>JARHVA010000582.1:987500-1115000 GCA_037957365.1 Torreya grandis
GAAGGATATAAGAAAATATAATATTGGAATGAAAGGATGGAAAATGAAAAGGAACATGGAGGTGTTATGGTGCTAATAAAAAAAGGTGGTATAAAAATATAAAAGTTGAGAAAGAGGATCCAAATAAATATTACATATGGTTGAAAATAATAGAAAAATAATTAACAATTATTCTTTTTCTCTTGATATTTTGCACTAAGAAACTCAAAAAATATATATATGAAGAGTAAGTTAGACTGTGAAGACCCTTATGTGTTGCTTAAAAGTGACATTTTAATATTCAACACCTTAGGATACATATTGATAATAAGGGACTTCAATGTGTGAATAAAAAACAATCAATCTCTTAGTTTGAGGAATGAAGTGGGAGTTATAAATAATTCATTATTGTTATAATGAGAAAAGGACCAAGGTTGGGAAAGGAAATCACAATATGGAAAGGGGGAGTTATGTATTATTGAGCAAATATATTAGGACTATGTAGTTTATATGACAAGGTTATTTTTAATGGCATGAGAACATGGATGAATTCAAGGAACATTACTTGTAAAAATTAGAAAATGGTCAAAGCTTTATAGACTATGTTATTTATTTAGAGAGCTCTATCCCAATATTGATGAAACTAGAATTTGGGGACTACCCTATTAAGATAGAATTAGATCATGTAGAATTGCAACAAGATAGAAATACCAAGAATATGTGATGTCTTATTAACCACATAGATAGCTTAATATATGTGCAAACAACAAGATCCTATAATAAATTAGGTTCTTACAATGGTAAGTCAAAATAGACTTACCTGAGAAACAAATTTAAAAAAATGGTTAAATAAACCATAAAATAAGATATGGAAATATGAAGATTTTAATTAAGTTTAAATAATTATTCAAATTTCCTCTATAACTGATTGAACCTGAAACAACTCCAAGCTTATTGCAAAATTTTATAAAATTTTCTTTTCAAAAGGATTAATCATTATACCAGTAAGGTATTTAGAGGTAGGACAATACTAATGGCCTATGTTTTCATTAAAAATAAATTATAAGATATAGTGTTGGTGAAATTTGATGTGATTTATCTTAACATGAAATATTGAATTCTTCACCATCTTTAGAACAATTTGGTTATCATAGTAGATAAATGTAGGTACCAATGAATCAAGTTGAATATCCTCTACTATTGATTGAATCCACATCAACTCTCTACCAGTACTAACAATTAATTTATACTCTACTTCCTTGGAATACAAAACTATTATATTTTGAATCTTAATCTAATATCAAAAGGATCTTAAACCAAGAGTGAATATATAACCTATTATATAAATTCTAGAATCAATTGATTCTATGCAATCTTAATCAGTATCTCTTATTATTAAAAATTCAGCATATTTTTTATACATAATGCCAAAGTCAAGATTACGTTTGACATATCTAAGAAAACACTTTGTACCTTTCCAATGTTCTTCTTGTCATTTATCCATGAAGTGAGAGTGATAACTTATCATAAAATATAAGTTTTGCCTAGTTATAGTAAGATAAATAAAACTACATACTCATTACCAATAAAGCAATTCATTGAGCAGTGGTGAATAATTTTTAGTTGAGAGTTTTGTCCTAACTTCCATATGTGTATATATTTGAATACAATCATTCACTCTAAATTTATATAACAAATATTGGGCATATTTTGTTTGATTTATAAAATTAAAGTGCCCATAATTTTAATATGATAAAAACTCCACACCTATCTAATATTGAAGCATGCCTAGATTAGTCATTTCAAATATAGATAATATGTTAGCTTTAACCTAATTAATTAAATCATTGTTGCTTCATGTGATGGAAAGATCTTAAACATATGCAACTAAAATTACTATGTCATACCCATTTTTTTAAAACATAGAGAGTAGATTCTGCATCACACCTTTTCAAATAGAATCTATAAGATATTTGTCTATTTTGAAGTACTAGGCTCAAGGAGCCTAGTTAAGTCCACACAAGGACTTCACTTACTAGAAAATAAGATGTTATTTACCAATAATCTGAAAAACCTATGATTGTACCATATACATTTCCACGTCTAAGTCTCCATTAAGAAAAAGCATTTTCCACATCGATCTAAAATACCTGCCAAACAAATTGAGTAGAAATAGATATAACCATTCTAAATATTATTCTTTTAGTTATAAGAGAAAATATTTCTTCATAATCTATTCCTTCTTGTACATACCCTTTCGCAACAAGATGAGCTTTATATTTGCCTAAAGAACAATTTGAGTAACGTTTTGACTTATAAATCCATTTGCAACAAGTATATTTATTACTTTGGGGTGGCTCAGAGAAAACTCAAGTACCATTCTTTATGAGTCCATCATACACAATTTTCATGGTATATTGCCATTCTAACTTCCCTTTAACATCTGCATAAGTATTGGGCTAAAAAACCTATGAAACATTGGTATTGAGAGCAAAATTTACCTTATAAGGATTATTTACCACTTATTTCCCTAATATTGTGGATCTAACTTCTAAAAATTCTAGAAAATCCTCTTACCAAATATTTTTCATTGTGTTATATTACCATTTTACTCATTTATGTTGACTTGTAGAACCACATGTTGTGTCACTAGGACCTTCCATGGAGCTAGATTGTTAAGGTGTTTGCTTTTTTAAGTCGTGTGCCATTTTGGTACTATAACATGATTCACATTCAGAACTAAAAATCCAAAGATTAATAGTATCTATACATTTAATATCTTTTGATAAATATATAATTTTCTCATTTATTGTGATATCTCTATGCACAATTACTTGATTTTAAGAGATATATAATAACCTATATGCTTTGGAATTATCATTATAGCCAACAAACATGTAATTTTTACTTTCTACTTCTAAACCACTTATTTTCATTTTCAAAATTAATGCAAAATCAATGCAACTAAAAATGCAAAAATCACTTACATGAGGTTTTCTTCCTGACCATGAATTTTTAGGAGTAATATCCTGCATATCTTTACAAGGATTATTATATAAGATATAGACTTAAATATTTCTAGTTTATACCCAATAATGAGAAGATACATTCATGATTTTCACCATACACCATTCCATCTCCATAATAGTCATGTTTCTCCTTTCCAGTACTCCACTATGTTATTAGTGTAATGAGTAGTATATTGCATGTGTATACCTTCCTTTGTGAATTTTACATTAAACTTATAGGAGATAAATTCTCCACCATTGTATGACCTAAAGGTCTTGACACTTTTACCTGTATGATTCTAAAGCAGTTTTTTCCATGCAACATAATTAGCAAAACACTCAGATTTATTCTTAATAAAGTACACCTACATTTTTTGAGAGAAATAATCAACTATCAAAAAGAAATAAAAGGCATCAATTACAATGTTAGTTTTCATAGGAACATAAAGATCTGCATGTAAAAAATTTAACACACATTCTACCCTTCATGATTTAATAGTAGGAAATGGTTACCTGACATGTTTACTAAATTGAAAAACCTTGACAAACATTTTGATTTTCATTAATATAAGGGATTCTATGCATGATTTTATTATTATTTTAAATTTTTAATTACTAATAACTCAAATGACAACACCTATCATGCTAGAGATTGACAAACTACTTAATTATTACTAAAGTAAATGTTTCTATTAATTTAGTAACTACAAGTTTATACATACCCCTTTCCTTTATACAAATAACAATAAGATTATCATTTAGTCTAGTGATATTACATTTTTTCCCTTAAACTTAACAACAAATTGTTTGTTTTTAGTAATTTCACTAATAGATAAAATGTTTTTATTCTTATTTGATACATATCTTAAATATATATTTGTAATCATTGTTAAAAATGATTTGTACATTCTCACAAACCTTAATTTCATGTGTTCATCCATCACCCAAGGAAACATTTTCATTACTACTATTATCCTCATTAAAAGTGTACACACCAATCACATTGAGACATGTGATGTCTTGAAGTTCCTGAGTCAAAGTACCTATATAGTGACTCACATAATTGGTCTTATGGAAATAAAAAGGCAAATTAAATAGATGGATTTTGCTTATTCTTCAATATTATAATGTATAAATTTCATGTTTTAATTAGCCATATCATATTTTCTCTTTCAATAATCTTTCTTAAAATGACCTAGTTGCTTACAACAAAATTAATTCCATTTAGTTTTCTTAGAATCAATTCCATTATTATTTTAATAATTTTTGTTTACCGACCATTTACCCTTGCCTTTTGTTTTTGATACAAAATCAATTTCTAAAGCTGTAGAGTTTGAATTTATGGATTTTTCATGTTATCATTCCTTTTGTACATGAAGTGTAGATAACTAATCAAAGTCCAATGTATGTGTTTCTATAAACATGTGTAATAACTCTTAAAATAATCATAAGAAGATAATAAATTATACATAACCAGAGAAAAGAGGTCTTATTAATCTACAAGTTTTCCAATGCCTTCAACTTATCACATATATCTGTTAACTATAACAAATATTCATAAATAGAACCACCTTATTGAATTATATTGGAAAAAAAAATATTATTTAAATACAAAATTCTAAAATCTTAAAAATCCTAATATTTTTTTATTAAGGAGTTTCCATAGTTCTAGCACGCTATCAACATTTCTAACTTTTGTAATTAGATTCTGTACTACATATAGTTTCAATAACATGAGGGCCACATGATGACATTTGCTATAGTCATCGAGTTTATAAACTTGTCTAAATTATTTACCAAGGATAATATAATCCATACTCTAATAATTACTTATTATAAATATCCTATAAATCTACATGCTAAAGTTTTTCACATTCAATTTATGAGAATCTATCAAAATTATATGTCATAAACTAGTCATTCTTACCTAGTTTTCCATGAAAAATAAATAAATTGGAAAAATTATAATGACTATTATAGAAATTATTTTTAGACACATAATTAAACCTAAAATGAGATAAATTCATGTTTTTTTAGCAAAAAATTGTTAACAGTTTGTGATATTTTAAAGTTTTCATCTTTTACCAAATTACTTAAAAAAGACAATAATAATTAAATCTAGAGTTGTATAGATCCATTTACAAAACTTAGTTTTCTATGTTGACAAGGACATAAACTTAGATAATGTGATAAATTTTAAATCATTGTGGCTTTATGGGTTCCTCTAAATATAAATAATTATGATTCTCTAAGTAAAATTTTAAACAAAATCAATTTGTCTCAAGTTTGTTATATTTTTCAAATGATTTTCCTAATTTGTTTTTAACTCAAATGCACTTTAAATTTTGATTGGATGTTTTAATACTTATCATAAAATTTTCATAATAAAAATAATCTAATTATCATGAACCTCTATATACTTTGAAAAATGGTGTACCTTATGCAGTCATAAATCCTCCTCCTTCCTTCGTGGTTGTCCAAATAGACAAAAATGAGAAGATTATTCCTATTTGACCAAGAAATAATTTTTTATAGATATTTTAAGTTATTTAAGGATATAAAAATATATAGTTGGTATGGCATCCAAAGAATGGTTTACTCCTATAACAACATTCAAAACCTCCATTGGCATGTCCTTTTTCAGCTGGCATGTTGATGTCATGGTAAGTGGTCTCCTTACTCATTTGTTTCAATACCTTTTAAATCAAATTGAAAAATGGATCTCTACCTAATCTTTATTACCTATTGACTATCTCAAAATTATTTTATGTATTAGTATTAATGGACTAATAACCTTACACTTAGTATTATCATCTAACTTCTTACAAAAAAAAGACTCTTGAACCTTTGTATTTAGATAAAAAGACACTTCCAATGAATCAAAATAAAATGTTCTCTTACACAAAGGTGATCTTCTTCAAAATACCTTATTCAACCCCTAAGTAATAAAAATCACACTCTCATTGACCTTAAAAAGATTATTCATTATCAATACTATAATATACTTTTGATCAAGACCATTATTGTAAATTCTTAACCAAATTATAAATTTTAAATTATTGAATAAGGTTATGAGGGTCTTAATTACATTATTTAATCAATATTTTTAGTATCCTTGAGATCATTAACAAGTTCAACTTAAGAAGCTAGAATTGTCCTTTATAGACCTATTAGGCCTAATTATATTTCTTAATGGCCTGCAACAAAACACAAGATTAAATCCTTATATTATTTTTTGGAAATATCTAAAAGGATTCACACACACACACACACACACACACACACACACACACACACACACACACACACACACACACACACACACACACACACACACACACACACACACACACACACACACACACACACACACACACACACACACACACACATGCACACACACACACACACAATCATGTTGACTCAAAAAACTCTTCTCTAACTTTTCTCAATAAGTACCTACAATAGTCTTAAACACAATCTTCTATAGATGAGTTCTAGGGTTATTTTATTTGTCATGGATTTATTTGAAACAAGGACAATATAAAATGATATAATAAAATCTTAGTATACCAATATAAACTTTTTCACAGGTTTAAAACACTGTTGAGATCACCTAAAGATCATAAAGCTTTTCTCAGTCTCAATCTACTACTAAGTAGTATATGTGACTATTTGGTCTTGAAAAAGAGATGTCATATCTCCTAGATCTTATTGTAAAGCTTTTAATTTAACTTTTATATATTTAGAGTTTTTTCATATTGATAAGAAACTAGTTTTTTTGTTATTGGTTTCTTAGAAGAGTAGTTTAGCACTCTATTCTTTAGGCTTGTGTAGGCCTGATTTAAATTCTCAATAGGTTTTGGAATATCAAAAATAATAATTGACTTATAAAACCTTTTAGAGTTATTTTATAATTATTATATAATATGGTGATTATTTTAAACAAGCTTTGGAGTTAAATAATTAATGAAAACTTTCAATTCTTACTCTATTTTGGGTTCCTCGATAGACACCTACAAGAATTTTGTACATAATTAGATGTATATTATTTTATATTATCTCATTAAAAATGATAATTATATAAATAGTTCCAAAATGGATTTTTCAACCTTCCCTCTAAATATGGAGGAATAACACTGGTTGGAATTGAAGCTATGATCAAATTTATTTCTTGAAACCCTATTTTAGGGTTTTTTAGGGTTCTAGAAGTTGAGAGCTTATTAAAAATAGTTCATGAATCCTAAGGTGTATTGAAACATTATAAAACTTTTAAAATAATCTTGAAATAAAATTTAAACTATTTTAATCCTGAAATTTAACTCATGCACATGTTTATACATAATTCAAATGAACGTAGTGATTGTATATTCTCAAAAAAAAGGTATCAAGGAGTATTAATGAGACAACCTATAATTTTTGCATAAACTCAATTAAAATAAGGATCATTCAATTTATTTTAGGGATAAAAAATATCATTTCAAAAAATTCAAGCTAAATATGTATTTTATTGACAAGAAATTTGTACTTCAATACTTACAAAACCCTATTTCTAGACAACAATCTGTCATTACTCCTATAACAATGAAAAGTTGAGCATTTTATGGATTTTTAAAGGTCTTAAATGTCTCCTTATGGTTATATTAGACCTTTATCAAGTTTTTGGAGATTCTCCCAATCTTGTAGTGTCTAAATTTGGTTGATATTCTCCTTCAAATACTAAAGACTAAGATAGTAAATGACCTTTTATGAAATTTTTTACATTTGCTTTATTTGAGATTTTCTAAATGACTTTGACTTCTATAAAACTTATAATACACCTATATAAATACCTAGACTATCAACACATCATTTCTAATTCATTACAAACCTTGTATAATAACATTTATTCATATTTTACAAATATATAGATTTTCAAATTTGAAATTTTGGAGGGCAACTCTCCAAAGACCCTAAAAGAGATAATACACACTTATATTGCCTCAAGTAAGGGTTATTATGAATAAAATAACTTGTTAGGAACTCTAATACAACTAACAAGACCTTATATACATCTTGCTAGATGATGTGCATGCATCAGATTTGCTAGGTAAAGAAATTTGAGTTCTAGTTTAAATGTTTCTTCTTTTTCCTCTAGTTGTATTGCACTAGAACACTCTTTGGTATATTATTATTATTATTATTTTCTATAGTATTCATCTTTTACTTATAATTATTATTCATTTTATCTTACAATATTATAATCTTTTCTTGTTCTTATTTCAATTGAGCTTCCTCAAAAGTTTTTTTTACTTCAATTTTCTCCTCCTTAGCTACTAAACCTGCACAAATACAACTCAACCAATAGTCATATATAAAAAAATGAGACTTTTGAGTCTCATCCTACATTTTTGGCCTTTTATCTTTACTTTTTATACCTTCACTCTCCAAGTCAAGTTTCTACTTCACATTACACTATTTCTATATTTAAATCATTCTCTAGTGTTCTTATCTACTCTTCCAACTATTCTAGACTCTCATAGACAAACAAAGAGTCAAAAAATTCATTTCTCAAATACTCATTCTTGTCTAATCCTTTTAATAGGCTTAGAAATCATTCTTTTTCATTGACTATCATTTTATTTACTTCATTTACTCTATATTTTTTATGATCTACTAATTAATAACATAATGCTTCATAAAATTTAACACCATTATCCATAAAATAATGTTTACCTTAATCTTATACTTATTTTTCTTTTTTAAACTTATTTTCATCAAAATATATATCATTTTATACAAATACACTCTCAAATACATTGTTAAAATTAAAAATTTGAGGTTTGGTTAGCTCCACTCTCTCTTCTTTAGGTTTCCTTTCTATCATCGTTAATATTTTTCTAAGACTCCTTTTCTCTTTTTGATTTATTCTCCTTTCAACGATCTATTTCACTAGCCACTTAACTATTTATTTGAACACATTCCCTATTGTTTTTGAATTGAATCTTCCAATATATAATGTAATATTTCCAAAATTTACTTACTCAACTCTATCTCTTGTTTTAAGTTTATTTATTTACTTAACTCTCTCTTTTTCTTCATCTAGTCTATTACTCCTTCAACAAGATTCTCACCTTGGTATTTTGAGTCTCCATTAGTCCTCACCTAGGTATTTTTCAACCTATTCTTTTAGTCCTTTTTAATCAATTCAATGAGCCTCTCATTAATTTAATGGTCTAAAACAACTTTAACAAATGAAAAATAGAAAAAATCACAAATATCTTTTTTGGCTTACTTGCTCCAAGTTGTTTCACCTTGTATCATCTCTAGAGCATCATTGTCTTCTTATTCTTGAGATTTACTAAGAACTTTATCTTTTTTTCATGCCTCAATGGCTATTATAATTATCTTTATCCTCTTCTCTTTCCAAATCTCAATAAATTTCATTATATTCACTTCAAATAAAACATCAAATATCAATTACATGTACCCTTGAATGGCAGCGAAATTTTCCTCCAATAGGGTCTTCAAGATCTGATCCTCTTGATCTACTTATTTCACTTATATATTCTAAGATCTAATACAAATTTATGTCATGGTAAGTGGTACACTTACTCATCTATTTCAATACCTTCTAAATCAACTTATAAAATGAATCTCTAGCTAATCTTGATTACCTCTTGTTTCTTCTTGAAATCATCTAAAAGTTTGAAATCGTATTCAATCTAAAATTGGTGTCCAAATAGTTTTATCAATGGATTTTATGTGCATGAAGGAACATCCATATTACCAACCATATTAATATTATCTTGATGTTTTTTTAACTTCATGGTATTATTTTTTAAGCTAATAATTGTTTGTGATACTAAGGATAAATTCCCTGATTCGTAATCAAGCCTAAAATCATGGCAATAAATACTCATTTATTGGTTTTCATCTATAGAATATTATTTAAGACTAATATTAACTATAATGAACTCCTCTAACATATTTAATTTTTTCTCCATAATTTCAATAATTCAGAGTTAGGAATTGTATCTTGTTATATTGGACCAACTCTTCATCAAATCTTGTATTTTTATGTTCATTCTCCTCGACACCATGTCCATTTAATATAACATTAAAAAATAATTCTAATACATTTGAATCAGCTATGTATATCTACAAACTATTTAGTTTCCACTTAAAGTCCACATTCATTCTCACAACTTTCCAAATTCACTCTTACATAAAAAATTTATAATGCCCCTTATTGCATATAAACATGAAAAGATATGAAATAGTTTCATCATTTGAAATTTATTGACATATGGTAATATATTTAAATTATTTATGACCCTTAACTATACCAATGAATATATTATCTTTGCCACCTACTATTTTAAACAATGAACTATCCCATACTTCCATCTGCATTCCAAGAAATAAAACAATATTATTTCATCTAAAATTAAAAATAATAAAAATATTTATATATTATTAACAATATTTGTTTGGTATTGTCTTAGTTATTATTTAAATTAAATTGATTAGTTATTTGAATCTTTGGAAAACCTAGGTTGTTGGCACTGGTAAGGCATGACTCAGAAATAATTTTCTATGAAAATTGTTGATATAGATATAAATAGCTTGGGTTACACTATTTATTTTATACTTGATAGAATACAATGGTCCTCATTTCACATGAGATAACTTAATTATTATGGAAATGGAACATAACAATTTATTTCTTGTATCACTCTAATGTTCAAGTCTCCATAATTTAACTGTAGTCATGTTATATAGTTGTCATTTGTATCATGAACAATGGTTTGTAAATAGTTACGTGCTCTAGATGAGATGTTCAATTTGTGTTCTTTAGAGTATGTTAGGGCCGTGTAATTTTTTCATATTGAGTTTTAATAAATCAAAATTTGGTAGTTGTTTCATAATTCAAAAGAACCATATAAGTTATTCAACCCAAAGGAAAAACTGTGCATGGATTCTACAATGTTACTTTCATTTTTATCAACTATGTAATAATTATATGTTATAATATTTTATTAACATTTTATAGAATGAAATCCATATTTATTATTTATAAGTTGTCAAAATTTGAGATGAATATTTTTCTTGGCAAAAGTCCTTGTTGTTGTCTAGACCACCTTTCTTGTCTAGACCTTGTAGTATAGTCTATTGGAACCCATATGATAAATGAGTTATTTTATCCTGTATCTTTTATAATCAGATATTGACTCCAATTATTATGTTGTAGATAATCATAAATTTGTTTAATATTAAGATTAAAAATTAAATACTAAATAAAGTATTTATCATCCACAGTTATGTGGCATATTTGTAAGATAACTAAAATTTAATATATACCTTTTATGATGGTCAATAAAGGTTATGGTTCGCTCTGTTATATTGATGAAAGTACTGAATCAAATAGTTGGATGAGGAATATACATGGAAATTTACGTAATTTAAAATATATGTGTTTTATTTTAGTTACACGACCTATATTAATGAATGTGATAAATTTTTATTTAATTACAAGGAAATTATAAGAAATGTTAGTCATTGGTAATATCTAATACTACAAATATGAGATTGGTGATATAATATGTGTTTTGAATTAATTTACACTTCATGTTGGTGTAAAAAATTATAAGAGAATGAATTACAGGTTGTATCAATGAATTAAGGAGGACTTATAAGTTAGAAAAATTTGATAAAGGAACATATAGTTTCTAATGATAATACTTATAATAGAGGAATTTTTTTTCAAATACTGTAATATTTTCTAATGGATGTATGTACATAAATTTTTAGATAGGTTTATAATTAAGAGTTAATACATACATGGTAAGAATAAAATTTCAAAAGATAGAATTATATTTTGAGTTTGATGAAGTGATCCTTATTACTCAAAAAAAAAAAAAAAACTTTTGAAAGTGGTTTTCAAGAGGATTGATAATAAAAAATGTATGTAATTATGTTAGACTAATATTTCTAGATTAATTTATAAGAGATCATAAGTATATAAGATAAATTGTGCTTTTGCTTCCACTTAATGAATCTAAAAAAGTGAAATGTAAGGTTCTTCATCCCCCAATAACTGGGTAAGATCTCCAAATTCTCTCCTTTGATAAGAAACTAAATTATCATCAATATTATTTATTAGAAATATAATTGTGAAGAATAGGCAAGCTCTTTTCATGACCCTTTAATAAATCAGTGAATCTAACATGAGAAATTTTATGTCCAAAAGCTATGGATATATTTTTTTCTTCTAGCCTTAGATATGTTCCTAATTTAGAATTTAAATAAAAATTATGAAAAAGTAAAAGAATACTAAATAAAACCAATAAAAGCACAAAATCATATACTTTTATTGTGATAACATAAGCCGAGAAACAATAATAGCAATAAAATTTTATGAAGGGTGTTTACAATTTTTTTATTTATTAAAGCATACTCTTGTGCAATTAATATTTTTTCAATTAAGTATAAGTAATCATTAACATCCTTTTAATTAAATATTTTCCAAAACCATGTAATTATGGATTAGACATAATAATTTCTTTTTTGGGTAAGAATTATTCCAAGTTAATACAAAGGAGCACCTATTGATGTAACAAGAGGAAAGGTGCAAGAAAATTTATCATAATATATATTTTTCAGACTCCAAAAAAAAAAGATATTATAAATATAGATGATAAGTCAAGTCTCCAATTACTTTAAAAGATATAATTCCAAACATTAAAAATTGAGATTGTATCGAAGTTTCACAAATGTTGACTATCCATAATAGTATTTAGAACCCATAAATTTAAAATTAACTAGTTCAAAATTTAAAAAAAACCATATTTTTTACGTCTTTGAAAATGAATAAAATTTACAACCTCAAATCAAATAATATCAAAATAATCATACATATATAAATATAAACTCATGTTAAATGAATGCTATACAATTATAAGAACCTATTACTAAAAACACATATCACAAATCAGAAATATTCCCAAAGTAATTCTTGATAGATTAAAGTAACCAATTGGTTTGGCCTTGAAACCTTATCATTTAAACAAAATAAATATATTCTATGAATAATATTACTAAGAATTAATACAAAACTTCATTCGATCATTGATTGATTTATTATCATGTGCATACCTTGATTTAAATGATAATTAATGTTCCTAATTTGAAAAATGTACTTTAAAAAAAAAGAAACAATATAGAAGATGCAGCGAAAATTCACCTCAAATAGTAAAAAATCCCATTTTCATCAAATAACCTACACAAATATTTAACACTTAGTATAAAAACCCGAAAATGTTAATTAAAAATAAAGTTAAATAAGTTAATGATAGAAATTGATAGTAGATATAATAACTTGTCTATGAGCATGAGTAGACATAAATACAATTATGTAGAGATTGAACCATATATATCTGGAACTAGAAATATTACATGAAGCCTTGAAAGCTCATAAATTTTCTGAGATACAACAAATGCTCAAATTCATGTCACAACATTATTAACATCACAATGTTATTTAGATTGCATGCATATCACCTAGGTGAAGGCTATTATTTAATGATCTTGAGCTATAAAGGATTAGGGATCAAACACTAGATAATGCTTATTAGAATATCTTCTTTCAATCTTGAAGTACATATAAATTCATTGGTAGGGGATACATATTAGTTGCTAGATCCTGTGGTTGTCTTAATGACCCAAAATGATTATACCCATTTGTATGTGGAAAAACAACCACCCTACAAATGTAAAATCCCAATAATATAAAATATGTTTCACCATCTTAGATTAGGAATCGAATTGATTGATAATAGGCTTGGAATAAATAGAATTATGGAGTAAAAATCAAGTGTCAAGTTTCATGGGAAGGCACAATTCAAATCATAGGCACACAAATGATAGAATAAACTTCCTTATCAAATATCCATGTGGAAGGGAAAAGATAATAGTTACACAATCACTGTCAAAACATCCAAAGGCACAATTACAATCATATTTAAATAAACAAATAATGAAGTGAGAAGGGGAGTTAGATATTTGGTCATGTAAAATACCTGAGAATATGATTTATAGTTGGAAAGTTTTATTTATACACAACTACTAATATGTTTCAGGGTATTTAAAACCTTATATTTAATTTCATATAATTATGTATATAAACTTAAAAACCACACAAAAGATATGTCATCATCTTAGCATTATCAACGCTCATGATATATGTAACTAGATTTGTGGTTTCTTACGAACCCTAGATGTAC
The DNA here is from genome assembly GCA_037957365.1 of Torreya grandis. Classification (NCBI taxonomy): domain Eukaryota; kingdom Viridiplantae; phylum Streptophyta; class Pinopsida; order Cupressales; family Taxaceae; genus Torreya; species Torreya grandis. The sequence goes on from JARHVA010000582.1 coordinate 1,001,752, forward strand.
AAGCCAAATCCATAGCCATATATAGATATACTATTCATCCATGAAAAAATATGAAAATGATGTAATTTTAGGTTTTTATTTTATTAATACGATCCAATCCTCCTCCCTCCTTGAATAACCTTACCATGAATACATTTTTTCATAACTTTATTATTTTTAACCCTTTATATCCCTTAATATGCAACATATCAGGTGTGTTTTTTTACTAATATTAGAATTCCAATATGAATGGATGTGTTTTATATTATTTTAGTGTGTAACACATCATGCATCATATTTTATTATTTCTTTAAATATTTATGAATTTTAATAGTATGGGACAACGTTGAAATTATTCCTCTACTTTGTTATTTATTTAAAATTATACAAACATCGAATCAAGATGTAGTACAAAATATTTTCCAAATAATTATTTTGTTACTTTTAATATTTGAATGTTTAAATTTTATAAATTATCAGTCAAAATTTTGTTCATATAATAGAATATATATAGTGAACATTATATTCTTTATATAAATTTATTGGTTTGCATTTATCCCTAAATTGTTTTGCATTATTACAATACGACAGGTTTCAAATTTTACTCTAATATGTTATTTATCATGTGATATAAATTAAAAAATATTGATGTTCTATTTTAAAAACTTTAATTTTTTTTTTGCATACTAATTTTTAAGTATAGGATTATAAGGCTTTTGCCTTCTACTATTCCTTCTACAATAAATTTTAGTGAACACACTTCATAACAATTGATATAATTTCTTGCCTTTTCATGCATTTTTGTATGCATGTGATATATTAAATAAAAAACAAAAAAATATTTATAATTATAATAATTTCAACAATTTTTCATTACATGAAGACGAAAAGTAGAGCAGGTATAGTTTGAATCGACCATTTTTTAAAAGATTGATGGTAATGATTTGCAACATCATCATGTGCAGATTAACTTTATCATTAAGACCAATTATTTATATGGATTTTTAATATACATATATAATTATGCATTTTCACATGGAATGTTTCTAAACCCCTACTTGTTCATTATATATAGATTATTATATTTTTCCTAAAGAGTGTGCCACTAACAATGTAGTGTGCACTAACAATGCATTTTTTCAACAAATTAGAATAAATGGTATCTACAACAAGTTTTTTTCTCCTAATTGTGTTGTTATTAAACATGCATGGGACATGCCCACTTTTTAAATTTGAAAAATGCTCAATGTAATTTTCTTTGTAAGAGGTGAATGTGAGTGTAGGGTAGCAATACAAAGAATTTGACAAACAAATTGACATAATTATGGTTGTTTATATCATGTACTTGAATTTTTGAAATTAAATTAAATAAAATGAAATTATTTTAATTACATCCAAGAGACCAAATAATTTATCGAACCACCAATTACACTAATTATTACAACCATTTAATGATATGTGGTCCAATTATGTCTTTTTTGGTGGTACTCCTTCTTTTGATGGTTTGAATTAAAATTTCTCCCAAATTTTTTATTTTATTTTTATTAAATAGTTCTACCATGGAGACATATTTTAAAGTTTTTACATATTTAACTCGAATGTCTTCATATTTTTGACATTTAAAGATGAAATGTTCTTTTGTTTTAATGTTCTATGGTGCATAAAACTCAAACCCCCTCTTTCCATCATTCCTTAGGTGATGTTCATCTACATATACTACATTTGAACCTATATAAGTTAATCATTAGTTGAGTATTGAGTACATTTTCCCTTCATTTAATTTCAGCCCCTAAATATATTTTTTCACAATACACATAAGTTGGGTTAAACTTTATAATATAGTATTGTCATTTCTTCCTTAATTTTGTTCTTTTAAATCAATGTTATGATATTTTCATTCCTTTAATTATTATTTTATTTAATTTTAATCATTAGTTTATGTTGATATCCCATATACTCATCTATTTGGGGTTCTATTTCATTCACACATTTTTTTACTGGTGAAACACTTTATATCTTGTAGCCCTTGATTGCGTATTGTTCTTCATATTCTTCTATATTTTTTAAGTAACAAAGAAACACGGTCATAGTTATTTGATATAATGGGTAAGTTATTGTTTCATCAAGAATGATTTCATAGGCTATTGAAGCCTTAATTCTTAAATAGTTTTTGATTTGTCACTTTTAGATCCTTTCTATTTGTATCCATTTCAAACTTGTTACTCCATTAGCTCATACATAGAAACCATACAACACCAATGGCATAACAAGTAAAAACATATGACCCTCATAGTCTTCAAATCCCAAATCTCAATAAATAGTTTGTGTTTCCATTTATTCATGTATGCAAGTCCTAGTCTTTTTTTTTCAACTTTAATTGGAAATATTTCTCTGTAGTGAAGGTCCATGGTTTTTAGTGGGTTATAAATTCATCGAGAGTGACATGAACCAATTTAATCCTACATCTTATTTAAAGGGTAAGAAAATTTAAAACTATCAAATTAATAAATACTAAGCATGTTATCTATATAATTTTATGGGTTTTCATAACAACCTTTTCATTTTTGTGTACTAATATTTATAAAAGGGTCAGCACATATGTGCTACTATAACCTCATAATTTCAAATGTTTGCTATTTATGGATGTCAAAAGATGTCAAGGTATGGATTTTTGATGGATTCATCCTCATGGTGCCCATTTTCCAATGCATATACACAATCAACACCAATTTAAATATTTTAAACATAGTCTATTTAAACATATGATTGATCTTCTCTTCCACTTTGCTACATTGTAAATAAATTAATTTTCAAGTTGAGGCTTAATACCCTGTTTCATCAAGGTCGATGAACATAGAGAGAAAGTTATGTTTTTATAACTATGTTATTAGATCAATGTTAGTTATAAGTGGATTATAGACCACACCATAACCAACATATTTGGCTTGAGTCACTACCTTCCTTGGTATTTATTTTTTACCCAATTTTCTAAATACTAAGCACATACAAAAGTCAGTTGTTAGTGAAAGGAAGATACATAATTAACCTATACTTAGATACTAGTTTAATTTTGGGACTCCATCCTTTTAAATAAATAATAATTTCAACCTTTCATCTTAAATATATCTTATTTCCCAACTCTTGACAACTAGTCATATAGAGACCCAACAAATGAAATATATTTTATATAAAATTTAATTTTTTAGAACTTTTAGATTTGAAATAATGAATTGGGATCCAAAATATTAAAGGACACCAAGTAATGTTAATACCCAAGAGAAGGAAAATGTTTAAAAGGTAAAAAAATTAGAAGTTTGTGCTTCTAATTACACCTAGAATAAAAGGTAGGATTATGTATTTTATACATGTGGTACTCCTAATTATTTGCGTTGAGTATGCAACATTAGACATAATCAATTATTTAGACGTCTAATGTTTGAAAATATCAAATGTAATTTTTTTGATGAATACTAAAAATGATTTTGATAACAAATGACAAAGAACAATAAAATAATCATTTGTTCCTAGTGAGGATAACCCTATTTATATATGTTTAAAATATCATAAGGGAGTGTCTTTTATAAGTAAGAGGTAAATGCACATAAATAATGAATACTTCAATATTTTTCCTCGTGAGGATACCCATAAAATATTTATTAGATGTTGCTTCAATATTGATCTAAATTTATGTGTGATCTTGTTCAAATATTTAAAACTATAAAACCTATTGGTGGAAACTAAAGATGGTTTGCCAAATGTTATAGATCTTAGACCCATTAAATATTTTATTGTGCCTTTAAGGAATTACACATATGAGCCTTTTCATCTAAAAATTGGATTCCAAACCCTTATTATAAAGTTCATTTCCTTTTTAGGTTATTGGTCATAAATAAGTATTATTATTAAGTATATATGTTTATTCTTGTAAATTCTTTATTTGTTGTTCAAAGATCCAAAAGTATCATTGTGTTCAACTTACTACTTAATACATATTGATATTTGGTCAATTTTTTTTATTTTTGGTAAGTTTTTATTAAACTATAGAAATCACATAGTGTTTTTTGAATATTTTATTTTTTATTTTAAGCTTCAAAGTTTCCCCACTATTATAAGCATTTCCAAAAAAATAGTGAGTCATGATGTTTTTTAAAGGAATGTCTAGTTGATTTTAGTGAAAATGGTGAAGAAATTCTTTGAGTTGATTCTAGTCTACAATAATTCCTTCATATGTTTTGGATCATTTCAATATAAATTTTATTAGATGTTTTTTGTTATTGGAAGTTCAAAAACTAATATTACATTCTTTAATTTTTTTGTCCATTTTTAAATTTTTAATGCTCTTGTGAAGTCGTGACTATTAGATATCCATTTTATGGATTCAATTTCATATTTATCTATTGCATTCAATAATATTTTACCTTATTAATCTTAAATTTTGGTATAAATACTAACTATCTTTAGTAAAATATTTTTAGGTAATCATTTAGTATAAGCCATTAGAAAGTAAAATTTTGTTTCATTTATTTCTATATTGGAAATATAAGTAAAATTAAATTTGGATCATAAATAGATTTTACAATGTTAAACATTATATTTCCATACATGTCTACAAGGGAACATGCTAGTACAACATCTGACAAAAAATATTACAACTGCATAAATGTCTACTAGGGTACTTGAAATCAATAAGAATGATATAATGATGAAAGAGAACACATAATTTGTCACTTTAAAAATTAAATTTTTCAAAAGGAATATCTTATACATATATGTTATTAAGTTTCAAATTATATATCCATCACATAGTTTTGTAGGCTAGTTACCTAGTCCACTACCTCCTAGAAAACATTCATTAAAATTAAATATTTGAAAATCAATATTATAATTGTGCCAAGAAAACCTTGAAATTAAAAAGTGTAAATTAGGAGAACTCAAGTTTAAAATCTAGGATTCTTTGATATTATATATGTCCCCATTTATGTACACAATCTCACATCATTGCATCTATCTATCATTTTGTTTGATTTGTGTTCCATGTTATTCTAAAGCCATAGATGTTAAACCTTTACTATATTTACATTTAATTTTATAACATTTTTGATCTCATGGATAAAAAAAATTAATGAAAGACCACAGTGTTGAAAAGAGTTTTGAAACTGAGAATTACAAGACACTAGCATAACTAATAATTTGACGAATTTTTTAAAAAATGTAACTTTTATTCTGAAAGAGAATAAAACCAAAGATACATTCACATAATAGTTTAATATAAAACATTTTAGGTGTCCAAAATAAATTAATGAATTATGAACATATTAGTAATATTAATTATCATTCACATCATAATAATTTATCTTGAATTGATGTTAATTAAAACCTAATAAATAATGAGGATGGAGAGCAAAGGTGAAGTGTGGTAAGAGAGTGAAGGGGAAGGGAAGTAGGATAGAGAGGTTGGTAATTAGTAAGAAATGAGTTGTGTCACTGTTTTATTAGGTAGAGAGAATGAGGTCTACAACATACTTTATGTGCATAATAAGCTGGCAGATTATCCTATCCTACTATGTACATTAAAAAATTTAGAGTTAGGACACATACCTATTTCACTTCACTCCAAAATTTATCAACAGTATTAACACTCATTCTTATAGAGGTAGACACTTTACTTTAAAATATTTTATAATCAAACATCATAATATCATCACTTTCATCCATAGACTTAGGTTCCTCTACATCTTCATCAACTCTTTCAGTAGTATCACAAGAAAGATTGGGGATGAATAATTTATTACACCAATAAATATCAAAATCATAATCCCCAACATTAACCTTGGTGTTAAACTAATCAGGAACCTCCTTCCTAGCTCCTTTGTTCTGATTTATATCATTTCTCTCATTTTAGGTAGGTCTCTTCCCTCTATCATTATCTCTTTTGTGTAAAGAGGATATCCCTTGTGCTTGATTCTAGTTTTGAGATCTATCCTAACTATATGATCTATGAGAAATCCACTTCTCATCACTGTACAACTTGTATGACATCTCCTTGATAGCAGTGGCAAAGGCTTTCATACTTTCCTCAAGGTTGGCAATATTAATGGACTAAGACTTCTCTAGATTGGTCAAATTTACATCAATATTTTTGTTTAAAGGCTTCCCCATGACCTTTATATTAATTTCAATATAAATGGCCATGTTGAATGCAAACCTAAGTTATATGGGAGCCTTATCTCTCAAGTAGTATGATGCCTTCTTATCAAATGCACTTAAGCAACATTATTTGGCCTAATATTATTAGGCAACCTCATAATAGTACTATTAAACCTTGCATTGAAATCCCATAGACATTAATTTAGGTTATGTTTTATGTTTTTAGATTATTATAGAAGAAACCAAGGATCAATTCTTTCACCATATTTTATTTTAAAAACATTCTTCATTTCCTCCCATGAATCGATGCATCCAAAGAGAAGAGAGTTGAACCATTCACATGCATCTTCTTCTTGTGTGTGTATAAAACATTTAATATAAACATACTCATGCTCAACCTCATAGTCTTTAATTATAATGTGAAATGCCTTCAAATGATGTTATCTAGTCACTACATTATTCCCCTAAAACTTAAGGAGTTAATTATTTACATCATTTATAACTTCATTGGGATAATCCTCCATTTCATTAAAGTTGATTGGTATAAATCTAGGAGTCCTGAATGTAGGATGTTCATTTTCTTCTTGATCTCTATGTCTCATGATTGGTTCTATGGTGGGCTCAAAATGAGATGACAAAGGGTTCTAAGGGGGTGAGTGAGGTGGACTTGGGGGACCAAACGTTATTAAGGGACAAAAATGAGGAGGAGATTTATCTTGTTAAGAAGGTGATAGGTAATAAACAAGACTAAAAGAATCTAGGTTATTAGAAGAAATGCGATAATGTTCAACTAAAGGGATTTCAAAAAAGAGAGGTTTAGATGTAATAAAATTATTAAGGTCCCGACACTTCTTTCCTTCAGGAACATTGTCATTCAATTTACCTCCAAACTTGTCTCCTTATTTTATGATGAACACTTGAATCAAAGACAACATTATTTGATTAATAACCTTTAAATGAGGATCTATGTCCCTCCATTTTTAAAAACATGAGAACACTCAAAACTTAATCAATTAAAGTGGACAATGGTATTTCAAAACTAGATAAAATGTTAGAGTCACCACTAGAAGAAATATTATAGGGTAAAAAAGATTACAAACATACAGTGAGACTCTTTGAAATTAAACTTTATTGTAATTAGTGATGAGATTTTTAAAAAAAAAAAACACTGAAAAATTTAGATTCTCATTCAAAAGAACAAAACAATGAAAAATTTTAGATAGACAACTTAAAAATGTGAACAAATACTAGTTCTCTGTAAGAGTCTCTAGAAACATAGTTTCCAAGGATCTTGTCCTTGGAAACAACACTAGTTAGGTGTTGGCCCCCAGTTGTACACCTCTAGAATTCAACCTTGCATATTTGAAATGATGGAAAACAAAGATGACAAACCTCAGTTATGTTATTATATCTGGGGAAGGGTTTAACATATTGATGGACTGAACATATATAATGATTGGAAGGCACTAAAAAAAGGTATGGTTAGTTCCCTACTACTTTTGGATCTACCTGAACCAAGGTGAGAGGACCTATGTGGTAGCTTGGTTATAAGTAGGGATACTACAATTCAATCTCCAAGGAATTATTGGTACACATATAGATTTGATCAAAGCATAACCAAATTTGCATAATCTACTTAGGAAGAACTATCACATAGATTGAGAAAATAATTTTAAATCAAATATAAGCTACTAAAGATAGATCAAATATGATTTTAATATTCACTTCTAAATAAACTATTGAAAACTAAGAGCCAAATGGAAAATTACAATGCTAATCTTCAAGGATGAATCACAAACACATTTAATACCTACAATAATTATGCATAAGAAAATAACACTTAAATTATTCAACAACCTATATTACTTGCAAGGGTAGGACATGTAGGATTATTTATGTATATTTAAAGGAGTTATGATGTCTTTCAACACTAATAAGTCCTTAAACTTTCATTCTATCATTCATTCTTGGATGTAAAAGACTAAGAAACAAGATAAAGAAAATTATCAAGAATGATTTGAATTCATTGATACCAATTCAATGTAAGCCTTCAAATGATCCTTGAAATATCTAAAGCATATACTGAAAGTAAAGTCTCAATCATATTTTCCTATCAACTCCATAGATCCATGATATACTTAAAGAATTATCAATAAAATATTACTGGATCACAATGTAGAAAGGAATCTATAATCAAAGTTCATGCCCAAAATGACTACCATTAAGAGACATAAGACTAGATACCCAATAAATAATGCATGGAGAATGTTATATCATACTTCATTAACAAGAAAGATTATAAATCATAGATAATTTCCACTAAATTGAATTTAAATCAATATACATCAATGTCTAGAATGTTAACTTTGTGAAAAGTATAGTGGATTCATTCTGAAACAAGGGAGATGTATAGTTGGTGTTTCTATCTATTATTGTATGCAAATTCTAGTCCTATTTTCCTAGCTTTAATTGGAAAAGTTTAGCCATAGTGAATGCCTAAGGTTTTAAATGGGTGAGAACTTTATTGAGAGTGACATGGATCGATTTGAACCTACACCTTATTTCAATAGTATGTAAAATTAAAACTAGAAAATCAATAGATACTAATAATTTTATCTGTATGATTTTATGGGTTTTCATAGCAACCTTTTCATTTTTGTGTATCAATCTTTACAAAATGGCATGCATATATGTGCTACTATAACTTCATAATTTCAAATGTTTATTATTTATGGACGTTAATGGTTGTCAAGGTATGGGTTTGTGATGTATTTAACCTCATGGTACCCATTTTTCAATTCATATTCATAATCAACACTCACTCAAATGTTTTAAACACGGGCTCTTTAAACATATGATTGATCTTTTTCTCTACTTTGTTAACTTATAAATTAATTACTTTTCATGTTGAGGCTTAATACACCATTTATTCAAAGTTGATGACCATAGACAAAAAAGGTATGTTAATTTTAAATGTGTTAGTAGATCAACCTTAGTTCAAAGGGGATTATATACCATACCATAAGAAACATCTTTAGCTTTAGTCCTTACCTTCCTTGATTTGTATGCCTTACTCAGATTACTAAATACTAAGCACAATACAAAATTCATTTGTTAGTGGAAGGAAGATATTGATTGAAGTTTAGGAATCCATCCTTTGAGAGAATTAATAATTTTGCCTTTCATCTCAAATATATCTTATTTCCCAAACTCTTGACAACTAGTCACAAAGAGAGCCAAAAATGAAATATATTTTATATAAACTTTTACTTTTTATAACTTTTATATTTGAAATAATAAAAATGGGATCCACAAATCATAAGGGCCACAAATTCATGGTAATACCATAGAGAAAGAGAATTATTAAAGGTATAAAACACTATGCTATTAGTGTAATGAGTAGTATATTGCATGTGTATACTTTCCTTTGTGAATTTTACATTAAACTGCTAGGAGATAAATTATCCACCATTGTATGACCTAAAGGTCTTTATGCTTCTACTTGTATGATTCTAAATCATTTTTTTCCATGAAATATAATTATAAAAACACTCAAATTTAGTATTAATAAATTACACCTACATTTTTTGAGAGAAATCAACTATCAAAAAGAAATAAAATGCATCAAATACAATGTTAGTTTTCATATGAACATAAATATCTGCATGTAAAAAATTTAACACACATTCTACCCTCCATGTTTTATTAGTAGGAAATGGTTACTTGACATGTTTACTAAATTGAAAAACCTTGACAAACATTTTTATTTTCCTTAATAGAAGAGATTCTATGCACGATTTTATTATTACTTGAAATTTATAATTACACATAACTCAAATGACAACACCTATCATGCTAGAGAGTGACAAACTACTCAATTATTACTAAAGTAAATGTTTCTATTTATTTAGTAACTACAAGTTTATACATACCCCTTTCCCTTATATAAATAACAATAAGCTTAAAATTTAGTGTAGTGATATTAAATTTGTTTCCCTTAAACTTAACAACAAATTGTTTGTTTTAGTAATTTCACTGATAGATAAAATGTTTTTATTCTCATCTGATACATATATTAAATATATATTTGTACTCATTGTTAAAAATTATTTGTACATTCCCACAACCCTTAATTTCATGTGTTCATCCATCACCCAAGGAAACATTTTCATTACTACTATTATCCTCATTAAAGTGTACACACCAATCACACTGAGACATGTGATGTCTTGAAGTTCCTAAGTCAAAGAACAAATATAGTGACTCACATAATTGGTCTTATGGAGATAAAAAGGCAAATTAAATAGATGGATTTTGCTTCTTCTTCAATATTAGAATGTATAGATTTCTTATTTTAATCAGCCATATCATATTTTGTCTTTTAATAATCTTTCTTAAAATGACTTGGTTGCTTACAACATAATTATTTCCATTTGGTTTTCTTAGAATCAATTCCATTATTATTTTAAGAATTTTTATTTACCGACCATTTACCCTTACCTTTTGTTTTTGATACAAAATCACTTTCTAAAGCTATAGAGTTTAAATTTATAGACTATTCATGTTATCATTCCTTTTGTATATGAAGTGTAGATAACTAATCAAAGTCCAATATATGTGTTTCTATAAACATGTGTAATAACTCTAAAAATAATCATAAGAAGATAATAAATTCTACATAACCAGAAAAAAGAGGTCTTATTCATCTATAGGTTTTCCCAATGCCTTCAACTTATCACATATATCCTTTAACTATAACAAATATTCATAAATAGAACCACCTTCTTGAATTATATTGGAAAATAAAATATTTTTTAAATACAAAATTCTAAAATATTAAAAATCCTAATATTTTTTTATTAAGGTGTTTTCATAATTCTAGCACACTATCAACATTTCTAATCTCTGTAATTAAATTGTGTACTACATATAGTTTCAATAACATGAGGACCACACGATGACATTTATTATAGTCATTGAGTTTATCAACTTGTCTAAATTATTTATAAAGGATAATCTAATACATTCTATAATAATTACTTATTATCAATATCCTATAACTCTACATGCTAAAGTTTTTCACATTCAATTTATGAGAATCTAGCAAAATCATATATCATAAACTAGTCATTCTTACCTAGCTTTCCATGAAAAAACTAAATTGGAAAAAATATAATGACTATTATAGAAATTATTGTTAGACACATAATTGAATCTAAAATGAGACAAATTTATGTTTTTTTAGCAAAACATTGTATACAGTTTGTGATATTTTAAAGTTTTCATCTTTTACCAAATTACTTTAAAAAGATAATAATAATTAAATCTAGAGTTGTATAGATCCATTTACAAAACTTAGTTTTCTATGTTGACAAGGACATAAACTTAGACAATGTGATAAATTTTAAATCATTGTGGCTTTATGGGTTCTTCTAACTATAAATAATTAAGATTCTCTAAGTAAGTTTTTAAACAAAATCAATTTGTCTCAAGTTTGTTATATTTTTTAAATGATTTTCCTAATTTGTTTTTAACTCAAATGCACTTTAAATTTTGATTGGATGTTTTAATATTTATTATAAAACTTTCATAATAAAAATAATCTAATTATCATGAACCTATGTATACTTTGAAAAATGGTATACCTTATGCAGTCATAAATCCTCCTCCTTCCTTTGTAGTTGTCCAAATAGACAAAAATGAGAAGATTATTCCTATCTGACCAAGAAATAATTTTTTACAGATATTTTAAGTTGTTTTAGGATCTAAAAAATAAATTATAGTTGGTATGGCATCCAAAGAGTGGTTTACTCCTATAAAAAAATTCAAAACCTCCACTGGCATGTCCTTTTTCAGTCGGCATGTTGATGTCATGGTAACTGGTCCACTTACTCATTTATTTCAATACCTTTTAAATCAAATTGAAAAATGGATCTCTGCCTAATCTTGATTACCTATTGACTATCTCAAAATTATTTTCTGTATTGGTCTTAATGGACTAACAACCTTACACTTAGTATTATCATCTGACTTCTTACAAAAAAAGACTCCTGAACCTTTGTATTTAGATCAAAAGACACTTCCAATGAATCAAAATAAAATTTTCACTTGCACAAATGTGATATTCTTCAAAATACCTTATTCAACCCCTAAGTAATAAAAATCACACTCTCATTGACCTTAAAAAGATTATTTATTATCAATACTATAATATACTTTTGATCAAGACCATTAGTGTCAATTCTTAACCAAATTATAAATTATTGAATAAGGTTATGAGGGTCTTAATTAAATTCTTTAATCAATATTTTTAGTATCCTTGAGATCATTAATAAGTTTAACTTAAGAAGCTAGACTTGTCCTTTATAGACCTATTAGGCCTAATTATATTTCTTAATGACCTGTAACAAAACACAAGATTAAATACTTATATTCTTTTTGGGAAATATCAATAAGTTCAACTTAAGAAGCTAGACTTGTCCTTTATAGACCTATTAGGCCTAATTATATTTCTTAATGACCTGTAACAAAACAAAAGATTAAATATTTATATTCTTTTTGGGAAATATCTAAAAGGATGACACACACACACACACACACACACACACACACACACACACACACACACACACACACACACACACACACACACACACACACACACACACACACACACACACACACACACACACATATTGACTCAAAAAACTCTTCTCTGCCTTTTCTTGATAATTAACTACAATAGTCTTAAACACAATCTTCTATAGATGAGTTCTAGGGTTATTTTATTTCTCATGTATTAATTTGAAACAAGGATAATATAAAATGATATAATAAAATCTTAGTTTACCAATATAAACTTTTTCACAAGTTCAAAACACTATTGAGATCACTTAAAGATCATAAAACTTCTCTCAATCTCAATCTACTACTAAATAGTATATGTGCCTATTTGGTCTTGAAAAAGAGATGTCATATCTCCTAGATCTTATTGTAAAGATTTTAATTTACCTTTTATGTATTTAGAGTTTTTTCATATTTATATGAAACTAGTTTTGAAGTTATTAGTTTCTTAGAAGAGTAGTTTAGGGACAACTCTATTCTTTAGGCTTGTGTAGGCTTGATTTAAATTCTCGATAGGTTTTGGAATATTTAAAATAATAATTGACTTATAAAACCTTGTAGATCTATTTTATAATTATTATCTAATATGGTGATTCTTTTAAATAAGCTTTGGAGTCAAATAATGAATTAAAACTTTTAATTCTTGCTCTATTTCAGGTTCCTCGATAGACACCTAAAAGAATTTTTTACATAATTAGATGTATAATATTTTATATGATCTCATTAAAAAAATTATATAAATAGTTCCAAAATGGATTTTTCAACCTTCCCTCAAAATTTGGAGGAATAACACTAGTTGGAATTAAAGCTATGATCAAATTTATTTCTTAAAACCCTATTTCAGGGTTTTTCTAGGTTCTAGAAGTTGAGAACTTGTTAAAAATAGTTCATTAATCCTAAGGTGTACTGAAACATTATAAATTTTTTAAAATAATCATGAAATAAAATTTAAACTATTTTAATCCTGAAATTTAACTCATGCACATGTTTATACATAATTCAAATGAATGTAGTGATTGTATATTCTAAAAAAAAAGGGTATGAAGGAGTTTTAATGAGACAACCTATAATTTGTGCATAAAATCAACTAAAATAAGGAACATTAAATTTATTTCAGGTTTAAAAAATATCATTTGAAAAAATTCAAACTAAGTTTGTATTTTATTGACAAGAAATTTGCACTTCAATACTTACAAAACCCTATTTCTAGACTACAGTTTGTCATTCCTCCTATAACAATAAAAAGTTGATCATTTTATGAATTTGTAAATGTCTTAAATGTCTCCTTATGGTTATATTATACCTTTATTAGATTGTTGGAGATTCTCCCAATCTTGTAGTGTCTAAATTTGGTTGATATTCTCCTTCAAATACTAAAGACTAAGATAGTAAATGACCTTTTATGAACTTTGTTACATTTGCTTTATTTGAGTTTTCTAGATGAATTTTACTTATACAAAACTTATAAGACACCTATATAAATCCCTAGTCTATCAACACATCATTTATAATTCATTACAAACCTTGTATAATAACATTTATTCATATTTTACAAATATATAAATTTTTAAATTTGGAATTTTGGAGGGAAACTCTCCAAAGACCCTAAAATAGAGAATACACACTTTTATTGCCTCAAATAATGGTTATTATGACTAAAATATCTTGTTAGGAACTCTAATACAATTAACAAGACCTTATATATGTCCTTCTAGATGATGCACATGCATAAGATTTGCTAGGTAAAGAAATTTGAGCTCTAGTTTAAATGCTTCTTCTTTTTCCTCTAGTTGTATTGCATTAGAACACTCTTTGATATATTATTCTTCTTTTATATAGTAAGCTTCTTTTACTTATACTTATTATTGATTTTATCTTATAATATGATAATATTTTCTTGTTCTTATTTCAATTGAGCTTCCTTAAAAGTTTTTTTTTGCTTCAATTTTCTCCTCCTTAGCTGCTAAACCTGCACAAATACAAATCAACCTATAGTCATATATAAAAAAATGAGACTTTTGAGTCTCATCCTACATTTTTGGCCTTTCATCTTTACTTTTTATACCTTCACTCTCCAAATCAGGTTTCTACTTCACATTACACTATTTCTATATTTAAATCATTCTCTAATGCTCTTATCTACTCTTCCAACTATTCTAGACTCTCATAGACAAACAAAGAGTCAAAAACTTCATTTCTCAAATACTCATTCTTGTCTAATCCTTTTAATAGGCTTAGTAGTTGTTCTTTTTCATTGACTATCATTCTATTTACTTCATTTACTCTATATTTTTTATGATCTACTAATGAATAACATAATGCTTCATCAAATTTAACACCATTATCCATAAAACAATGTTTATCTTAATCTTATACTTATTTTTCTTCATTAAACTTATTTTCATCAAAATATATATCCTTTTCTACAAATGCACTCTCAAATACATTGTTAAAATAAAAAATTTGAGGTTTGGTTACCTCCACTCTCTCTTCTTTAGGTTTCCTTTCTATCATCGTTAATATTTTTTCTAAAAATCCTTTTCTCTTTTTGATTTATTCTCCTTTCAACAATCTATTTCACTAGCCACTTAACTATTTATTTGAACACATTCCCCTATTGATTTTGAATTGAATCTTCCAATATCTACTGTAATATTTCCAAAATTTTCTTAATCAACTCTATCTCTTCTTTTAAGTTTATTTGTTTACTTAACTCTCTCTTTTTCTTCATCTAGTCTATTACTCCTTCACCAAGATCCTCACCTTGGTCTTTTGGGTTTCCATAAGTCCTCACCTAGGTCTTTTTCACACTATTATCTTAGTCCTTTTTAATCAATTCAATTAGTCTCTCCTTAATTTAATGGTCTACAACAAATTTAACAAATACAAAATAAAAAAAATCACAAATATCTTTTCTGGCTTACGTGCTTCAAGTTTGTTTTACCTTGTATCATCTCTAGAGCATCATTGTCTTCTTATTCTTGAGATTTACTAAGCACTTTATCTTTTTTACATGCCTCAAAGGCTATTATAATTATCTTTATCCTCTTGTCTGTCCAAATCTCAATAAATTTCATAATATTCACTTCAAATAAAACATCCAATATCAATTACATGTACCTTTGAATGGAAGCCAAATTTTCCTCCAATAGGGTCTTCAAGATCTGATCCTCTTTGTCTAATTATTTTTCTTAGATATTCTAAGCTCCAATAAAACTTGATGTCATGGTAATTGGTACACTTACTCATCTATTTTAATACCTTATGAATCAACTTACAAAATGGATCTCTAACTAATCTTGATTACCTCTTGTTTCTTCTTGAAATCATCTAAAAGTTTGAAATCATATTCAATCTAAAATTGGTGTCCAAATAGCCTTAGCAATGGATTTTATGTGCATGAAGGAACATCCATATTACCAACCATTTTAATATTATCTTGATGTATTTTTAACTTCATGGTATTATTTTTTAAGTTAATAATTATTTGTGATACCAAGGATAAATTCCTTGATTCGTAATCAAGCCTAAAATCATGGCAATAAATATTCATTTATTGTTTTTCATCTATATAATATTATTTAGGACTAATATTAACTATAATGAACCCCTCCAACATATTTAAGTTTTTCTCCATAATTTCAATAATTCAGAGTTAGGAATTGTATCTTGTTATATTGGACTAACTCTTCATCAAATATTGTATTTTTATGTTCATTCTCCTCAACACCATGTCCATTTAATATAAAATTAGAAAATCATTCTAACACATTTGAATTAGTTATGTCTATCTACAAAGTATCTAGTTTCCACTTAAAGTCCACATTTGTTATTACAACTTTCCAAATCTACTCTTGTATAAAAAAATTATAATGCCCCTTATTGCATAAAAACATGAACAGATATGAAATAGTTTCATCATTTGAAATTTATTGACATATGGTAATATATTTAAATTATTTATGACCCTTAACTATACCAATAGATAGACTATCTTTTCCACCTACTATTTTAAACAATGAACTGTCCCATACTTCCATCTGCATTCCAAGAAATAAAATAATATTATTTCATCTAAAATTAGAAATATTAAAAAATAATTATATATGGTTAATAAGATTTATTTTATATTGTATTAGTTAATATTTAACTTAAATATATTATTTATTTAAATCTTTGGAAAAACTGGGTTGTTGGCATTGGTAAGGCATGACACAAAAAAATTTCCATGATGATTGTTGATATAGAATAAATAGCTTGGGTTACACTATTTATTTTATACTTGATAGACTACAGTGGTCCTCATTTCACATGAGATAACTTAATTATTATGATAATGGAACATAACAATTCAGTTCTCGTATCACCCTGATGTTCACGTCTCCACAATTTAATTGTAGTCATGTTATATAGTTGTCATTTGTATGATGAACAGTGGTTTGTAAATAGTTACGTTCTCTAGATGAGATGTTCAGTTTGTGTTCTTTATAGTATGTTAGGCCATGTAATGTTTTCATATTGATTTTTAATATATCAAAATTTGGTAGTTGTTCCATAATTCAAAAGAACCATATAAGTTATTCAACCCAATGAAAAAATTGTGCATGGATTTTACAATGTTACATTCATTTTTATCAACTATGTAATAATTATATGTTATAATATTTTAATATCATTTTATAGAGTGAAATCCATACTTATTATTTATAAGTTGTCAAAATTTGAGATGAATATTTTTCTTGGCAAAAGTCCTTGTTGTTGTCTAGACCACCTTTCTTGTCTAGACCTTGTAGTATAGTCTATTGGAACCCATATTATAAATGAGTTATTCTCTCCTATATATTTTATACTCAGATATTGACTCAATGTATTATGTTGTAGATAATCATAAATTTGTTTAATATTAAGATTAAAAATTAAATACTAAATAAAGTATTCATCATCCACAGTTATGTGGTATATTTATAAGATAACTAATATTTAATATATACCTTTTATGATGGTCAATAAAGGTTAAGGCTCACTCTATTATATTGATGAAAGTATTGAATCAAATAGTTGCATGAGGAATATACATGGAACTTTACGTAATTTAAAATATATGTGTTTTATTTTAGTTACACAAGCTATATTAATGAATGTGATAAAATTTTATTTAATTATAAGAAATGTTAGTCATTGGTAATATCTAATACTACAAATATAATATTGGTGATATAATATGTGTTTCATATTTATTTACACTTCATGTTGGTGTAGAAAATTATAAGAGAATGAATTACAGGTTGTATCAATGAATTAAAGAGGACTTATAAGTTAGAAAAAATTGATAAAGGAACATATAGTTTCTAATGATAATACTTATAATAGAGGAACATTTTTTCAAATATTATAATATTTTCTAATGGATGTACGTATATAAATTTTTAGATAGGTTTATAATTAAGAGTTAATACATACATGGTCAGAATAAAATTTGAAAAGATAGAATTATATTTTGAGTTTGATGAAGTGATCCTTATTACTCAAAAAAAAAAATTGAAAGTGGTTTTCAAGAGGATTGATAATAAAAAATGTATGTCATTATGTTAGACTAATATTTCTAGATTAATTTAGAAAAGATCATAAGTATATAAGATAAATTGTGTTTTTTCTTCCACTTAATGAATCTAAAAAAGTGAAATGTAAGGTTCTTCATCCCCCAATAACTGGGTAAGATCTCCAAATTCTCTCCTTTGATAAGAAACTAAATTATTATAAATATTATTTATTAGAAATATAATTGTGAATAATAGGCAAGCTCTTTTCATGAACATTTAATAAATCAGTGAATCTAACATGAGAAATTTTATGTCCAAAAGCTATGTATATATATTTTTTCTTCTAGCCTTAGATATGTTCCTAATTTAGAATTTAAATAAAAACTATGAAAAAGTAAAAGAATACTAAATAAAAACTAGAAAAGCACAAAATCTTATAATTTCATTGTGATAACATAAGCTGAGAAACAATAATAGCAATAAAATTTTATGAACATAAGTGATCATTAACATCCTTTTAATTATATATTTTCCAAAACCATGCAATTATGGATTAGACACAATAAGTTCTTTTTTGGGTTAGAATTATTCCATGTTAATACAAATGACCACCTATTGATGTGACAAAAGGAAAGGTGCTAGAAACTTTTTCATAATATATATTTTTCAGACTTAAAAAAAAAGATATTATAAATATAGATGATAAGTCAAGTCTCCAAATACTTTAAAATATATAATTATAAACATTAAAAATTGAGATTGTATCAAAGTTGGACAAACGTTGACTATCCATAATAGTATTTAGAACTCATTAATTTAAAATTAACTAGTTCAAAATTTTAAAAAACCATATTCTTTACGTCTTTGAAGATGAAGAAAATTTACAACCTAAAATCAATTAATATCAAAATAATCATACATCTATAAATATAAACTCGTGGTAAATGAATGCTATACAATTATTAGAACTTATTACTAAAAACACATATCTCAAATTGGAAATATTCCCAAAGTAATTCTTGATAGATTAAAGTAACCAATGGGTTTGGCCTTGAAACCTTATCATTTAAACATAATAAATATATTTTATGAATAAAATTACTAAGAATTAATACAAAACTTCATTCAATAATTGATTGATTTATTATCACATGCAAAACTTGATTTAAATGATAATTAATGTTCCTAATTTTAAAAATGTACTTTTCAAAAAAAAGAAACAATATAGAAGATGCAGCTGAACTTCACCTCAAATAATAAAAAATACCATTTTCACCAAATAACCTACACAAATATTTAACACTCAGTATAAAAACCCAAAAATGTTAATTAAAAATAAGGTTAAATAAGTTAATGATAGAAATTGATAGTAGATATAATAACTTGTCTATGAGCATGAGTAGACATAAATACAATTATGTAGAGATTGAACCACATATATATATTTATAACTAGAAATGTTACATGAAGCCTTGAAAGCTCATAAATTTTCTAAGAAACAATAAAGGCTCAAATTCATGTCACAACATTATTAACATCACAATGTTATTTAGATTGCATGCATATCACGTAGGTGAAGGCTATTATTTAATGATCTTGAGCTAGAAAGGATTAGCGATCAAACACTAGATAATGCTTATTAGAATATCTTATTTCAATCTTGAAGTACATATAAATGCATTGACATGGGATACATATCAGTTTCTAGAGCCCGTGGTTATCTCAATGATCCAAAATGATTATACCTATTTGTATGTGGAAAAATAGCCACCCTGCAAATGTAAAATCCCAATAATATAAAATAATTTTCACCCTCTTAGATTAGGAATAGAATTGATTGATAATAGGCTTGGAATAAATAGAATTATGGAGTAAAAATCAAATGTCAAGTTTCATGGGAAGGCACAATTCAAATCATAGGCACACAAATGATAGAATAAACTTCCTTATCAAATATCCATGTGGAAGGGAAAAGATAATAGTTACACAATCACTCTCAAAACATCCAAAGGCACAATTAAAATCATATTTAAATAAACAAATAATGAAGTGAGAAGGGGAGTTAGATATTTGGTCATGTAAAATACCTGAGAATATGATTTATAGTTGGAAAGTTTTATTTATACACAACTAATAATATGTTTTAGGCTACTTAAAACCTTATATTTACTTTCATATAATTATGTATACAAACTTAAAAACTACACAGAATATATGTCATCATCTTAGCATTATTAGGGCCCATGATATATGTAACTAGATTTGTGGTTTCTTACAAACCCTAGATGTACAAGCCAAATCCATAGCCATATATAGATATACTATTCATCCATGAAAAAATATGAAAATGATGTAATTTTAGGTTTTTATTTTATTAATACGATCCAATCCTCCTCCCTCCTTGAATAAATTTACCATGAATAAATTTTCTCATAGATTTATTATTTTTAACCCTTTATAGCCCTTAATATGCAACATATCGGGTGTGTTTTTTTACTAATATTAGAATTCCAATATGAATGGATGTGTTTTTATTATTATTTTAGTGTGTAACACCTCATGCATCATATTTGATTATTTATTTAAATATTTATGAATTTGAATAGTATGGGACAAGTTTGAAATTATTCCTCTACTTTGTCATTTATTTAAAGTTATACAAACATCGAATCAAGATGTAGTAAAAAACATTTTCCAAATAATTATTTTATTACATTTAATCTTTGAATGTTTAAATTTTATAAATTGTTAGTCAAAATTTTGTTCATATAATATAATATATATATATATATATATATATATATATATATATATATATATATATATATATATATATATATATATATTTATATATATATATATAGTGAACATTATATTCTTTATATAAATTTATTGGTTTCCATTTATCCCTAATTTTTTTGGTATTATTACAATACTAAAGGTTTCAAATTTTACTCTAATATGTTATTTATCATGTGATATAAATTAAAAAATATTGATGTTCTATTTTAAAACTTCTAATTTTTTTTTTCATATTAATTTTTAAGTATAGGATTATAAGGCTTTTGCCTTCTACTATTCTTTCTACAACAAATATTAGTGAACACACTTCATAACAATTGATATAATTTCTTGCCTTTTCATGCATTTTTGTATGCATCTAATATATTAAATAAAAAATAAAAAATAATTTATAACTAGAATAATCTCAACAATTTTTCATTACATGAAGAAGAAAAGTAGAGCAGGTATAGTTTGAATCAACCATTTTTTTAAAGATTTATGGTAATGATTTGCAACATCATCATGTGCAGATTAACTTTATCATTAAGCCCAATTAATTATATGCATTTTTAATATATATATATATATATATATATATATATATATGCCTTTTAACATGGAATGTTTCTAAACCCCTACTTGTTCATTATATATAGATTATTATCTTTTTCCTAAAGAGTGTGCCACTAACAATCTAATGTGCACTAAAAATGCATTTTCGCAACAAATTAAAATAGATGGTATCTACAACAATTTTTTTTTCCTCATTGTGTTGTTAATAAACATGCGTGGGCCATGCCCAATTTTTAAATTTGAAAAATGCTCAATGTAATTTTCTTTGTAAGAGGTGAATGTGAGTGTAGGGTAGAAATACAAAGAATTTGACAAACAAATTGACATAATTATGGTTGTTCATATCATGTACTTGAATTTTTGAAATTAAATTAAATAAAATGAAATTATTTTAATTACATCCAAGAGACCAAATAATTTATTGAACCATAAATTAAACTAATTATTACAACCATTTAATGACATGTGGTCCAATTGTGTCTTTTTTGGTGCTACTCCTTCTTTCATTGGTTTGAATTAACATTTCTCCCAAAAAAATTATTCTATTTTTATTAAATGGTTCTACCATGGAGACATATTTTAAAGTTTTTACACATTTAACTCCAATGTCTTCATATTTTGGACATTTAAGGATGAAATCTTCTTTTATTTTAATGTTCTATGGTGCATAAAACTCAAACCCCCTCTTTCCAACATTCCTTAGGTGATGTTCATCTACATATACTACATTTGAACCTATATAAGTTAGTCCTTAGTTGAGTATTGAGTACATTTTCCCTTCATTTAATTTCAGCCCCTAAATATATTTTTTCACAATACTCATAAGTTGGGTTGAACTTTATAGTATAGTGTTGTCATTTCTTCCTTAATTTTGTTCCTTTACATCAATGTTATGATATTTTCATTCCTATAATTATTCTTTTGTTAAATTTTAAGCATTAATTTAAGTTGATATCCCACATACTCATCTATTTAGGGTTCTATTTCATCCACACATTTTTCTATTAGTGAAACACGTTATATATTGTAGCCCTTGATTGCATATTGTTCTTCATATTCTTTTATATTTTTAAAGTAACATAGAAACACGGTCATAGTTATTTGATATAATGGGGAAGCTATTGTTTCATCAAGAATGATTTCATAGCTTATTGAAGCCTTAATTCTTAAATAGTTTTTGATTTGTCACTTTTGGATCCTTTCTATTTGTATCCATTTCAAATTTGTTACTCCATTAACCCATATATAGAAACCATACAACACCAATGGCATAACAAGTAAAAACATATGACCCCCGTAGTCTTCAAATCCCAAATCTCAATAAAAAGTTTGTGTTTCCATCTATTCATGTATTCAAGTCCTAGTCTTTTTTTTCAACTTTAATTGGAAATATTTCTCTATAGTGAAGGTCCATGGTTTTCAGTGGGTTAGAAATTTGTTGAGAGTGACATGGACCGATTTGACCCTACATCTTATTTCAAGTGTAAGTAAATTTAAAAATAGAAAATTAATAAATACTAAGCATGTTATCTATATAATTTTATGGGTTTTCATAACAACCTTTTCATTTTTATGTACTAATATTTATAAAAGGGTCAGCACATATGTGCTACTATAACCTCATAATTTCAAATGTGTATTATTTATGGATGTCAAAAGATGTCAAGGTATGGATTTTTGATGGATTCATCCTCATGGTGCCCATTTTCTAATGCATATAAACAATCAACACCAATTTAAATCTTTTAAACATAGTCTCTTTAAACATATGATTGATCTTCTCTTCCACTTTGTTACATTGTAAATAAATTAAATTTTAAGTTGAGGCTTAATACCCTGTTTCATCAAGGTCAATGAACATAGAGAGAAAGGTATGTTTTTTGTAACTGTGTTATTAGATCAATGTTAGTTAGAAGTGGCTTATATACCACACCATAACCAACATATTTATCTTGAGTCACTATCTTCTTTGGTATTTATTTTTTACCCAATTTTCTAAATACTAAGCACATACAAAAGTCATTTGTTAGTGGAAGGAAGATACATAATTAACCTATATTTAGATAGATACTAGTTGAAGTTTGGGACTCCATCCTTTTAAATAAATAATAATTTTAACCTTTCATCTCAAATATATCTTGTTTCCCAAACTCTTGACAATTAGTTATATAAATACCCAACAAATGAAATATATTTTATATAAAATTTAATATTTTAGAACTTTTAGATTTGAAATAATGAATTGGGATCCAAAAATCTTAATGGACACCAAGTAATGTTAATACCCAAGAGAAGGAGAATGTTTAAAAGGAAAAAAAAATTAGAAGTTTGTGCTTCTAATTGCACCTAGAATAAAAGTTAGGATTATGTATTTTAGACATGTGGTACTCCTAATTATTTACTTTGAGTATGCAACATTAGACATATTAAATTATTAAGATGTCTAATGTTTGAAAATATCAAATGTAATTTTTGTGATGAATACTAAAAATTATTTTGATAACAAATAACAAAGAACAACAAAATAATCATTTGTTCCTAGTGAGGATAACCCTATTTATATATGTTTAAAATATCATAAGGGAGTGTCTTTTATAAGTAAGAGGTAGATGCACATAAATAATTAATACTTTAATATTTTTCCTCGTGAGGATACCCATAAAATATTCATTAGATGTTGCTTCAATATTGATCTAAATATTGGGGTGATATTGTTCAAATATTTAAAACTACAAAACCTATTGGTGGAAACTAAAGATGGTTTGCCAAATGTTATAGATCTTAGACCCATTAAATATTTTATTATGCCTTTAAGGAATTACACATATGAGCTTTTTCATCTAAAAATTGGATTCCAAACCCTTATTATAAAGTTCATTTCCTTTTTAGGTTATTGGTCATAAATAAGTATTATTATTAAGTATATATTTTTATTCTTGTAAATTCTTTATTTGTTGTTCAAATATCCAAAAGTATCATTGTGTTCAACTTACTACTTAATACATATTGATATTTGGTTAGTTGTTTTTATTTTTGGTAAGTTTTTATTAAACTATAGAAATCGCAGTGTGTTTTAAATATTTTATTTTTTATTTTAAGCTTCAAAGTTTCCCCACTATTATAAGCATTTCCAAAAAAATAGTGAGTCATGATGTTTTTTAAAGGGATGTATAGTTAATTTTAGTGAAGATGGTAAAGAAATTCTTTGAGTTGATTCTAGTCTACAATAGTTGCTTCATATGTTTTGGATCATTTGAATATAAATTTTATTAGATGTTTTTTGTTATTGGAAGATAAAAAACTAATATTACATTCTTTATTTTTTTTGTCCATTTTTTAATTTTTAATGCTCTTGTGAGGTCATAACTATTATATATCCATTTTATGGATTCAATTTTGTATTCATCTCTTGCATTCAATAATATTTTACCTTCTTAATCTTAAATTTTTGTATAAATACTATCTTTAATAAAATATTTTTATGTAATCATTTAGTATAAGCCATTAGAAATTAAAATTTTGTTTCATTTATTTCTATATTGGAAATATAAATAAAATTAAATTTGGATCATAAATAATTTTTACAATGTTAAAAATTATATTTCCATACATGTCTACAAGGGAACTTGCTAGTACAACATTTGACAAAAAATATTACAACTGCATAAATGTCTACTAGGGTACTTGAAATCAATAAGAATGATATAATGATGAAAGAGAACACATAATTAGACACTTTAAAAAGTAGATTTTTCAAAAGGAATATCTTATACATATATGTTGTTAAGTTTCAAATTATATATCCATCACATAGTTTTGTAGGCAAGCTACCTAGTCCACTACCTCCTAGATAACATTCATTACAATTAAATATTTGAAAATCAATATTATAATTGTGCCAAGAAAACCTTGAAATTAAAAATTGTAAATTAGGAGAACTCAAGTTAAAAATATAGGATTCTTTGATTTTATATATGTCCCCATTTATGTACATAATCTAACATCATTGCATCTATTTATCATTTTATTTGATTTATGTTCCATGTTATTCTAAAGCCATAGATGTTAAACCTTTACTATATTTACATTTAATTTTATAACATTTTTTCTCTCATGGATAAAAAAAAATTAATGAAAGACCACAGTGTTGAAAAGAGTTTTGAAATTTAGAATTACAAGACACTAGCATAATTAATAATTTGATGAGTTTTAAAAAAATGTAACTGTTATTCCGATAGAGAATAAAACCAAAGATACATTCACATAATAGTTTAATAGACAACATTTAAGGTGTCCAAAATAAATTAATGAATTATGAACATATTAGCAATATTAATTATCATTCACATCATAGTAATTTATCTTGAATTGATGTTAATTAAAACCTAATAAATAATGAGGATGGAGAGCAAAGGTGAAGTGTGGTAAGAGAGTGAAGGGGAAGGGAAGTAGGATAGAGAGGTTGGTAATTAGTAAGAAATGAGTTTTGTCAGTGTTTTATTGTATGATAGGGAGGTAGACATGGTTCCGGAAAACCATGATAAGTAAAATATTGATAGGAGTGAGTTGGAAACTTAGATGATGGTTATGGATTATATGATCAAGTAAATAAAAAGGATGTTCAACATTAACCTAGAGATAAAGGTCACATGTTTTTTTTAAGAAACTATGTTGAGAAAGATTTTATCATTGGACTACTTAGCTTAAGGTGATGCTATCAAAGGTCTAGACTAGATATTTATATTCCCATCTCATCCTAATCCTTTTGTGCAATTGGGAATAGGGTAAGCCTCTACAGATTATTGTGTACTTTGATGATGGATTATTGATCCAAATTTTAAATGAAATTTGAATTATGCATGTTAATGAAAGAGGTTTCATAGATTGAAATGTGACATTGGAAGAAAGGAATCTAATATGAAAATTTATTGGAGCATGGTTGAGTCAAGATGCCCTATAAATTTGGATGGGGATGAGCTAGAATTTTTTCCATAGAGTAGGTATCAAAAAAACTTAGGGGTTTTTCCATGTTTTGTTTCAATCTGATTAAGATAAAGATAAAGTGTTTAGAGGGGGCCTTTGTGTTTTTGAAGTCCCAAATTTTCAATCTTGCCAAAGAATTTTTGAATAATGCTCTAGTATGTGTAATACTTTATAAACTCCCCCATAAATATTTTTTAATGAATATATTAAATATTTGTGTGGAAAATATTGAGAAATTTAGCTACATTTTAAATTCCACTACCCATGCAAAATTATGCTCTTATGATCATGTTTTTGTGTTCTTGGATCAAGCCAACCCTATCCCTCATACTACTCGGCTCTCTAGCCATGATGGTTGTTTGAAGTAGGATTTGGATTATAAGTTTCCCCCATTTTGATGATTGTTGTCTAGATAGGTTGTACATACATCTTTGGTATACCTAAGAGGAGTTCTAAGTTGAAGGTGCCTCCCCCTTCCCATTATCCTAGGTTTAGGGCCTCACAATATTGCTCATTTGGTCTAGGGCATGTATGGAGGAAAAATAAGACATATTGATAGACAATAATTGGTTTATTCATAATCACAAGTAAATTTTCAATATAAAACCTCATGAGCTTAATTTTAAGTATTGTCCCTCTAATGATAAGCTAAAATTTTTTTGTTCCCCTGAAGACCACCCTCGTCCTCTCACTAATCCTCTAATTGTTAAAAAATTAATAACTCTATAACATTTTAACCCTAAATATAGATATGCAAGTATATCTAGGGTTAATAATATATAAATTATGAAGAAAAAGGGTGATATTTAGATCTCTAGTAGGCCAATTAATTTTCAAACTGAGATAAATAATATTTTGAATTTAAATACTAAAATATAACAAAAATAGAAAGTACAAATATCGATTGATATTACAATAAATTTAAATTAAGAGTAATTTAATGGTTTACTATGTGAATATATATTTATGTTGAAATAGGGTAGAATTTTAATGGAGAAGGAACCTAGAACAATCATCAAATTATATAGATTATGGCCTCAGATGCTTGTGTCAGATATGGATAGCTGTGTTGACAATGGTCTCTAAATTAGAAGCAGGTGTCCTATATAGAATAGATAGAATTTGAATGTATCTAACTAGATCATTCTAAGTTTTATATCACCTTTTTTATAAGGCATAAATATCATGTGCACAGGGTGTCTCTCTTTATCAAATGATCAAAACCCTAGATTTATGACCCTTGGATTGACTATTGAAATAATGGGTTAGTGAGCAGATGATGTTGAGTTGTATGCAGGTTCCCTCTATTAATGGACATTGCCTACATAACTAATACCCTAAATAGGGCCTCAGACTTGTTATCATACTAACCTAAAATTGGATTGATTTATTTTGAAGAGCGTAGAAGAAATATATATACAACTTAGTTCACCTAAATTAGGTAACTAATTATCAGGAAGGGAGAACACTAGAAGACTCTTATAATAGAACTAATTATAAAAATAATCTAAAAATAATGTAAGACTACACGCTATGATAACATTGCTCCCCTTATTACATTATTGTTACAAATGTACCCCCTAATTAACTCAAATTTCACCTTTGTAAGGGATTTGGTGAGTATATCAGCGACCTATGCATCTATTAGGTAGTACTAGAGCTAGATGTGGTGGTTTAATACTTTCTCTCAAATGTAATGACATTAAACCTTTATGTTATTGGTTCCATCATAAAAAAAATGATTCTTCACAAGTTTCAACACACCTTTATTAACACAATAGAGTATAGGTGGCTTTTCTTCACTAATGCCCATACCATCTAGAATGTGACATAACCATATCAAAGAATTATTGAATAATGCTATAGTATGGGTAATACTTTATAAACTCCTCCATAAATATTTGTCAATGAATATCTTAAATATTTATGAGGAAAATGTTTATAAATTTATCTACCTTACAAAATCCACTTCCCATGTAGAATTATGCCCCCATGATCATGTTTATGTGTTCTTGGATCAAGCCAACCCTATCCCCCGTACTACTTGGCTCTCTAGCCATGATGGTTGTTTGAAGTAGGATTTGGATTATAAGTTTCCCCCATTTTTATGATTGTTGTTTAGATAGGTTTTACATACATCTATGGTATACCTAGGAGGAATTCTAAGTCTAAGGTGCCTCCCCCTTCTCATTCTCCTAGGTCTAAGGCCTCACATTATTGTTCATTTAGTCTAGGGCATGTATGGAGGAAAAATAAGACATATTGATAGACAATATTTGGTTTATTCATAAGCATAAGTATATTTTGAATAGAAAACCTTAGGAGCTTGATTTTAAGGATTGTCCCTCTAATGATAAGCTAAAATTTGTTTGTTCCCCTGAAGACCACCCTCAACGTCGCGCTAATCTTTTAATTGTTAAAAAATACATAGCTCTATAACATTTTAACCCTAAATATAGATATGAAAGTGTATCTAGGGTTAAGAATATATAAATTATTAAGCACAAGGTTGATAAATAGATCTATAGTCGGCAAATTAATTTGTAAACTGAGATAAATAATATTTTGAATTTAAATACTGAGATCTACCAAAAATAGAAAGTACAAATATTGATTGAAACTATAATAAATTGAAATTAAGAGTAATTTAATGGTTTAATATGTGAAAATAGATTTACATTGAAATATGGTAGAAGTCAAATGGAGAAGGAACCTAGAAAAATCATCAAATTATATAGTTTATGGCCTCAGATGCTTGTGTTAGATATGGATAGTTGTGTTGACAATGGTCTCAAAATTGGATGCAGGTGTCCTATACATAATAGATTAAATTTTAATGTATCTAACTAGAGATTTCTATGTTTTATATCACTTTTTTTATAAAGCATAAAGATCATGTGCATAAGGTGTCTCTCTTTATCGAATGATCAAAACCCTAGCTTTATCACCCTTGGATTGACTATGGAAATAATGGGTTAGTGAGGAGATGATGTCAAGTTGTATTTAGGACCCCTTTATCAATGGACATTGCCTACATAGCCAATGCCCTAAAGAGGGCCTCAGACTTATTATCATACTCAACTAAAATTAGATTGATTTATTTTGAAGAGCGTAGAAGAAATATATACAACTTAGTTCACCTAAATTAGGTAACTAATTATCAGTAAGGGAGAACACTAGAAGACTCTTATAACAGAACCAATTATAACAAATATCTAAAAATAATGTATGACTATACGCTATGATAACATTCCTCCCCTTATTACATTATTTTTACAAATGTATCCCCTAAATAACTCAAATTTCACCTTTCTAAGGGATTTGGTGAGTATATCAGCTATCTATGCATCTATTAAGTAGTAGTAGAGATGGATGTGGTGGTTTAATACTTTATCTCAAATTTATTGGCATTCAACCTTTATATTCTTTGTTCCATCATTAAAAAAAAAGATTCTTCACAAGTTTCAACACACCTTGATTATCACAATAGAGTATAGGTGGATTTTCTTCACTAATTCCCATACCATCTAGAATGTGACATAACCATATCAAAGAATTATTCAATAATGCTCTAGTATGGGTAATACTTTATAAACTCCCCCATAAATATTTGTCAATGAATATATTAAATCTTTGTGTGGGAAATATTGAGAAATTTATCTACCTTTCAAAATCCACTTCCCATGCAGAATTATACTCCCATGATCATTTTTATGTGTTCTTGGATCAAGCCAACCCTATCCCCCATACTACTTGGCCCTCTAGCCATATGATGGTTGTTTGAAGTAGGATTTGGATTATAAGTGTCCCCCATTTTGATGATTTTTATTTAGATAGGTTGTACATACATCTATGGTATACCTAGGAGGAGTTCTATGTCTAAGGTGCCTCCACCTTCTCATTCTCTTAGGTTTAGGGGCTCACAATATTGTTCATTTAGTCTAGGATATGTATGGAGGAAAAATAAGACATATTGATAGACAATATTTGGTTTATTCATAAGCATAAGTAAATTTTGAATAGAACAACTTAGGAGCTTGATTTTGAGGATTGTCCCTCTAATGATAAGCTAAAATTTGTTTGTTCCCCTAAAGACCAACTTCATCCTCTCGCTAATCTTCTAATTGTTAAAAAATACATAACTCTGTAACATTTTAACCCTAAATATAGATATGCAAGGGTATCTAGGGTTAAGAATATATAAATTATTAAGCATAAGGGTGATAAATAGATCTATAGTATGCCAATTAATTTGTAAACTGAGATAAATAATATTTTGAATTTAAATACTAAGATCTACCAAAAATAGAAAGTACAAATATTGATTGATATTACAATAAACTAAAATTAAGATTAATTTAATGGTTTACTCTGTGCATATAGATTTCCATTGAAATAGGGTATAATTTGAATAGAGAAGGAACCTAGAACTATCATCAAATTATATAGTTTGTGGCCTCAGATGGTTATGTTAGATATGAACAGATGTGTTGATAATGGTCTCTAAATTGGATGCAAGTTTCCTATACAGATTACATTGAATTTGAATGCATCTAACTAGAGTTTTATATGTTTTCTATCACCTTTTATCTGAGGCATAAATATCATGTGCATAGGTTGTCTCTCTTTGTCAAATGATCAAAACCCTAGCTTTATCACCCTTCGATTGACTATGGAAATAATGGGTTAGTGAGGAGATGATGTTGAGTTGTATTCAGGACCCCTCTATCAATGGACATTGCCTATATAGCCAATACCCTAAAGAGGTCCTCAGACTTGTTATCATACTGAACTAAAATTTGATTGATTTATTTTGAATAGCGTAGAAGAAATATAGATAGCTCAGTTTACCTAAATTAGGTAACTAATTATCAGGAAGTGAGAACATGAGAAGACTCTTACCATAGAATCAATTATATAAAATATCTAAAAAAGATGTAAATCTATATGCTATGATAACATTCCTCCCATTATTACATTATTTTTACAAATGTACCCCCTAAATAACTCAAATTTCACCTTTTTAAGGGATTTGGTGAGTATATCTACTAATTATGCATTTATTAGGTAGTACTAGAGCTGGATGTGGTGGTTTAAGACTTTATCTTAAATGTAGTGATGTTTTACCTCTATGTTCTTGGTTCCTTCATAAAAAAAAGATTCTTCACAAGCTTCAACACACCCTGATTATCGCAATAGAGCATAGGTGGCTTTTTTCACTAATGCCCATATCATCTAGAATGTGACATAACCATATCACCTTGTACACAACTCCACGTGTAGTGTGATACTCTATCTCAATGGATGAGAGATAAATGACACTTTGCTTCTTACTGATCCATAAGATTGGTCTAGATCTGAGGTGAAATATGTATCCTAACATTGACTTTCTATCATCAATAGATCTGATGTAGTCTGAGTTAGTGTATCACTACAAGAAGATATGAGTATTCTTCTTGTATTCTAGACCATACTCAAGTGTATGTTTAACATATCTCAAAACCAACTTTGCTGCAACCTAGTGACATTTTTTTGGATCCTACATGAATCTGGAGAGATAGTTCATATCAAAACATATATTTGGTCTAGTGCAAGTCAAGTAGTTAAGACTCCCAATGAGGTGTTTGTAGAAATTTGCATCCACTTGAAGTGAGTCCTACAATCAAGAGAGTTGTAAACATTTATGTATTAGTGTTGAAATAAGTTTATAATCTAACATTCTATACTTTTTAGGAGTGTTTTGGTATATTTTATCTAGGAGATAAAAATGTGATTCTATTTCTACCATATCTCCAAGCCAAGATAATAATAATGGAGTATCCCCAAATCAATCATTTCAAAATATATTTTGAGGTCATTCTTCACAATATCAACCTAATACTTTGAACTTCTAGTGATCACAAGATCATCTATGTACAAAACAAAAATGATTATTTTTGTTCCTACCTTATTTATGTACAAGTTAGAATCTGAGGGGCTATTGGTAAAACCATGAGGCAAAAGGACATTATATTTCTTGATGTACCATGCCCTAGGAGTTTGTTTCAGTCCATATAATGATTTGATGATATGCCATACCTTTTTAGGATGTTTTTCATCAAAAAATCCTTCCAGTTGGGTCTTGTATACTTCTTCTTTGAGATCACCATTTAGGAAAGCACTCTTGATATCCATATGCTAAAGTTTCCATCCATTATATTCTACCATTGTGTAAATACCTATGATGGTCTTGATCATTACAATGGGTGTAAAGGTCCCTTCATAGTCAATGACTTCTTTCTTAGCATATCCCTTTCCTACATTTCATGCTTTGTGCTTGTCAATGGATCCATTTGCCTTATATTTATTTTCAAAAACCCATTTGCAACCAATGGGTTTCTTTCCTGTAGGCAGATTGACAAGTTCTCAAGTCCAATTCTACCTGAGTTAGTCATACTCAGCATCCATTACTTTATTTTACTAAGGTTGACTTATTGATTCTTGAACATTATCAAGATCAAAGCTATTAACTACTATACTCATGAGTGTAAAATTTACATCATTTCTTATCTAACTCCTCATTCACACTCTCGATGAAGTATTCTAGGGAGATTTCACATGGGAGTCTTTAATGGTACTTCATACCCAATTCAAATGAGAACTCTGCTATTGATGTGAAGAACTACTTTCTCTATTTTATAATTATCAACGATCAACATATAGCTTCCCTTGTAGATCATATTCTTTGTGAGTAGTTTCCTCATCATCTAACTTGGAGAGTAATTGGTGAGAGATGGTTGGTTTTGATTTTTCTTTCTACATCACTGAGTCAAAAGATGACTCATCACAAAACACATCTCTAATTCTCAGAGTCCTTGAGATTGTATAATTTTGAGGTAGTGCTATAGCCCAATAAGATGCATGGGAGTTTTTTTTACTCATGTTTTTTCTTCTTTTAAGTTGGGACATGCATATATGTTATGTAATTGAACACTCATAAATGAGAAATTGATGGATTTTTACCACTCCATACCTCTTCTTGTGTTTTTTACTTTTAAATATTTGATGGTGCCCTATTGAAAAGATAAATAATTATCTGGACTGATATGCCTAATATCATTTCTCTAGCTTTGTTGTTAACAACATGTAGTGAGCCATTTCCATTACTATGTGATTGATTCGCTCAATAATGCTAGTCTACTGGGGCATGTAGGGAGTAGTCAAATTCTATTTCATGACTTATTAGGTCAGGAATGGCAAGAACTTATTTGATGTAAATTCCCCCCTCAATATAAGTAGAGGAAAATAATTATCTAGTTTGCTTCATAACCTGCTAATAGAAAACCTGGAAATGATGAAGGGCCTCACTCTTCTTCTTCAGGAAAAACACCAATATTTTATTAGAGTAATCATCCATGAAGTGTTTTAATTATTTATATCCTAAAAATGAAGTAGGTAATTGTCTATTCATATCAATATGAATAATCTCTAAATGCTTATTAACATGAAAAGATCTTGCCTTGAATGGATCCTTGTGTTATTTACCTGCAAAACATCTTTGACAAATGAGAAAGGAACTAGAAAACTTGGGAAGTTTGTGTACCATCCCTTTTGAACTTATCTAGTACAAAGATCCAATAGATAGGTGACCATAATGGTAGTTCTAGAGAGTAGTACCTTAGAAGATGAAAAAACATATAAATCAAATAATTTATCTTTAAAAAAATATCTAGAAATAACCATACCTTTTCATGAGATCAAGCAAGATTTTATGTCATCATCAATAAGAAACTCCACCTTCAGATGATGATTCAAAAGTTGACTGACTAATAAGAGGTTGGATGTCAATCTATGAATATATAATACATTTGAAAGTGTAGATTTTTGTGTTTTGAGAGGAATGGTGACTTGGCCTATTCCTTTTACAACATACTCTTTATCATTGATGATCCTAACCTGATCTCTGGTGGGTTGGTTTGTTAATGAATCAAATAGCTTTCTATCACCTGACATGTGTGTAGTGGCACCTGAGTCTATCAACCCATGGCCTGTGAGGTTTGTGAGACTAGCACTAAGTACTTATATGCACTATAATTATATTCTTCAAGTGTTTCCTCTAAAGATCCATCATTTTTTAAGTTGTAAAATGTTTTTTATACTTCCAATAGTAGGGATATCTTTTCAATTTTTTAGAATCATCACACTATAATGTTCTTTCTTTCCTATAAGACCCTTATTTTAGGCCATTATACTAGTAGTTTTCTATGTCATGAGTGTTAGTTTGATAGATGTGACACCACCTCTTTTATTTTGTGATTTATGATGATGTCAAGAGTATTATTGTTTCTATTTCTATGGTTTCTTCTCTATAGGTCCCTTTCAAGACTTATGATCTCATTTTTTCTTCAAGATAAGAGTTTGTCTTGCAACTCATATTGGACTGAGTTGATGGCTTCTTCAAACTGTAATAGGCTCATGATATTTTTTAATGACACCATCTATTTGGATATACTCAGTGTCATGATGAAGACTCTAAATGGGGAAGGGAGAGCCTTTAAGGTGATTTGGATCAATATTTAGTCATCTACCATCTCATTGAGTGATAATAGTTTTTTTTGTAGCTAAACTACCCGATGTAAGAATTCTTTGACTTTCTCATCAGACTATATAGAGAGTGTATGAAATCTAGATTATAGATGGAGGATATTTGTCTTATTTTTTGCCTAATAGGTGTTTGATAATTTATTACATATTATCTTTTCTTTATTTACACCCCTAACATGCAAATTCATGTAATCAATGATGTTTAGCATAATGAACATCAAGGCTTTATCATTATCTATTTCATATTTTGTGAGTGCATCAGGATTAGTACGAACTTTCACAGCCCCTATCACAATTCCCTATAGTCTTTCAAACTGAAGGATGGTGTGCATAATTATTTTCCAAGTGGCATAGTTTAGACCTTTGAGAATTTGGACATTCGAGAGAAGAAATTTTGGAGCAGACATTGTAGAGAAAATATTTTATTTTACTACTATGAGGGTAAATTACAAGTCTTTTTACTCACTAGTGGGAAAATAAATATTGGAGATGAGCACAATAATTATGCACTAAGAGATAGGGATGCTTCATAAGGCATTCAACCTCTTCTTCATAGTCTACATCATATCTAGCTTTGAGTGTTATTCATATTATCCTTGCTTGGTCATGTATGTCGAATAAGAAATATTAGAGAAGTCCCTTTAAGATTATCTTGTCAAATTAAATGTTATTACAATTACAAAAGGATTCTATCAAATTAAAGTAAAAATCGGTGCTCTCTCAAGCGTCACAATAATTTTCCATGTTCTAAGAGTCTCCTTGGTGGATTTTAGTAGTTTTAACACTATCCTTCACAATAGACGTACGTGGTAGTCTTGCTCATGTTTTAAATCTACATGATTTCTTTCTTAGAATTAATGAAATCTAATGGGATAAATTCATGTTCAAATTTAGATGAACTACTACTCCATTCTTATGATCTCCTTTGATAGTAGTACCAATTAAATACCTTGAGTGATCTCTCATACTAATTCTCATTATGTTTAAAATGATATAATGTCACCATTAAAACTAGGACATCCACAAAAATAAATCGATGACTAACTAAATGTAGTCCTCATTAACTAGTTTTATAGCAAAGGAGATATCCTTGTTAATTTTATCTCTGGATCTTGTCTTTACAGGTCATAAATTACAATATTTCCACAATCTTGTTGTTATTTACACAGTTTTTTGAGCACCCTCAAAAATATCAATGACCACCTCTCCATGATCACGATGAGTGGTAATCTCATGGGTACCACATCTAATAGACTATCTTACACCTTCTCCTAGCAAGTTTCCTTCTCCATTTCTAGACAATGATTTATTGCCCAGCCCATGAGATTTTACAATTAGTTCAAATTCCTATCATGCATTACTAAGTGTTGTGGAATAGGCAGCCACATAGTTGAATTTTTCTTAATAAGGTGTCCACAGTTTGTAGGTCATAATTCTTGATGCTTGTTACTCCAAGCATGGCCAATTGTCTGCTTCTTTTACATAGTTTTTAGGCTTTGATCTTGCATGACTACTACACATAAATCAGCCTTCACATACTCTTAAAATCTAATGGTGGTGGTAAGTTATCATTTTAACTTCCTTAAGAGAAGTTCTGATACCAAAATTGTTAGCAGATTGAATTGAAACTGGATTGGTTTATTCTGAAGAGCACAATAGAAATATATACAACTCGTATTGCCTAAAATAGGTAACCAATTATTAGGAAGGGATAATAGTATAATAATATTATTATATAATCAGTTATAATAAATATCTAAAAATAATGTAAGACTAAATGCTATGGTAACATGACTTTTGTATTTCTCCCCTACATGTTGGTTTGTGTGTGTACAAGGATTCAATATTTGATAAACAAGTACTTATAGTGACCTAAATTATAACATTACAAATATGGATCATTCATTTTTCCTTTTAATGATTTAAACTTTTAAAAATATTACTCCTATGATTGATATGAAAATATGAATGAATATGGTAGTTGTTCTCACTTGAGTGCTCGATTGATAGTTCTTTTGTTACTCTATAAGTGTGAGGTATGAATTTTATAGTTGAGGAATGAATGAAGATTGATCTTAGATGTATAAAAATCCTTTGATAAAATATATCACATTGAATCACTAAGGTTAACCATAAGGACATGTTAAATTTATAAACTGGATGAATTTTGGACACTAGACATATAGTTAGAAAATAGACACCTACATCAATGTAGGTGTCTTGTTGGGATACAAGTGTCAAAGAACATAGAACATGATTAAATTTATAAAAGTGATATCTAGGGACAATGAACATGTATATAGAACCTTTCATATTATAGAATGCATGGTCATCAGAATAACATATGGTTAGATTAAGAGATAAGTAATTTGGCATAAAGAGATAACAAACTTCATCATTTTTGGTAGTGGGAAGGTCTTAGAACTGAATGGTGTATATAACCATGATAGGTATTTTCCAAGTGTATAAAACTAAAGTGATATACAATTTAAATTTAGTGTCTACATTTGAGCACCATTAATTTAGTAATGGAATTACTAGTTTAATGGAAGATAAATGTATATCTAGTGTGGATAACATGCCTTATCTTTGAAATGAACCCAAATTTAATGCTTTGATGGTTACTAACCTATAACTGAGATTATGTTGTTGTATATAGTCAATGTATGAAATATAAAATCAATATAATTTGAAATGCTTGAAAATAAAAAGAATAAGGTTAGGAGCACACCTATGTGTCAATGTAACTATCTTGCCTTCTATAAATTTTATTTGAAGAGATGTTTCATTATGAATAATTAGAACTAAGATTAGGACAATTTTTAAGCCTACAAGTGATATACATATACATGACACATGCCCCAAACCTTGGTGAAAAGGTGAGTTTCCACATGGCCATTGAGCTTATCTCAATTTTGCAACACAATCATGCTTATAACTTATTGAGTGTGAGTGATCCAATCAAATCACACTATATATCTAGTGAGGGTGGATGGTTTAACAAATTCATCCTATAAAAATGCATAAATTAGAATATGTAATCATGTTTAACTTATAAACTTAGTAATATTGAGTGATTTAATCACCTCAACCTTCCCAAAGGTGAACCAACTACTATAGCAGTTTGTCTCAGTAACAATACATCAAAGTCCATCTTGGTTTTAAAATCTATAAACTGATTTAATTTTACAATTTAAGGTGTTTTTTACATGAAATATGCACCTCATATATTTTTTAAGCTAAAACTTGGGTATAATAATGGTACCAATGTGTAAAATATTGCCAAAAATATTTATCTGAATCATATAACTATGAAATTTAGCTAATTCAAAACTTGTGCAAGTGTGGAGGACATGTTTCTAGAACATTCCCCCACTAAATCTAAAAAATCTAAGAATTGGTATAAGTGTGGACAACATGTTTTCATAACATGCCCCCACTGTAATTTAAAACTATGAAAAGTGTTGAGGTCCTTCTTCTATGACATACCGCCATCGATACACCCCATTTTAAGGTGAGGGAGGAAGAAACTAGTATCTACATTACTTCAAAAGTATAAGATAATTGCATAAACTATGGAAGGATTATGAATCATATATGAAGAATATGTCTAGGTAGATACATCATTGAAGCATGGAGAATGTGATCACATCAAGTCTTAAGATGCATGATCTAGATCATGACAATGGATAAAGAGTAGAAGTACAAGCTCAATAAGTAATCAAGCACACACACAATAGACTTAAAAGAAAAAAAAGGCAAAGGTCCAAAGAGATGACATATACAATGGGCATGTTTGAATTTTGCATAATTAAAGGGACATAACTTAGTCAAATGTCCATAAAGCATATAATGACATATTTAAAAATCCACATATAACAAACTAAAACATGTTCAAATGTGACAATAGGTAAGGATAGGGTTGAGGGCCACAATCAATAGATCATATTCAAACTCTCAAATAATTAATGCAATGCTAGATAATAGAAATTAAGGAACACACTCAATGTAGTGATAAAAAGAGAAACATGGAAATCATAATCAACATACATAATAATATCATAATAGTTCATAGATATATGTGTTAGAAAAAATGTTAAGTACATAGCATATTAATTACACAGTGAAAGATATAAGCATGGATAAAGGCATGCATAAGTATATAATCTCAAACATGATGATATAAAGTGGTCATAGAGTAATATAATAAGGGTGTATTGAGATGAAAGAAGCAGATGATCCCAATATACTAATGACATGAGTATAGGGAAGGCCCAAAAATTTTATGTGCATATAGTATGTATCTAGGTATGCATGTATCACACTCAAACATTGTGTGAAACATATGTGTTTATATATAATGAAATGATATTCTATCTACCAATATGAAACCAATAACATTGATTAAAAGGAGCTAATAAAATATAGAGATGTTGCATAACTTTGGATTTTTTAATTTTTAAATGTTTTTAGTAATTTTTAAAGATTTATGAAAAAATACTATCCTATGATCTCATCCAAGGGATGCTCATAGGTATATTCACAATTGAAACCTAGTGTAAAAAAAGGGTTGTACTACCAAGGAGTATGTATATGTGTAATATCTAGCATCATAGGATCTATGATGCTCTATGTATGTATAATAGGACTTTGTGGTCATAAGAGCATAATAGAAGGAATTCACATTTGTGGAACCCATAATTTGGTGATCAATAATTTATTTGGAATAATAGAAATATGAATATGTTTGGTTGGTATAGGTAACTAAATATGTTGTATAGTAGTAGATGATAATTATTTAGAATCCAT
Organism: Torreya grandis; assembly: GCA_037957365.1. Taxonomy (NCBI): domain Eukaryota; kingdom Viridiplantae; phylum Streptophyta; class Pinopsida; order Cupressales; family Taxaceae; genus Torreya; species Torreya grandis. Next base: position 1,041,774 of record JARHVA010000582.1, read on the forward strand.
TGTGTATCTTAGATGCAATATTCTCTCAAGTATTGGCCACCTAGGAAAGGGAATTGTTTGTTTCTTACCCTTTCATAGAGGATTAACCTTACTAGGTTTTATAATTAATTACCTCGGAATAGAATGGTTTTATTTAAGTGGATCTTCCTATGTAATTTCATAAACTATAATCATGCTATTGGTATGAATGTATTATACACACCCATGCACTATAGAAGGTACTACACATAGTGTATGTAACCAAGGTCATCCAAACAACATATTAAAGACTCTCATGTAAGTTATAACTAGAACATTAGTGACCATATGTGTCAAACCCACCTATAAATGTTATTAAATATCTTTAAAAACATGTTATGATGCCCCATCAAATGTTTTGATTGATTTCGATGAACAGTGTAAATCATGATGTGTATAACCCAAATAAGTAAGTAATGTCATGGTGGAAAATTTCTATTGACCACAATTATTAAACATAACACTATTTAAAGGATATTGATAAATGTATACATGAATCAATAATGAATGAAGATCTAAGTCATCATACACAATCTCTCTGTCATCGAAAGTAATAGAAGGTATCTGAATCATGGGATGTGTATGTTGTGTATAATTAATAATAATCCCATCTAATGACCGACCATAATGTGGATGAGGAGGATACACATTATATACCATTTTAACTTTTAGATCCTTATTATAATGGTCTTTTAAAGGATTATTAAATATTTTCTAATTCTAGTAATCACCATGTTATTAACCTAATTCCTTTGGAGGATCATCAAATGTAATTTTTGGTCATCAATGAGGTCTTGAATCTTATTCTTCAAGGTAAAACATTTATTCATATAATGACCAAGACCTTGGTGATAATCACAATAATCATTTTCATGATATCCTTTTAGTATAGGTAGACTCATATCAACCTTTGTAAGATGAGGAAAAGATATAAGGTGACACTCCACAAGATTTGGAAGTAATAAAGCTAGAGATTCAGGTAAGCCTAAAAATTGTCTCCTTGGTGCATTAGATAATATAATCCTATTAGGTTGTTGTGATGATGTATTATCCATATTAATAATTTCTTTATCAGGATTTGTAGGTTTTACCTTGTAATTTGGTTTGATAGTAAACATGGTATTAGATGTAATTAGAATGTATGTTACATACTTAAGTCTATTCAATGAAATATGTTTCATTTCATGACCCTGAACAATATGGGAGTCATCAAAATATTTGAACTTTTTGTTAACAATGGACTCATTTAATGGGGCAAAAAAAATTTGATTAAAGATATCCTGAATCTCTTTATCTACCAATTGGTTTTTCATTTTAGCCAACATTATTTTGTACAACAAGATATATTCATTGATAGGTTCTTTGAACAATCTCTATAATTTTGGCATAAGATACATTTTTGGTAATGTTGATAGATAAGTGTGCCAAAAACTAAGACACAAGAGGTTTGAATGCATTTACTAATTGGATTGGTAATTATAGAAACACCTTAAAGCATAGTCATTAAGGCTATTTGAAAATAATTTGGTCAAAATTTTATCAAGATGGTGGGATTTGTGAGTAAATAAAATGTTCTTCTGAGTGTTCTTCCCTAGAAATGTGGGGAGAGATCTCTTCCTTGGGAGGTTGAATGATTAAATGTTCCCTTAAAGGACCCTTGTTATCCTTTTGAGAAGACTTTAGACTTTATTTATCTCTCCTTCAGGAAACTGAATTCAAAATTCAAATAAACTTAGGTCGCTATCAGCTCATCTAAGAGAATTTTCATTTTAACAACTTCTCAAAGCCTCCCTTCTATTAGTCCTCAAAGCACCTATAGAATAAAAATAAAAAATAAAAGATCCAATCTGATACTCAAGCTGACTTAGTGCAGAGGAGCTAGAATAAGCTTAAAGAGATGCAACTAGGTGGTAGAGGTTCCTCTAGCACCAAGGTATTATGAAAGTCTTAAGTTGTAATTTTAGATGCCTCCACACCCTTGACAAATGATGTTTGGTCAAGTGGTTAATTTAAATTTGGAAACTTGATATTCTCTTAATGCAAGAGATTAAGATTGGTAAGGTTCAATGGCAAGGTGTTGCTAGATTTTGTTGTTTTAGATTAGATTAGTTAGTTAGTTAAAGATGCATGTGATTCAATATGGGGCCTAGGTATTTTATGGAATCCTAAGGTATGTAACTTCAATCTTATTCTTTTTTATATGCAAGTTATCAATGTAATGGTAAATGCACTAGCAATGAAAAGTCATTTCTTGTTGTCCAATGTATATGGCCATACTTCCCTAAATGATAAAAAGTTATAATGGGATTAATTTACATTTCCAAAATGGGAGTTTGGGTGGTGGATTGGATATTAGGAGGGGGTTTCAATGTCATCCTTAGGACCTTTAGAAACAATGGAGGATCTATTAGACTGACCAAGGTAAAGGGTGACTTCAATTCCTTCTATCAGGGAATTGGGATCTCTGATCTTGACTCCTATAGTCATGGCTTCACCTAGAATAACATGCATCAAAGGGACTAGTTGATTAGCTAGAAACTAGATAGGTTTTTACTAAATGCTAAATTGTTAATAAATAAATTCACTTTCATGTCTAAAATCATCCACTTTACAAGGTCATATCACTAACCAATTCTTTTACATAAGAGTAGGATGTGAAGCCTCATGGTATTCCCTTAAATTTCATGCTTATGTGGCTCAAAGAGACTTATTTCATCCATCTAGTGGAGATCTATGGGAACCTAAAAGTGGGTGGCTCTAAATGCTTCATTCTTTCTCAGAAATGTAAGTAGGTGAAAAGTATTGCTTTATGATAAAATAAGCAAAAGAATAAAAATATCTTTGACAAAATGTAAAATTAAAGATGAGCTTTTCTTTCTTCAGTATGCTCTGGGGAAAAGATAATTGTAGGATGATTTCAATTTTTTTAAAAAGAGTCTTATGAAGGAACAATAAAATATTCTTTATCAAGAGGAAACTTTCTAGAAATAGAAAGCTAGATTAGTTTTGCTTAAATAAGGGGATCGAAATATGATACTCTTCCATCTTTCAACTATAATCCATATAAACAATAATAAAATAGATAAGATTTTGACCCTGAAGGGGAGAGAGTTGGATGATATCAATGATATAAAAAAAGAAGCATTTTCTTTCTATAAGCATTTCCTCACAAAGGAAATTTTGGCTAGAAGGGAAGCTTAATATTAGTTCAACCAATTTATTATTTCCCTTATTTCAAATCCCACAAACCAAAATTTGTTGGCATAGACCACCCTTGAGGAAGATAGGAAGGTTGTATTTAGTCTAGAGGCCATTAAAATAAATAGTCTTAATGCTTATAAGTAGGTTTATTTCATCATTTCTATGATCTTTTCAATAAAGAGGTTTGGGAGGCAATTGAGGAATATAGGAAAAGGAAAAATATCTTAAAATAATGGAATAGTAATTTTCTATCAACCATTCCAAAAAATGAAAACTATCCCTATTTTTATTATTTTATGCCCATTTCCCTATGTTACTCTCTTTAAAAAATTGTAACCAATGTAATAGTGAACTATCTAAAAGAGTGCTTAGATGTGATCATTTCAAAAGAACAAGGTGGGTTTATCTTTAGAAGACATTTCTTGGATGGTATTGTGACCATGCATGAGACCTTCCATTCCCTCCAATGGTCAGAGATGGTATGGATGTGTATCAAATTTGATATGGTAAAAACCTATGATGGATTTAATTGAGATTTTTTGGATTAGATTCTATAAAAGTTTGGTTTCTATAAGGATTGGATATCATGGGTTCATAATTGTATCTCAATAATGTATTTCTTAGTATGGTTCAATAGTTCAACTACTGGATATTTTATATCCTCTAGAGGCCTTAAGTAGAGACACCCTTCTCTCATTATCATTTTATCATTTTTGTTGAGGATTTAGAGTGTCCCTTGAAAGGGTCCATTCAAGCTAGTAATTTAAAAGGGATAACTCCCAGTGTAAATATAGAGAGTATCTCCCACATTCAGTTTATTGATTATACTTTCCTATTAGGAGATCATTTAGAAAAGGAATTAAGAGATCTAATATTATTTTTAGATTGATATGAGTTAGTAACAAGTCAGAAGGTCAATGCAAAAAAATCAAATTTTTTTTCCTTAATTTATGTAACATGTTGAAATAAAACATTCTAGATATTTTGGGTTTTGGAGAATCTATGATCCCAAGTTCCTATCTTGGAATCCTTTTGTTTGTTTTTAGGTATTATTAAGTTTTATGAAAATGAATGATGGGCTGTGTGTAAAAAATGTTAACATCTTTGAAAGGGAAATTGATGACTAATAATAGAATAATTTAGCTCATTCAATCCTCCTTAAAAACTATGTCTATTTTCAAAATTGCTTGGAATGCTATGGAATAAATTTATAAAAGCAAAAGATATTTCTTTTGGAATGATAAAAAGGGGAAATGAAAAATATTTATTTTATATTAGGATAAAATGTGCACTCATAGAGCTTGGGGTGGGGGTGTAGTCACGACTAATAAGGTTGGATCGAATGAATAAGGCACTTAGAAAAAATGTTTTAAGTAGAATTTATTTGTGCAAATAAAATCTTAGGATTCAGGGGCTTCAACATAAATATTTAGATTCTCATAATGTTATTTTCTTATTCAATCAATAAAAATTGCCTTAATGTTTAGTAATTTGGAACTTTCTAAAATATTATTAGAAATATGTTCTTCCATGCATGTAGTGGAAGCTTGGTAATGGAGTCAACATCTCATTTTGTAGATATGAATGGTTGCGTTCATAAGCTCTTGTGGACTATGAAAATATGGTTCCTTTCATGGACTTTTCTAAAAATAGCTGGAGTTCAAAGGTGTCTAATTATTTATAAACCTCTATCATAGGGATATGTTGGAAGTCGATGGTGTAGCATGATGATCTACCCCAGTAATAAGTCTCTTACCTAAAGGAAGAACTCAATAATTTTTTAGTTCCCAAGTAGTTTTATGAAGGGTCCCTTATCTAAGATGGATTCCCATATAGGTAAGTCATCCTCAAAATGGAGGTGGTGATTCTTAGAAATTTTCCAATTGATTATATATGGATACTGAAGGACCTTCATAAGGTAAAATTTTTCCTTTGGATAGTAGTTCATAACCAGATCCTAACCTTTGATTAGCTAAGAAAGAGAGATTACATTTATCCCTCTATTTCCCATTGTGTCAAATGGATGAAGAGTTAAGTGACCACATCTTGCTACACTACCTTTTCACCTGGATGTAATGGGCTCTATTTATGAGTAACTTTAGATTTTATCTCCCTTTTCATATGAATTTCATGATCATTTTGTTTAAATGAAAACTTGAGATAGTCTTTCCATATTTGAAACATATTTGGGAAAATGTTGATTCTCTTGTTTTGTGGAATATTTGGCTCAAAAGGAATATAAGAATTTTGTGAATTATACTCAATATAAAAGATGGGTGTGGTAGGGTATAAATAAATCTATGAAGGAGTTTGCTTAGCCTTGGGGTGTTAAAGGATTATCCTAAGCTCAAACTAAGGTTGATTAGATCTTAAACTAGTTTGATTGTTGCTTGCTTGATAAGGGGCTTGTGGTAGCAAAGTTATAAAGGAATACACTCAATCACTATTGGGGACCCCTTGATTGTGAAATGGTAAAAATTAATTTTATGGGGCCTCAAAAGTCAACCCATGTTTGGTGAGTAATGGTGGAGTCTTTAGGGCTCATGATGGTCAATTTCTAATCTAATATTTTTGCATGATCTAGGACTAGATACTAATAACGTAGCAGAGGATTGAGACTTTTTTAATGCATCCCAATGGATCTAACTCATAGATGGGTAAATTTGATCAATAGAGGTGACTCACAAGTCATCATCAACATGCTTTTATGCATAAATGCCAAAGCTTGGAAAATTCATATTATCTTGGATGAAGTGAATGGGTTGAGAGAGTCTTTTGAGCACATGGAGTTTCACCATTCAAAATAGAAAGGTAGTTTTATCTTGGATTGGGAATCAAATATTGCTGTTAGTATCTTAGTCTCTCAAAAGGTCAGCTTCTTGGAATGCCCCACCTTACCCTAAGTATTTGTATAATTTATTAACTTGTAATGTCAATATGTTAGTGGATCAAAATTGTGATTAATGTGTTATAGTGATGGAATGGTGAGGTTTTTTCATGGCATTCATTTTGAGTAAAGAAACCACTTGAAGTTGGTCATACATGTGAGTATTGTAATGATAAAGACAAAAGTCTTGTGGCTTTTAGTATGTGAAAATCTAGTAGCCTCAACTCATCTGGAATTCTTGATGGTCTATTGTTGGGTTTCTTATTTCTTATAGGTTATAGATATTCTAATAGGAAAATGCGTTAAGGAGGAGCATGTGGTTCACCATAAGATATAAGTTGGTTGAAGGGTGGCCTGTTTGGATTCTTAGTTACATCATGAAAAAAAGGATTCTTCACAAGTTTCAACACACCTTGATTATCACAATAGAGTATAGGTGGATTTTATTCACTAATGCCAATACCATCTAGAATGTGACATAACCATATCAAAGAATTATTGAATAATGCTCTAGTATGGCCAATACTTTAAAAACTCCCCGATAAATATTTGTCAATGAATATCTTAAATCTTTGTGTGGAAAATATTGAGAAATTTATGTACCAAAATCCACTTCCCATGCAAAATTATTCCCCCTTGATCATGTTTATGTGTTCTTGGATCAAGCCAACCCTATTCCCCATACTACTTGGCTCTCTAGCCATGATGGTTGTTTAAAGTAGGATTTGGATTATAAGTGTCCCCCATTTTGATGATTGTTGTTTAGATAGGTTGTACATACATCTATGGTATACCTAGGAGGAGTTTTATGTCTAAGGTGCCTCCCCCTTCTCATTTTCCTATGTCTAGGGCCTCACAATATTGCTCATTTAGTCTAGGCATCTATAGATGAAAAATAAGAGATATTGATATACAATATTTAGTTTATTCATAAGCATAAGTAGATTTTGAATAGAAAACCTTAGGAGCTTGATTTTAAGGATTGTCCCTCTAATGATAAGATAAAAGTTGTTTGTTCCCCTAAAGACCACCCTCATCCTCTCGCTAATCTTCTAATTGTTAAAAAATACATAACTCTATAACATTTTAACCCTAAATATAGATATGCAAGTGTATCTAGGGTTAATAATATATAAATTACTAAGCACAAGGGTGATAAATAGATCTATAGTAGGCCAATTAATTTGTAAATTGAGATAAATAATATTTTGAATTTAAATACTAAGATATACCAAAAATAGAAAGTACAAATATTGATTGATATTATAATAAATTAAAATTAGGAGTAATTTAATGGTTTACTATGTGAAAATAGATTTGCATTGAAATAGGGTAGAAGTTAAATGGAGAAGGAACCTAGAATAATCATCAAATTATATAGTTTATGGCCTAAGATGCTTGTGTCAGATATAGATAGTTGTGTTGACAATGGTCTCTAAATTGGATGCAGGTGTCCTATAAAGAATAGATTGAATTTTAATGTATCTAACTATAGCTTTCCAAGTTTTATATCACCTTTTTTATAAGGCATAAATATCATGTGAATAGGTTGTCTCTCTTTATCGAATGATCAAAACCCTAGCTTTATCACCCTTGGATTGACTATGGAAATAATGGGGTAGTGAGGAGATGATGTTGAGTTGTATTTAGGACCCCTCTATCAATGGACATTGCCTACATAGCCAATACCCTAAAGAGGGCCTCAGACTTGTTATCATACTAAACTAAAATTGGATTGATTTATTTTGAAGAGTGTAGAAGAAATATATACAATTTAGTTCACCTAAATTAGGTAACTAATTATCAAGAAGGGAGAACACTAGAAGACTCTTATAACAGAACCAATTATAACAAATATCTAAAAATAATGTAAGACTATAGTTTATGATAACATTCCTCCCCTCATTACATTATTTTTACAAATGTATCCCCTAAATAACTAAAATTTCACCTTTATAAGGGATTTGGTGAGTATATCAGCTATTTATGCATCTATTAGGTAGTACTAGAGCTGGATGTGGTGGTTTAATACTTTCTCTTAAATGTAATGGCATTTGGCCTTTATGTTCTTGGTTCCATCATGAAAAAAAAGATTCTTCACAAGTTTCAACACACCTTGATTATCACAATAGAGTATAGGTAGATTTTCTTCACTAATACCCATACCATCTAGAATAAGACATAACCATATCAAAGAATTATTGAATAATGCTCTAGTATGGGTAATACTTTATAAACTCCCCCATAAATATTTCTCAATGAATATCTTAAATATTTGTGTGGAAAATATTAAGAAATTTATCTACCTTTTGAAATCCACTTCCCATGCAGAATTATGCTCCCATGATGATGTTTATGTGTTCTTGGATCAAGCCAACCGTATCCCCCATACTACTTGGCTCTCTAGCCACGATGGTTGTTTGAAGTAGGATTTGGATTAAAAGTGTCCCCCATTTTTATGATTATTATTTAGATAGGTTTTACATACATCTATGGTATACCTAGGAGGAGTTCTATGTCTAAGGAGCCTCTCGCTTCTCATTCTCCTAGGTCTAGGGCCTCACAATATTGTTCATTTAGTCTAGGGCATGTATGGAGGAAAAATAAGACATATTGATAGACAATAGTTGGTTTATTAATAAACATAAGTAAATTTTGAATATAAAACCTTAGGATCTTGATTTTATGGATTGTCCCTCTAATGATAAGCTAAAAGTTGTTTTTTCCCCTAAAGACCACCCTCATCCTCTCGCTAATCTTCTAATTGTTAAAAAATACATAAGTCTATAACATTTTAAACCTAAATATAGATATGCACATGTATCTAGGGTTAAGAATATATAGATTATTAAGCACAAGGGTGATAAATAGATCTATAGTAGGTCAATTAATTTGTAAACTGAGATAAATAATCTTTTGAATTTAAATACTAAGATCTACCAAAAATAGAAAGTACAAATATTGATTGATATTACAATAAATTGAAATTAAGATTAATTTTATGGTTTACTATGTGCATATAGATTTACATTGAATAGAGTAGAAGTTGAATAGAGAAGGAACCTAGAACTATCATAAAATTATATAGTTTGTGGCCTTTGATGCTTGTGTCAAATATGGACAGATGTGTTGACAATGGTCTCTAAATTGGATGCATGTGTCCTATATAGAATATATTGAATTTGAATGCATCTAACTAGAGTTTTATATGTTTTCTATCACCTTTTATCTTAGCCATAAATATCATGTGCATAGGTTGTCTATCTTTATCAAATGATCAAAACCCTAGCTTTATCACACTTGGATTGACTATGGAAGATGATTTTGAGTTGTATTTAGGACCCCTCTATCAATGGACATTGCCTATATAGCCAATACCCTAAAGAGGTTCTCATACGTGTTATTATACTAAACTAAAATTGGATTGATTTATTTTGAATAGTGTAGAAGAAATATACACAACTTAGTTCACCTAAATTATATAACCGATTATCAGGAAGTGAGAACACCAGAAGACTCTTACAACAGAATACGTTATAAAAATTATCTACAAAAAAATGTAAAAATATATGTTATGATAACATTCCTCCCCTTATTACATTATTTATACAAATGTACCCCCTAAATAACTCAAATTTCACCTTTCTAATGGATTTGGTGAGTATATCAGCTATCTATGCATTTATTAGGTAGTATAAGAGTTGGATGTGGTGGTTTAAGACTTTATCTTAAATGTAGTGACATTTGACCTCTATGTTCTTGGTTCCTTCATGAAAAACAAGATTCTTCACAATTTTCAACATACCCTAGTTATTGCAATAGAGTATAGGTGGATTTTCTTCACTAATGCCCATATCATCCAGAATGTGACATAACCATATCACCTTGTACACAACTCCATGTGTAGTGTGATAATCTATCTCAATGGATGAGAGAGAAATGACACTTTGCTTCTTATTGATCCATAAGATTGGTTTAGATCTGTAGTGAAATATGTATCCTAACATTGACTTTCTATCATCAATAGATCTGACGTAGTCTGAGTCAGTGTATCACTACAAGAAGATCTAAGTATTCTTCTTGTATTATAGACCATACTCAAGTGTACCTTTAATATATCTCAAAACTAACTTTTCTGCAACCCAGTGACATTTTTTTGGATCCTACATGAATCTGGAGAGATAGTTCATAACAAAACATATATTTGGTCTAGTGCAAGTCAAGTAGATAAGACTCCCAATGAGTTGTTTGTATAAATTTGCATCCACTTGAAGTGAGTCCTACAATCAAGAGAGTTGTAAAACTTTCTCCATTGGTGTTGAAATAGGTTTACAATCTAACATTATATACTATTTTAGGAGCGTTTTGGCATATTTTATCTGGGAGATAAAAATTTGATTCTATTTCTACCATATCTCCAAGCCAAGATAATAATAATGGAGTAGCCCCAAATCAGTCATTTCAAAATATATTTTGAGGTCATTCTTCACAATATCAACATAATGTTTTGAACTTCTAGTGATCACAAGATCACCTATGTACAAAACAAAAATGATGATTTTTTTTCTTACCTTATTTATGTATAAGTTAGAATCTGAGGGGCTATGGGTAAAACCATGATGCAAAAGGAGATTATATATCTTGATGTACCATGCCCTAGGAGCTTGTTTCAGTCCATATAATGATTTGATGATATGTCATACCTTTTTAGGATGTTTTTCATCAACAAAGACTTCCAGTTGGGTCATGTATACTTCTTATTTGACATCACCATTTAGGAAAGCACTCTTGATGTCCATCTGCTAAAGTTTCCATCAATTCTATTCTACCATTTTGTAAATAACTATGATGGTCTTGATCATTTCAATCGGTGCAAAGGTCCCTTCATAGTCAATGCCTTCTTTCTCAGCATATCCCTTTCCTACAAGTCATGCTTTGTGCTTGTCAATGGATCCATCTACCTTATATTTATTTTTGAAAACCCATTTACAACCTATGGGTTTCTTTCCTGTACACAGATCAACAAGTTCTCAAGTCCAATTCCTCCTGAGTGAGTCATACTTAGCATCCATTACTTTCTTCTACTAAGGTTGACTTAGTGATTCTTGAACATTATCAAGTTCAAATCTATCAACTACTATACTCACGAGCGTAAAATTTACCTCATTTCTTATCTAACTCCTCATTGACACTCTAGATGAAGTATTCTAGGGAGATTTCACATGGGAGTCTTTAATGGTACTTCATACCCACTTCAGATGAGAACTTTGCCATTGATGTGAAGAACTACTTAGTCAATTTTCTAATTATCCAAGATTAAGATATATCTCCCCTTGCAGACCATCTTCTTTGTGAGTAGTTTCCTCATCATCTAATTTGGAGAGTAATTGGTAAGAGATGGTTGGTTTTGATTTTTATTTCTACATCACTGATTCAAATGATGACTCATCACAAACCACATCTCTACTTTTGTAGATTTTATTCACCTCAGACTCCTTGAGATGGTATGCTTTTGAGGTAGTGCTATATCTCAATAAGATGCATGCGAGTGTTTTTTACTCAAGTTTTTTCCTCTTTCAAGTAGGGGCATGCATATATGTTATGTAATCAAACACTCATAAATGAGAAATTGATGGATTTTTACCACTCCTTACCTCTTCTTATGTTTTTTCCTTTAAATTTTTTGATGGTTCCCTATTGAAAAGATAAATAATTATCTAGACAGATATGCCTAATATCATTTCTCCAGCTTTATTGTTAACATCATGCAGTGAGCCATTTCCATTACTATGTGATTGCATCTCTCAATAATGTCAGTCTACTGGGGCATGTATGGAGTAGTCAAATTCTATTTTATGCCTTGTTGGTTCATGAATGGCAAGAACTTCTTTGATGTAAATTCCCCCCTCAATCTAAGTAGAGGAAAAGAATTATCTAGTCTCCTTCACAACCTGCTAATAGAAGACCTGGAAATGGTGAAGGGCCTCACTTTTCTTCTTCAAGAAAAACACCAATATTTTCTTAGAGAAATCATCCATGAAGTGTTGAAATTATTTATATCCTAAAAATGAAGTAAGTAATGGTCTATTCATATCGATATGAACAAGCTCCAAATGCTTATTAACATGAAAAAAGCTTGCCCTGAATGGATCCCTGTGTTATTTACCTATAAAACATCTATGACAAATGAGCAATGAACTAGAAAACTTAGGAAATTTGTGTACCATCCCTTTTGAACTTATCTAGTACAAATATCTAGTAGATAGGTGACCATAATGGTAGTTCCATAGAGTAGTACCTTAGAAGATGAAAAAACATATAAATCAAATAATTTATCTTTTAAAAAATCTCTAGAAATAACCATACCTTTTCATGAGATCAAACAAGATTTTTTGTCATTATCAATAAGAAACTCCACCTTCAGATGATGATTAAAAAATTTACTGATTGATAAGAGGTTAGATGTCAATCTATGAATATATAGTACATTTGAAAGTGAACATTTTTGGGTTTTGGGAGGAATGGTGACTTGGCCTATTCCTTTTGCAACATACTCTTTATCATTGATGATCCTAACCTGATCTCTTGTGGGTTGGTCTGTTAGTGAATCAAATAGCTTTCTGTCACCTGACATGTGTGCAGTGGCACCTGAGTCTATCAACCCATGGCCTGTAAGGTCTGGGAGACTAGCACTAAGTACTTATATGCACTATAATTGTATTCTTTAGGTGTTTCCTCTAAAGATCCATCATTTTTTAAGTTGTCAAATGTTCTTTCTACTTCCACTGGTAGGGATATCTTTTCAATTTTTTATAATCATCACACTATAATGTGTTTTCTTTCCTATAAGACCCTTATTCTAGGCCACTATACTAGTAGTTTTCTATGTCATGAGTGTTGGTTTGATAGATGTGACACCACCGCTTTGATTTTATGATTTATGATGATGTCAAGACTATTGTTGTTGCTATTTCTATGGTTTCTTCTCTATAGGTCCATTTCAAGATTTATGATCTCATTTTTTCTTCAAGATAAGAGTTTGTCTTGCAACTCATATTGGACTGAGTTGATGGCTTCTTCAAACTATAATAGGTTCATGATATTTTTGAATGAAACCATATATTTGGATATACTCAGTGTCATGATGAAGACTCTAAATGGGGAAGGGAGAGCCTTCGAGGTGATTTGGATCAAGATTTGGTCATCTACCATCTCATCGAGTGATAATAGTTTTATTTTTAGCTCCACTACCTGATGTAAGAATTCTTTGACTTTCTCATCAGACTATATAGAGAGTGTATGAAGTCTAGATTATAGATGGAGGATCTTAGTCTTATTTTTTTCCTAATAGGTGTTTTCTAATTTATTCTATATTTCTTTATTTACATCCCTAACATGCAAATTCATGTAATCAATGATGTTTAGCATAATCAACATCAAGAATTTATCATTATCTATTTCATATTTTGTGAATGCATCAGGATTAGTAAGAAGTTTCACAGTATCTATCACAATTCCCCATAGTCCTTCAAACTAAAGGATGGTGTGCATAATCATTTTCCAAGTGGCATAGTTTAGACCTTTGAGAATTTGGACATTCGAGAGAAGAAATTTTGGAGCAGACATTGTAAATAAAAATATTTTATTTTACTGCTATGAGGGAATATTATAAGTCTTTTTACTCACTAGTCGAAAAATCAAGATTGGAGATGAGCACAATAATTACGCACTAAGAGATAGGGATGCTTCCTAAGGCATTCGACCTCTTCTTCACAGTCTACACCATATCTAGATTTGAGTTTTACTCATATTCTCCTTGCTTGGTCATGTATGTCGAATAAGAAATATTAGAGAAGTCCCTTTCAGATTATCTTGTCAAATTAAATGTTACCACAATAACAAAGGGATTCTATCAAATTAAAGTAAAAATTGGTGATCTCTTGAGCGTCATAATAGTTTTCAATGTTCTAAGAGTCTCCTTGGTGGCTTTTAGCAGTTTTAACACTATCCTTCACAATAGACATACGTGGTAGTCTTGCTCATGTTTTAAATCTTCAAGATTTCTTTATTGGAATTAATGAAATCTAATGGGATGAATTCATGTTCAAATTTACATGAACTACTTCTCCATTTTTATAATCTCCTTTGATAGTAGTACCAATTAAATACCTTGACTGATCTCTCATAATAATTCTCATTATGTTTAAAATGATCTAATGTCACCATTGAAACTAGGGCATCCGCATAAATATATCAATAACTAACTGAATGTAGTCCTCATTAACTAGTTTTATAGCAAAGGAGATATCCTTATTAATTAAATATCTGGATCTTGTCTTTACAGGTCATAAATTACAATAGTTCCACATTCTTGTTATTTGCATAGTCTTTTGAGCACCCTCAAGAATATCAAGGACCACCTCTCCATGATCATGATGAGTGGTAATCTCATGGGTACCGCATCTATTAGACTATCTTACACCTTCTCCTAGCAAGTTTCCTTCTCCATTTCTAGATTACGATTTATTGCCCAACCCATGAGCTTTTACAATTGGTTCAAATTCCTATCACGCATTATTAGGTGTTGTGGAATAGGCAGACACATAGTTGAATTTTTATTAATAAGGTGTCCACAGTTTGTAGGTCATAATTCTTGATGCTTGTTACTCCAAGCTTGGCCAATTATTTGCTTCTTCTACATAGTTTGTAGGCTTTGATCTTGCATGACTACTACACATCAATCAGCCTTCACGTACTCTCAAAATCTAATGGTGGTGGTAAGTTATCATTCTAATTTCTTTAAGAGAAGCTATGATACTAGAATTGTTATCAGATTGAATTGAAACTAGATTGATTTATTTTGTAGAGCACAATAGAAATATATACAACTTATTTTACCTAAATTAGGTAACCAATTATTGGGAAGGGACAATAGTAGATTATTATTATTATTATTATTATTATTATTATTATTATTATTATTATTATTATTATTATTATTATTATATAATCATTTATAATAAATATCTAAAAATAATGTAAGACTATATGCTATGGTAACATGACTTTTATATTTCTCCCCTACATGTTGGTTTGTGTGTGTACAAGGATTCAATATATGATAAATAAGTACTTATAGTGACCTAGATTGTAACATTGAAAATATGGATCATGCATTTCTCCTTTTAATGATTTAAACTTTTAAAAATATTACTCCTATGATTGATATGAAAATATGAATGAATATGTTAGTTATTCCCACTTGAGTGCTAGATTGATAGTTCTTTTGTTACTCTATAAGTGTGAGGTATGAATTTTCTAGTTCAGGAATGAATGAGGATTGATCTTGGATATATAAAAATCATTTGGTAAAATATATCACATTGAATCACTAAGGTCAACCATAAGGACATGCTAAATTTATAAATTGGATGAATTTTGGACACTAGACACATAGTTGGAAAATAGACACCTACATCATTGTAGGTGTCTTGTTGGGATACAAGTGTCAAAGAACATAGAACATGATTAAATTTATGAAAGTGATATCTAGGGACAATGAACATGTCTATAGAATCTTTCATAGTATATAATGCCTGGTCATCAAAATAACATATGGTCAGACTAAGAGATAAGTAATTTGGCATAAAGAGATAACAAACTTCATCATTTTTGGTATTGGAAAGGTCTTAGAACTGAATGGTGTATGTAACCATGATAGGTATTTTCCAAGTGTATAAAATTAAAGTGATATATAATTTAAATTTAGTGTCTATATTTGAGCGCCATTAATTTAGTAATGGAATTACTAGTTTAAAGGAAGATAAATGTATATCTAGTGTGGATAACATGCCTTGTCTTTGCATGAACCCAAATTCAATGCTTTGATGGTTACTAACCTATAACTGGGATTATGTTGCTGTATATAGTCAATGTATGAAATATAAAATCAAAATAATTTGAAATGCTTGAAAGTAATAATAATAAGGTTAGGAGTACACCTATGTGTCGATGTAACTATCTTGCCTTCTATAAATTTTATTTGAAGAGATGTTTCTTTATGAATAATTAGAACTAAGATTAGGACAATTTTGAAACCTACAAGTGATATACATATACATGACACATGCCCCAAATGTTGGTGAAAAGGTGAGTTTCCACATGGCCATTGAGCTTATCTCAATTGTGCAACCCAATCATGCTTATAACTTATTGAGTGTGAGTGATCCAGTCAAATCACACTATATATCAGGTGAGGTTGGATGGTTTAACAAATTCATCCTATAAAAATACATAAATTAGAATATGTAATCATGTTTAACTTATAAACTTAGTAATATTGAGTGATTTAATCACCTTAACCTTCCCAAAGGTGAACCAACTACTATAGTAGTTTGTCTCAATAACAATACATCAAAGTCCATCTTGGTTTTAAAATCTATAAAATGATTTAATTTTACAATTTAAGGTGTTTTTTACATGAAATATGCACCTCATATATTTTTTAAGCTAAAACCTGGGTATAATAATGGTACCAGTGTGTAAAATATTGCCAAAAATATTTATCCGAATCATATAACTATGAAATTTGGCTAATTCAAAACTTGTGCAAGTGTGGAGGACATGTTTCTAGAACATTTCCACACTAAATATATAAAATCTAAGAATTGGTATAAGTGTGGAGAACATGTTTTCATAACATGCCCCCACTATAATTTGAAACTATGAAAAATGTTGAGTTCCTACTTCTATGACATAACCCCATCGATACACTCCCTTTTAAGGTGAGGGAGGTAGAAACTAGTATCTACATTAATTAAAAAGTATAAGATAATTGCATAAACTATGGATGGATTATGAATCATATACGAAGAATAAATGTAGGTAGATATATCATTGAAGCATGCAGAATGTGATCACATCAAGTCTTAAGATGCATGATCTAGATCATGACAATGGATAAAGAGTAGAAGTACAAGCTCAATAAGCAATCAAAAACACACACACACAACAGACTTAAAATCAAAACAAAAGGAAAAGGTCTAAAGAGATGACATATACAATGGGCATGTTTAAATTTTACATAATTAAAGGGACATGACTTAGTCAAATGTCCATAAAGCATAAAATGACATTTAAATATCCACATATAACAAACTACAACATGTTCAAATGTGACAATAGGTTAAGATAGGGTTGAGGGCCACAATCAATAGATCATATTCAAACTCTCAAATAATTAATGCAATGCTAGATAATAGAAAGTAAGGAACACACTCAATGTAGTGATAAAAATATAAACATGAAAATCATAATCAACATACATAATAATATCATAATAGTTCATAGATATATGTGTTAGAAAAAATGTTAAGTATGTAGCATATTAATTACATAGTGAAAGATATAAGCATGGATAAAGGCATGTGTAAGTATATAAGCTCAAACATGATAATATAAAGTGGTCATAGAATAATATAATATGGGTGTATTGAGATGAAAGAAGTAGATTCTCCCAATATACTAATGACATGAGTAGAGGGAAGGCCTAAAAATGTTATGTGCATATAATATGTATCTAGGTATGCATGTATCACACTCAAACATTGTGTGAAACATATGTGTTTATATATAATGAAATGATATGCTATCTACCAATATGAAACCAATAACATTGATGAAAAGGAGATAATAAAATATATAGATGTTGCATAATTTTGTATTTTTTAATTTTTAAATGTTTTTAGTAATTTTTGAAGATTTATGAAAAAATACTATCCTATGATCTCATCCAAGAGATGCTCATAGGTATATTCACAATTGAAACCTAGTGTAAAAAAAGGGTTGTACTACCAAGGAGTATGTATATGTGTAATTTCTAGCATCATAGGATCTATGATGCTCTATGTATGTATAATAGGACTTTGTGGTCATATGAACATAATAGAAGGAATTCACATTTGTGGAACCCATAATTTGGTGATCAATAATTTATTTGGAATAATAGAAATATGAATATCTTTGGTTGGTCTAGGTAACTAAAGATGTTGTATAGTAGTAGATGATAATTATTTAGAATCGATTGTGTATCTTAGATGCCATGTTCTCTCAAGTATTGGCCACCTAGGAAAGGGAATTGTTTGTTTCTTACCCTTTCATAGAGGATTAACCTTACAGGGTTTTATAATTAATTACCTTAGAATAAAATGGTTTTATTCAAGTGGATGTTCCTATGTAATTTCATAAACTATAATTATGTTATTGGTATGAATGTATTATACACACCCATGCACTATAGAAGGTACTCCACATAGTGTATGTAACCAAGGTCATCCAAACAACATATTAAAGACTCTCATGTAAGTTATAACTAAAAAATTAGTGACCATATGTGTTAGACCCACCTATAAAGTTTATTCAATCTTTTTAAGAACATGTTGTGATGCCCCATCAAATGTTTTGATTGATTTCAATGAACGGTGTAAATCATGATGTGTATAACCCAAATACATAAGTAATGTCATGGTGGAAAAATTCTATCAACCACCATTATCAAACATAACACTATTTAAAGGATATTGATCAAGGTATACATGAATCAATAATGAATGAAGATCTAAGTCATCATACACAATCTCTCCATCATCGAAAGTAATATAAGGTATCTTAATCATGGGATGTGTATGTTATGTATAATTACTACTAATCCCATCTAATGAGTGACCATAATTTGGATGAGGAGGATGCGCATTATATACCATTTGAAATTTTGGATCCTTATTAGTATGGTCTTTTAAAGGATTATTAAATATTTTTTAATTCTAGTAATCACCATGTTGTTAACCTAATTCATTTGGAGGATCATCAAATGTAATTTTTGGTCATCAATGAGGTCTTGAATCTTATATTTCAAGGTAAAACATTTATTAATAGAATGACCAAGACCTTGGTGATAGTCACAATAATCATTTGCATGATATCCTTTTAGTAGAGGTAGACTCATATCAACCTCTATAAGATAAGGAAGAGATATAAGGTGACACTCCACAAGATTTGGAAGTAATAAAGCTAGAGATTTAGGTCAGCCTAAAAATTGTCTCCTTGGTGCATTAGATAAGATAAGACTATTAGATTATTGTGATGATGCATTATCCATATTAATAATTTTTTTATCAGGATTTGTAGGTTTTACATTGTAATTTGGTTTGATAGTAAACATGGTATTAGATGTAGTTAGTATGTATGTTACATACTTAAGTCTATTCAATAAAATATGTTTCATTTCATGACCCTAAATAATATGGGAGTCATAAAAATGTTTGAAATTTTTGAAAATACTGGATTCATTTAATGGGGCAAGAAAATTTTGATTGAAGATATCTTGAATCTCTTTATCTACCATTTGGTTTTTCATTTTAGCCAACATTGTTTTGTACAACAAGATATATTCATTGATAGGTTCTTTGAACAATCTTTATAATTTTGGCATAAGATACATTTTTGATAATGTTGATAGATAAGTGTGCCAAAAACTAAGACACAAGAGGTTTGAATGCTTTTACTAACTGGATTGGTAAATTGTAGAAACACCTTAGATCATAGTCATTAAGGCTATTTGAAAATAATTTGGTCAAAATTTTACCAAGATGGTGGGATTTGTGAGTAAATAAAATGTTCCTCCAAGAGTTCTTCCCTATAAATGTGGGGAGAGATCTCTTCCTTGGGAGGTTGAATGATTAAAGGTTCCCTTAAAGGACCCTTGTTATCCTTTTGAGAAGACTTTAGACTTTAGTCCTCTCTCCTTAAGGAAATTAAATTCAAAATTCAAATAAACTTAGGTCGCTATCACCTCATCCAAGAGAATTTTGATTTTAACTACTTATAAAATCCTCCCTTCTATTAGTCCTCAAAGCATCTATAGAAGAAAGATAAAAACATAGAAGATCCAATCTGATACTCAAGCTGACTTAGTGCAGAGGAGCTAGAATAAGCTCAAAGAGATGTAACTAGGTGGTAGAGGTTCCTTTACCACCAAGGTATTATGAAAGTCTTAAGTTGTAATTTTAGATGCCTCCACACCCTTGACAAATGATGTTTGTTCAAGTGGTTAATTGAAATTTGGAAACATGATATTGTCTTGCTGTAAGAGATTATGATTAGTAAGGTTCAATGGCAAGATGTTGCTAGATTTTGTTGTTTTATATTAGATTATATTAGTTAGTTAAAGATGCATGTGATTCAATAGGGGGCCTAGGTATTTTATGGAATCTTAAGGTATGTAACTTCAATCTTATTCTTTTTGATATGCAATTTATCAATGTAACAGTAAATGCACTAGCAATGAAAAGTCATTTCTTGTTGTCCAATGTATATGGTCCTACTTCCCTAGATGATAAAAAGTTATAATGGGATTAATTTACATTTCCTAAATGGGAGTCTGGGTGGTGGATTGGATATTAGGAGGGGGGGTTTCAATGTCATCCTTAGGACCTTAGAAAAAATGGAGGATCTATTAGACTGACCAAGGTAAATGGTGATTTCAATTCCTTCTATCAGGGAATTGGGATCTTTTATCTTGATTCCTACAGCCATGGCTTCACCTAGAATAACATGCATCAAAGGGACTAGTTGATTACTTATAAAATAGATAAGTTTTTACTAAATGCTATATTGTTAAGAAATAAATTCACTTTCATGTCTAAAATCATCCACTTTACAAGGCCAAATCACTAACCAATTCTTATAAATAAGAGTAGGATGTGAATCCTCATGGTATTCCCTTATATTTCATGTTTATTTGGCTCAAAGAGACTTATTTCATCCATCTAGTGGAGATCTATTGGAAACTAAAAGTGGGTGGCTCTAAATGCTTCATTCTTTTTCAGAAATGTAAGTAGGTTAAAAGTATTGCTTTATGATAAAATAAGCAAAAGAATAAAAATATCTTTGACAAAAGGTAAAATTAAAGATGAGCTTTTCTTTCTTTAGTATGCTCTAGGGAAAAGATAATTGTATGATGATTTCAATTTTTTTGAAAAGAGTCTTATGAAGGAACAACAAAAGATTATTTATCAAGAGGAAACTTTCTAGAAATATAAATCTAGATTAGTTTTGATTAAAATAAGGGGATAGAAATATGATATTCTTCCATCTTTCAACTATAATCCATATAAATAATAATAAAATAGATAAGATTTTGACCCTGAAGGGGAGAGAGTTGGATGATATCAATGATATAAAAAATGAAACATTTTCTTTCTATAAGCATTTACTCACAAAGGAAATTTTGCCTAGAAGGGAAGCTTAATATTAGTTTAACCAATTTATTATTTCCCTTATTTCAAATCCAACAAACCAAAATTTGTTGGCACAGACCACCCTTGAGGAAGCTAGGAAGGTTGTCTTTAGTCTAGAGGCCATTAAAATAATTAGTCTTAATGCTTACAAGTAGGTTTCTTTCATCATTTCTATGATCTTGTCAATAAAGAGGTTTGGGAGGCAATTGAGGAATATAAGAAAAGGAAAAATATCTTAAAATAATGGAATAGTACCTTTCTATCAGCCATTCCAAAAAATGAAAACTATCCCTATTTTTATTATTTTATGCCCATTTCCCTATGTAACTCTCTTTAAAAAATTGTAACCAAAGTAATAGTGAACTAGCTAAAAAAGTGTTTAGATGCGATTATTTCAGAAGAACAAGGTGGTTTTATCTTTAGTAGACAGTTCTTGGATGGTATTGTGACCATGCATGAGACCTTCCATTCCCTCCAATGGTGAGAGAGGGCATGGATGTGTATCAAATCTGATATGGTAAAAACCTATGATGGATTTAATAGGGATTTTCTAGATTAGATTCTATAAAAGTTTGGTTTCTATAAGGATTGGATATCATGGGTTCATAATTGTATCTCAATAATGTATTTCTTAGTATGGTTCAATAGTTTAACTACTAGATATTTTATATCCTCTAGAGGCCTTAGGTAGAGACACCCCTTCTCTCCTTATCCTTTTATCATTTTTGTTGAGGATTTAGAGAGTCCCTTGAAAGGGTCCATTCAAGCTAGTAATTTAAAAGGGATAACTCCTAGTGTAAATATAGAGAGTATCTCCCACATTCAGTTTATTGATTATACTTTCGTATTAGGAGATCCCTTAGAAAAGGAAGTAAGAGATCTAATATTATTTTTGGATTGATATGAGTTAGTAACAAGTCAAAAGGTCAATGCAAAAAAAACATTTTTTTTTCCTCAATGTCTATAACATGTTGAAATAAAACATTCTAGTTATTTTGGGTTTTAGAGAATCTATGATCCCAAGTTCCTATCTTGGAATGATTTTGTTTGTTTATAGGTATTATTCAATTTTATGAAAATGAATGATGGACTGTGTGCAAAAAATGTTAACATCTTTGAAAGCGAAATTGATGACTAATACTAGAATAATTTAGCTCATTCAATCCTCCTTACAAACTATGTCTATTTGTTTAATGTCTATTATCAAAATTCATTAGAATGTTATGGAATAAATTTATAAAAGAAAAATATATTTCTCTTGGAATGATAAAAAAGGGAAATGAAAAATATTATTTTTTATATTAGGATAAAATGCGCACTCATAGAGCTTGGGGTGGGGGCATCGTCAGGACTGATAAGGTTGTATCGAATGAATAAGGCACTTAGAACAAATGTTGTAAGTAGAATTTATGCATGCAAATAAAATATTTGGATTCAGGGGATTCAATATAAATATTTATATTCTCATAATGTTATTTGCTTATTTAATCAATAAAAATTGCCTTAATGTTTAGTAATTTGGAACTTTGTGAAATATTATTGGAAATATGTTTTTCCATGGATGTAGTGGAAGCTTGGTAATGGATTCAGCATCTCATTTTGTAGAGATGAATGGTTACGTTCATAAGCTCTTTTGGACTATGAAAATATAGTGCCTTTCATGGCCTTTTTTGAAAATAAATGGAGTTCAAAGGTGTCTAATTGTTTATAAACCTCTATCTTAGGGATATGTTTGAAGTCGATGGTGTGGCATGATGATCTACCCTAGTAATAAGTCTCTTGCCTAAAGGAAGAACTCAATAATTTTTTAGTTCCCAAGTAGTTTTATGAAGAGTCCCTTATCTAAGAAGGATGCCCATATAGGTAAGTCATCCTCAAAATGGAGGTGGTGATTCTTAGAAATTTTCCAACTGATTATATATGGATACTGAAGGACCTTCATAAGGTAAACTTCATCCTTTGGATAGTAGTTCATAACCAGATCCTAACCTTTGATCAGCTAAGAAAGAGAGATTACATTTGTCCCTCCATTTCCCATTGTGTCAAATGGATGAAGAGTTAAGTGACCACATCTTGATACACTACCTTTCCACCTGGATGTAATTAGCTCTATTTCTGCGTAAATATAGGTTTTATCTCCCTTTTTATATGACTCTCATGATCTTTTTGTTTAAATGAAAACATGAGATAGTCTTTCCATATTTGAAACATATTTTGGAAATTGTTGATTCTCTTGTTTTAAGGAATATTTGGCTCAAAAGGAATATGAAAAATTCATGAATTATACTTAATCTAAAAGATGGGTGTGGTAGGTATAAATAAATCTATGAAGGAGTTTGCTTAGCCTTGGGGTGTTAAAGGCTTATCCTAAGCTCAAACTAAGGATGATTAGATCTTAAACTAATTTGATTATTGCTCGCTTGATAAGGGGCGTGTGGTAGTAAAGTCAGAAAGGAATACACCCAATCACTATTAGAGACCCCTTGATTGTGAAATGGTAAAAAATAATTTTATGGTGCCTCGAAAGGCAACCCATGTTTGGTGAGTAGTGGTGGAGTCTTTAGGGCTCATGATGGTCAATTTATAATCTAATATTTTTGCATGATCTAGGACTAGATACTAATAATGTAGCAGAGGATTGACTCTTTTTTACTGCATCCCAATGGCTCTAACTCATGGATGGGTAAATTTGATCGATGGAGGTGACTCACAAGTCATCATCAACATGCTTTTATCCATAAATTCTAAAGCTTGGAAAATTCATATTATCTTGGATGAAGTGAATGGGTTGAGAGAGTCTTTTGAGCACATGGAGTTTCACCATTCAAAATAGAAAGGAGGTTTTATCTTGGATTGGGCATCAAATATTGTGGTTAGTATCTTAGTCTCTCAAAAGGTCAGTTTCTTGGAATGCCCTACCTTACCCTAAGTATTTGTATAATTTATTAACTTGTAATGTTAATATGTTAGTGGATCAAAAGTGTGATTAATGTGTTATAGTGATGGGATGGTGAGGTTATTTCATGGAATTCATTTTGAGTAAAGAAACCACTTGAATTTGGTCATGCATGTGACTATTGTAATGATAAAGACAAAAGTCATGTGGCTTTTAGTATGTGAAAATCTAGAATCCTCAGCTAATCTAGAATTCTTGATGGTCTATTGTTGGGTTTCTTATTTATTATAGATTATAGATATTTTAATAGGAAAATGCATTAAGGAGGAGCATGTGGTTCGCCCTAAGATACAAGTTGGTTGAAGGGTGGCCTATTTGGATTAGATGATTGGGGACTTGACCTCCTCCCATATCATATATAATATCCACAAGGAGATTCAAATCCCTATGATGCAGATTTGGGTAAATAAGATATGGTGCGCCATGGCCATTATTGATGAAATTAAGCAGTACTAAATTATAATTTTTTTGAAATCATTCATGGTCAATATGATGTAGTCGGTGGGTAGAAAAATGTGTTTAATGTAGCTCAAGTTATCAGTGGGGTGAATTTGATTTCCAATGTGGCAAGTTCTTTCATACTCCACTAAGAGTATCTTTATTTGGAGACCCTAATTCATTATGTGGGGCTCAAGTCTATGGACGATAGTGATGTAAATTTTGATGGCATCCTCAATTTATAAAAAAACATGGAATTCCTTGTGTCCAACTTAGGTTTGAAGCTTCTTTATGATTACTTGTTTTCTCTTCCTCCCTATTGTGACATGACTGAAGATGAGGTGCAAGTGACTCTGATTGGGGCAGTGGCTAGGGTGAGCTTTGGATGTGGTGTTGAGAGAAATCTGCTTACCTGGAGATGACATCATAAATTAGATTAAGTGAAGTTGTTGGTCCTTTCTTTGGTGTGTAGTCTCAAAAAGGCCTAAGTATATTGTTTTCTTTTACAAAATGTATAACTTGCATGTTTCTATAATAAAAACTTTGTTATAGTATAAATAAAATATTAGTTTTTTGTTTATTTTACATGGTTCACTAGCTGGTTTGTAGTTGTGGTGCCTCTATTAAAATAGGATTTTCTTTTTTAATTTCTCAGGTTGATCATACTTGGTTTGTGCTTTTGATCTCCACCAAATGATTAGCATCCTACTAACTATTTTGATGGGTCTGAATTAGTTCTACTTTTTCCCTATCAAAATGTTTTTCTAGGGGGTTTCTTTTCTTATTTTATGCTCTAAGATGTTATTCTAGTTACCTCAACAATAAAAAATCATTCAAATCACAATAATCTTTTGGTAGATATTTTTCACCATAAATAATTTATTAAATATCATATATTCACCAAAATTGTATATTATCTATTAGAAATTGTTAATTATTTGATATTATTCTATTTAATAATAATATGAGAATTCTCCTACCCTTCTACATTATATATGGTACTTTTCAATTCTTAAAAAATATAACTACAAGAAATGCAAAAATGTGAAAAGGCACCTTAGTTGATGTAGAATAAGTTTCTTTTCTTAACTTAAGTGAGAGGAAGTAAAATGATCGCTTTAGGAGGTTTTTTCATCAATTTATCAAATTCCTCCTCTCATTTTACACTTGCACAAAAGATGAAGGCAATACGGCCTTTTAGAGTTTTTTTTTTTATGAATTACGTTTTACGCAATATTCTTTAGCTAAGTGCCAAGGACTGAGGGGTATCTATTCCACCAAAGTCACCTGGGGGATGATCCTAGCCTCATCCCTTTTCATATATCAAGTTTTACTAGTAGGAAGAATTGATCCTTTGTGAACTCTTTGTGAGTCATGCAACTTCACTAGTTGAACCAACAACCATTCACAATTTTAGAGCATATCTTGAATGAAAGTAGCGATTAAATGAAGAACCTCTCATCATAATCACCTTGGTTGCCCCCTGCTTCAACTCAAGGGTTTTCGTATTTGCATTGATAGTATAGAACTATAATTTTAACATTAAAAAATTGAAAATATTGATTAAATATTGCAAAAATTGATATTTATAAAACTAAATCATATAATACCTCCTCACAGGGACAATAAGAATGGAAAATATTAGTAATTAAATAATAATAACAATAATAAGCAAATCTCTGAGATTATAAGAAAACTAATAAGCCTCAAAAAACTAGTAGAGGTTTTATAGTTCCAGCAGATAAACACAAATGGCAATCATGAATTCGTTAAACTCAACCTACTCGTTTGGCACGTGCACGTAAGGCCAAGCTAATTTGGTTTTTTCCTGCATATCTTGAATGAATCTAGTGATGTTTGTAAAAGAAGAACCTCCCACCATCACTGCCTTGGTTCCCACCTCCTTCAGCTCAACTGCCCTCTTCCGCAGCTCCTCACTCTACATCATTCTCTTCACTACACTCTCCACCTCTTCCCTTCTCACCAACCTACTGTCATCCACATCCATGTCCTTAAAATCCAAACCAACCTTCCATATCTCTTTGGCGAATCTGCAATTAAGGAACTGATCACCATAATAGGGCCAACCTAACAGGGGCACTCCCATGCTAATACTCTTCAATGTAGAATTCCATCCGTTGTGCATAAGGAATCCCCCCACCAAAGGATGCGCAAGCACCTTTAGTTGTGGCGTCCACCTCACAATCAATGCCCATCTCTGGTTCGGTCTTCAAAACCCTCAGCTATAAAATTTGTAGCTACAGCTGCATCAACTTGAAAGAAAAAAAATAGAGCAGCAAGAAAAAATAGAGTACAAAAAGAAAAATAGAGCAAGAAGAAGATGCAGATTCAATTATATTTCCTTAATAATTATTGAAAAAAGCCTTAGCCTTAATCAATGTTACAAAAGCTAATCAACCGCATCAAAGAGAAGTGGTGAAAGAGGCAAAAAAGGCAGAGTTTAACTGCAATTTGACCATCCTTATTTGCATGAAGGTGGTGAAAACAAAGGAACTGCTTATGCATTAGTTAGCTTAGGTAAATAGGCAGTTAGCTTGGCATTGGACTACACCTGTTGGAATAAAATTTGACACTAACACCCCCTCTTAAGCTAATTAAGGAGAAAAAAAGGAGGAAAGAGGGAAAACCCTATGGGAACAAAACCCCCCCTCAAAAGAGACACTAACTGCACACGATAGCTATTGTGTTGCAGTGTTCTTCACACCAAGAAGGTCTCGTAGAAAATGAAAATTTTGCTCAGTGAATGTCTTCGTGAAGATGTCGGCAATTTGTTCAAAAGTGGCACAGTACTGCAAGTCGATGACTCCATCATGTATCAATTCACAGATGAAGTGCATGTGGATTTCAATGTGTTTGGTCCGTTGCCATTGTATGGGATCTCTACAAACCTTCAGTGTACTCTAATTGTCACACCAAATGACAGTCAAATGATGAAAGAGGATACCAAGCTCAGTTAGGAAGTGTTGCAGCCAAATGACTTGAATGGTAACATTGACTACACCTCTATATTTAGCCTCTATTGATGATAAAGAAATGGTAGATTGCTTCTTACTTGACCATCAAATGGGCCCTGATCCCAAACTAAGAACATATCTTGAAGTGGACTTGTGATCAATGTTATCACCAACCCAATCAGAATCAGTGTAGCCAATGAGATCCAAAACACAACTTGTTGAATAATGAATCCTATAGCAAATGGTTCCCTAGACATAGTGAAGTATACGCTTGGCAGCCTTCCAATGTAGCTCATGCATCTCTTGCATGTATCTGGAAACAACCCCCACTGCATATGAGAGATCTAGATGAGTGTGAGTGAGATAAAAAAGACTGCCCACAAGTAGACGGTAGTGTGTGAAATCAACCAATGGTGTATCCTTGCCATCTTCAAGCTTGACCCCTAATAGGAAAGGTGTGACAGCTGACTTGCAGTCAGTCATGTGAAACTGAACCAAGAGATCTCATGCATACTTAGATTGAGCAACTGTGATTCCTGATTGATTTTGGCTGATTTCAAGGCCAAGAAAAAAATGTAGGAGACCCATGTCTATCATAGAAAATCTATCATGCAAAATAGTTTTAATTGCTACAATGGCGGTGGCTGAATCCCCTGTTATTACTAGATCATCTACATAGAGTACTATGATAAACAAAGAATCAGAGGTTCTTATCATATAAACATTTGGATCAGATTTGCATCATATGAAATTTTGAGATAGAAGATAAGAATCCATTTTAGCATACCAAGCTCTAGGTGCCTGCTTGAGGCCATAGAGTGACTTCTTGAGTCTACATATCAATGAGGAATTTTGTATATACCCTTGTGGCTGATCCATGTAGATCTCCTCCTTGAGATCACTGTGAATAAATGCATTCTTCACATCCATGTGATGAACCTCCCACCTTTTTGATGCTGTAATGGCAAGAGCCAATCGAATGGAGTCCATTTTTGCCACTGGAGCAAAAGTCTCATCATAGTCAATGCCATGAACTTGTTGAAAACCTTTGGCGACCAACCATGCTTTGTATCTACTCACATGTCCATCTATTGATTTCTTTGTCCTATAGACCCATTTACATCTAACAAGCTTGCGATTGGAAGGAAGTGGAACCAAATCCCAAGTTTGGTTTGTAATGAGGGAGTTGTACTCCTCATCCATGGCTGCTTCCCAAAGTGGATTCCCTGTAGCTTCTACATAAGTCTGAGGGTCAGATGCTAGAACCACACAGGCATGCATCAGCATGATGGGCTCTATAGCTGAGAGTGCATGAGGGACTTCATATATATCAGCTAAACTCCTTGTTCTTAGATTTTCCACATGGGATACTGAATCATCACTAGAATCCAAATCAAGGATTGGTTGTGGATCAGCATATGCATGCTCATGTTCCTCTAAATCAGATTAAAAAATATCTAAAATAAGATCAGAATGATTGCATGTATCTCTGAGATTTGTAAGATGAGGAAGCATAGAGGTGGTGGCATGTTGTACCTGAGATGCATATGGAAGACTTTCATCAAAGTAGACACTCCTTTCAATGAAGAGTGTTTCTATGGAAAGATCTAGTAGTATGCATCCCTTTACACCATCTAGATATCCAACAAAGATGCATTCTTTGCTTTGAGGCTCCAAAGCCTTCCTCTTATCTATAGGAATGGTTTATTATGAAGATGAATCTCTTTTTTAAAACAAACTTCAAAAGATTGATTTTCAAGGGTTTTCTTGATGCATATTTTTAAAAAATAATTATGAAAACTCACAACACATGCTCTTTCATTGTGATTTTACATGGAAAATTTGGTCTTGATTCTTTAATAAAATTAATAAACTTTAAGTAGCATCAAGTTTTATTCATGAACTTTTGATTAATTAGATAGAAGATTGAAGGAATCAAGTCAAAAGTATTTAGGCTATTGTTGGTCTCTGATCTTATGTATTAGAATAATAACACGTACTATCTCATAGTCTAGGAAGTCATACATGTGTTCAATAGCAAATAACTAGTGTATTAGTAAATAAGGGTAGGTAGGTTGTTGTAGACATTTAATAATTTTCTCCACCATGAAGTATTAGGTTTGATGGACTATGGTTCATAAAACTTATATATGTAACCTTCATGTTTCATCAATATTAATGAGCATTATACATCTTTCATTAGGGCAAGTTTAACCAGCACTCATAAATTAGTTGACTTTAGTTGGACAAACAATCAAGATTTTTTTTTTTTATAATTTTAATATTATACTTTTTGGTATGGATTTATGTGATTTGTTGAGAGTGTGGACTCCACTAATTTGTGAGTGTTGGTTACAATCAGTCCTTTCATTATGGTATCATAGCTATGTTAATGATTCTTTATATGATGATCAAGTATTTATCACTAAATATATAAGGATAACATTTATCTAAATTTATTTTGGTATATGTTATGGTGCTACATCACACATGACTAGTAGGAAGGAATGGTTCTCCACATTGAACCAAAAATCATCGCTAGAAAATGTCTCTCTTGGTGATGATACATCCTACATTATTCAAAATTATGGTGATATTTATTTAAAAATTGGAGATAAAAAGTGCACACTCCAAGATGTCTTGTATGTCTCAACATTCACTAAAAACTAGTTATCTTTCAACCAACTTTTAGATCACAACCTCAAGGTTGAGTTTGATCACAAAGGTGGTCAAAATTTTTACCTCATCAAAAATACATCTAGAGGCTCCAAAATAGTTGTAAGAGCTTTGAATATTGGCAAAATGTTTCAACCTAGTAATGTTAACAATGATCATCAGGAATATAAGATATTGACACTTGATTTATGGATATTTACAACAAATATATGGCATAGAAGATATTGACACTTAAGATATTGATATCTATTCAGATTAAGAAGATATAACATGTTCTGAGGCCTTCCATTACTCAATAAATCATCTAATATTTTTACCTGATTACTTCATTAGAAAACAATAGAGAGCTCCATTTGGAAAAAGTGAATATCGAGTTAATTTTTCATTGAATTTGGTCCACATTGATATGTGTGA
The DNA here is from genome assembly GCA_037957365.1 of Torreya grandis. Lineage (NCBI taxonomy): Eukaryota > Viridiplantae > Streptophyta > Pinopsida > Cupressales > Taxaceae > Torreya > Torreya grandis. Next base: position 1,072,635 of record JARHVA010000582.1, read on the forward strand.
ACACATGACTTCCAACCACAAAGGATATAATTATTTTCACCTATTTGTTGATGACTACTCTTGAAAGATGTTGGTATAACTTTTGAAGACTAAAAATAAGGGCTTACAAGTCTTCAAATAATTCAATGCCAATGTGGAAAATGAAATTGGTAAAAAAATTAAACCCCTCTACTCAAATTATGGTGGGAATACACCAGTACATATTTCTCAACATATCTCAACTCAAAAAGAATATGCCATAATTGTCTAATCTATATACAACAAAATAATATGGGGTTGTAGAATGATTTAATCATGTAATTGTAGATATGTTTTATATAATGGTTGAGGATGCAAAACTATCTAGTTCAACTGGAAATAAACATGTCACATAATAATCTCCTTGCTAAATAAGTCACCTACAAAAGCTCTTGATGGATCACACCATAAGAATCTTAGACTGGGAACAAACTGAGGGTTTCACATCTTCAAGTGTTTAGTTTCAAGGCACACATGCTTGTCCTAAAAAATAAAATAAATAAATCAGATAATAAAACCAAGGAATGCATTTTTATGAGATAAAATAAAGAGTCAAAGGTATATTTGTTCCTTGACCCAGAAACTAAGAAGGTGTTAATCAACCAAGATGTGTTTTATGATAATAGTGGAAACAATCCACCTTACACACATGCACATGATACAAGCATCATACCTATTACTTTTTGAAATGGTGGTATTGGTAACGACATTGAGGAAATTCAAATGAGACCTTCAGTACCACCACCCATTGCTGAACATGTGCCCAATTGGTATACTAGTATAATTTGAGATGTTAAATTATGTGGATTCCTTGGCACATTTATTTCAATATTGAGGACTCATAGCATGACTCATGAAGAGGTAAACTTGGCCATTATGAGAAAATTTGCATAAACATTTTATCCATCTAGAATAAGAGAAGCCCATAAATCAAAACCTTGGAAAGATGCCATGGATGTAAAATATAATTCATTGATGAAGAATAAAACTTGGCAAATTTTTGATCTTCCACTAGGGAAGAAGCCCATCGGATGCATATGGATATTTAAGATGAAATATAAGGACTATGATAGAAGATATAGGTACAAGAAGAGACTTAGTAAAGGGCTATGCTCAGAAAGAAGGTATTGACTATGAGGAGATTTTTACTCCCACAACCAAGATTAAAATAATCATAATGATATTTTCTATGACTACCCAATTTGGATGGAAGGTTCATTAAATGGATGTCAAAATTTATTTCTTGAATGGGTATTTATAGGACAAAGTTACGCAATCCAACCAGATGGATATGTCAAACAGGTTTAGGAACATAAAGTATAAAGACTATTTAAGTCATTGTATGGTCTCTAATAGTCTCCAAGAGCATAGCATATAAAAATAGATGAGAATCTTGTGCAACATGGATTCCATGAGTCCATATGGTCCCAATATCTACCTCAAAATATAACGAAGGGATATTTTTATAATTATTTTTTTACGTAAACTATCTATTTATTATTGGCAATTTAGTGAAGATGATTAATTCTACAAAGAAAAATTTTAAGTGATTGTTTAACATAAAAAATCTCAGGTTACTACACTATTATATTATATTGAAAGTTTGTAAAAACAACACAATATCTTTGTGTTACATATAAAATATATGAAAAAAATTATTGAAAAGTTTCAAATAATGAATTGTAAACCAATAACCATACATATAAATCCAAAAATTAAACTATCTCACACAAACCCACACAAATCCATTACCACATGTAAATTCCATTATCTATCAATAATTGATTAAAAGTCTCATCTATCTCACCTACACTAGGCAAGCTATTAAATATGTTGTTATTTATATTTTGTGCTTTATGCACGAACCCAAAGTAAGCCAATGGAAATAAGCTAATCAAGTATTTAAATATATTCAAGCAACAATGAAACATAGTCTAATGTACAAAAATAATGACAAATTCCTCTTGATGCCATGCATGGATGCAGATCACACAGGTTTTATTGATGACAGAAAATACACTGATGAATTTTTATAAATTTTTTTGGTATCTTATCCAACATCACTGGAGAGAAACAAGAAGAATTGTGTTTCACTTTCTTTCATATAACTATAATATGATGTAGTAGTATACATCAAAATTAAAATTAAGTATAATATCATGTTATATGATACATATCTGATACCTCTCCCCCGGACGATAAATTTAAAAAATGTCCTGAAAAATGGCGATAAAAACTTTGTTGATGTATTATACAACAAAATTAAAATATATATTAAAATACGGTTCATCAGGCCAATTTCGTCTTATTTTTGTAAAAATCACGAATCTTTAAAATGCAGTCATCTGATGGCGTATAAAAAAATATTGATTTGATATTCACCAATTTTTAAAATTTGGATGCTTATTTCAAATTTCATCTCAAAAATTTAGATCCTTCTTTCAAATTTCAACCAAAACATTTTATATATTCATAAAACGTATTCAAAATGAATCAATACATTTTTACATGCTAAATAACCTCCGGATAAAATATGAGTACCCTACCGCCGAGGCACAGCGTTGATATAAGCATGACCAGCACCTGAACTTGGGCCAGAAGGAAGCTTAATCATCAACATACCGACTTTCTTTCGAGGACGTATGGGTTGCATGTGACCGACCGCGGGACTGTGTTTGGACCTTGATAGCCGCAGTTCTAACTGTATGTTCCCACCTGACAATACATTAGTTGATGAATATATATCCTGCACGGTTTTGCCGTGGAGGAATCGGCCTCCATATGCAGCTTCAGCATTCAATTCTACTAAAACGAAAATAAGCAGAACTAAGACGGGATTCATAGTCCAGCTCGTGTTCCTCAGAAAAACAGATTGATAAATTATTGCATTGAAAAATGATTCGGACATAAATTGAAGTAAAGTGGGCGATACAGAATGTATTTATAACTTGGAGAGCGTGTTTTGCTTGGTTGATAGGTGCTTGGATTTCATATGTGAAGCCGCGGAGTGGAACTTGTTTTAATGATTGACTTTTCGGCCGATGTCGAGATCCACATCCATTTTTTCTATTGAAAGCAGCACACAAATTACACTAGGTCTTTGAGTATTGATTGTAGGTGTTGTATAATGATGACAGCTACATAGTTTGGGAGAAAATTTTGTCAAATGTGACCGACTCTCCTTTTACGAGGTGTTGGAAACAAAAATGAGAACAACTTTGGAATGGCCATGGCCACCACTGTTTGATGGTAGGTTGACAGATGGTAGGTTGACAGAATAGGTTGAAGCACCTCAATGGTTGGTAGACATCTTTCAATAATAATAAGAAAAGTCATTTTTTATATATTAGCGTTTTGACATAAGCAATCCTTGAATAAAAAGGAATGGTGGGAATGCTACTTGCACGATATTTCTATTGGATTGAAATTTATCCGGGGTCTAAACGTGGATATAACTTTTTAAATAATGTCTACAATATCAAAATAGTTTATGAATCAGGGGGTGATTCGTCACGTCAGGTTATTTGCCTTGTCCGTAATATTAGTACTTATTTATTAGGAATTCTTAATGATTACGTTCTAAATGATGGTTCTAACAGAATAATTTATTAATGATATTTGCCTAACATTTTACCTCTCACCACTTAACTTGTGTGTGGAGATTTTAATATCACTTGATCTCTAAGATAAAGTTGGTACCTTTTTAATACAATAGTGTGTGTGAAAGAATATGAGGTATGATTTTGATTGAAAAATTAGTGTGATTTTCTAGACACTTTTTTCTAGTAGTGACTATTAACTATCACTCTTTGGTTTATATGATCTAATTATCATATCAGTGTAAATATTTGCATCGCTGATTCAAAGATTAGGATCATAAGTAAGCTTATTCTTGATAATTTTGGCTTATATCTCATTAGTTAATTAAAATAGACTAACGTTGGCAAATACATGCCCTACATCACAACGTAGGCCACAACGGAGCTTGTTATTCAACACACTTATTTTTTGTGTGATGAGAATGAGTTTCAACGTGTGACCAATTATAGGTGTGTGTTTGGATATAACACTTCTATTGGCTCTTTTTAAGAGATTGCGCTGAGTAGATTATATATCCTTTAGGTTTTTTAGCTTGAGAATTTGAGTGGATTGCACACTTTCGATAGTAAAATCTATTGTAACAAGGGCACAAAGCACCAAGTACTTGATGGAAGCAAAGGTTAGAAGTTAGTTAGGTTAGCTCTTCTATCATACATAATTATGCACTCTTAGACATTAGGTTCATTTCCATTTATGAACTCAGTCTTTTACGAATGGGATAGATAATAGAACTTCTACTCAAAAGACTTCCAAGCTTTGGCTCTTAAACCATCCTAGCTTAAACGATATGAAATAAAAGAATAAGGGAATCATGTAATGAGTTTGAAGTGTACATTATCACATGAAAATTAAAACTCTAGAAAGCCCAACGTATATTCTAACAACACAAGAACAAAAAAGTTTTTTATTAATGCACTTCATGTAGTTTATTAGCTAGTTTCTAATTTTAAACATTTCCAGAAACAAAGTCCAAAACCCTTTAATAAAATTAAATAAAAAGTAATTTATTTTCTAAGTCATTAATAAAATGGTGTAAATAGCTCGTAATCACTATAGTATAGATTTATTTTATCAAGTTACTACTGATTTATAATCCCTACAAGAATATATCCATGAGATGAATGTCCATAATTTGATTTTTAATTTGAACTAGAGATAATGCAAATCTAGATAGCAACTAAACCCTGATCCAATGTCTTGAATGCATAGGAAGATGTTCCATCTTTGATATTTTCCATGCAAGAAAAAAGGAGCTTGAGATACATGTTTAAGCTTGGATAAACACAATACAAATATAAATCTAAGACACAAAAGAGAGAAAAACAACCATAAAATAATCAATAAAAATATAGCATGTTGTAATAACAAAGAGCTATGGGAAAAATATAAATAAAATATCAAATGAACAAGCCTCTGATATGAAAAAGCAACAACTTCTTTAATCATATAATATAATACAAGTAGACCAAACATGGCCATTCAAATCTACTTTCCTATCAAATTCCCATTACGGTTACTTGTAGAATGATAGTGTTAATACTCTAAAATTCAAGAAAGATCAGCAATGCAAAATTTAGTAACATTCTTAAGGAGCATATCAAAGCTAGTAACAAACTTTCGAAGGAAGATTGTAAAGATTTTAACCCAAGATCTAAAGTAACTTCACACCCAATATGCTGGAGCTTAAACTAATACTATTGTATATATTAAGGGGAATAAAAGCTACACATCACTCATTTTAAACTACTATCATGTAACCTAGATTGACCTTTGTAACTAAAAAGGACTATTAATAGGATAAATTTTACCATGCCAACATTATCAATCCCTTATCACATGCATGAGTAAGAATATATGATCAAAGTCCAATTTTTGCAATCGATAGTCTCAATATCCATATAAAATTTCTATTTTTCTCTAGGTTGATCTCAATTACCCTGACATAATGCAATTTTTTCCCTAAATGGTCTACTACTACCTTCTCAAAGTGATGGTAATCATTCAAGAGCCTAGTTTGTGGAACTAACTTACATATTACATATGCATGAACACATATAAAGATAATAATGCCTATGCAGCTTAGTATGTGGGACTGGATTGCATATTAAATTTATATTCACATGTATATTTTGGATCAACTCAACTCAATAGATAATCATGGATTTAGAAATTAATGTTTCAAAATGACCTACTATAAATTATGAAATAAAACCTTGACATGTTGATCTTCCAATGAAGCTTATGATCATAAATTATGGGGAAATGAACCATGGTAGCATAGGGTAAAACTACTCATTTCCTACTTATACCTATAAATGAAAAGAATAGAACAATACTAATAATTTCCTAATTATACCAACTTTGTGCATTAACTATCCATAGAAGCAACATTATGTAGAAAATCAAAACTTAGAACATTTAACATATTCAATTGATCTACCAAAACAAGTTATCATGCTCACACCACATATTTCACATGCTTTGCATTGACTGTTCTAGCTATCAAAGGCACCCCAAAAAATATGCTAAATCTCCAACCATGCTTACCATACATGCTACCACTAAGGAATAGTTCCACAAAATAAAATCAAATTATTGTAATGTAGCCCCAAAGGAACAACCATCTTAGAATCAATCTATTATCAATCATAACTGGTCTCTATAAAATAATCTATATAATTTGAATAATGAAATATCACTAGTCACTTAGGTTAGTGTAGGCTAAGGCATTACTAGATATAGAATATGAAATATACATTGTTTATAGGTATGAGGACATACATAGATTTATATGTGCATTATTTTGTGCATCCCTAATCAGGAGTAGATAAACAATTCTAATTAGTTTTAGGAGAAGAAGACAAACTATCTAACTTCAGTACAAATCAATATTAGATGTAAAATGAAATGCAAAAAGGCATCCAAAATTCCAGGTGACTAGATCCGGCTTGGACATAACAAATTGCAATCCAATGAAATAACAAGATAACAAATTTCTATTCACCAAAGAGACAAGCAGAACCATTATAAAATAAATTTGTGATATCAATTATAATAGATAAAAGTGAGATAAAGGAAGCCAAAATGGGGCCAAGCAAAATGTGCCCAAAAATTACATGCACTTGCCTAAATTTGCTTGATTCATTTGCTTTGTGCTGGATCCATACACAAAAAAGCTAATTCCTTTTCCTTTCTAAAGATCATTGTTAGAGTCAAATCAACATATAGTTTTATTTTTAGGTCTGCTATGTTTGAATGATGATGTGTGAAAGGCTAAAACAAACATCCAAATTTGATGTTGCCTCTTTATTTATCAAAAATCTACTTTTGTATTATTGTTTTTAGTCTTAGGAATTTTGGGTGTAGTGCATTCCAATTTACCAAGCCATAATAGAGACACATTAAATCTAAGCATTTAACAGTTGGTAGATAGTTGGGATATGCAGGCTACCTTTTTTCAAAAATTAATTATGTACAATGATTAATACTGCATTGATTATGACTATGGCAGATGTGAAATCATGCTAGTGACTCGATCTACTAGAAATTAGAAATAACATCCAATATTATTAGTAAATTAGGGAATATAAAAAAATATTGTTTTATGAATAAATTAAACCCCTTAAAAATTAATTTGTTAAAATGTTTTCATATTTCTAACACATTAATAAATATATTTCTATTAGGTGAGGAAATAAATATTAATTACAAATTAGTAAAAAATAAAAGTTAATAAATCCCCTTTAGGACTAATAAAAATACACAATATTAAAATAGTCATTATGATGTAATAAATTCTTTCTATTGTAATGGTTATAAAATTAATTTTAGTAATATGAATGTGGAAATGCATAAAAGAGGAAGTGAAAAATAATTCACTATAAAATGTGATGCAGTAAAAATAGGCTAGAGTTCTCGAGGCCATAACTTTTGATCTATATCTCTATTTGAGCTCTTCCACATGACCATCTTAAAATTTTTATTGCTACCCTAAGCTACACTTTTTGCTTAGAGGCATTTTTAAAAAAAAATTGGAGGCCAAAGGAAACCACATTAATGTTTAGTTTAAGTTGAAAAAAGAATTTGTTTAAGAATAATTATTTTGGTTTATTTTTTAAGCATTTATTTAAGTAGTGCTAACCTAGGTTCAAGGCATACAATTTCTTCATTCAAGGCATGAATAATCTCAATTATATATGTTTGAGGCTAAATATTTGAATTATATAAGTGGAAAGCTCCTATTTTAGTCCCTCAACTTAGTTATATCCCTTTCCCCTAGACTCATATTTACAATTTATTTATTTATGTACTACACCACCAAATAAATATATATTTACAATGCTTCAATTGTCATTTTAATTTCTTAAAATATCAATAAAAATGGGTTACTAAGTATATATATATATATATATATATATATATATATATATATATATATATATATATATATATATATATATATATATATATATATATATATATATATATATATATATATATATATTATTAATTATGTATAAATTGTTGGAGTGAGTTACAATGTAAGACTTATTGGATAGAGTCAATATATGAGGAAAATTACCTATGTATAATAGCAAAATCAAACATGATTTAGAAGAATTAATTGATCAACAATCAAAAGATTGCAATATTAGTATTAGCATTATTAACCATAAAATGTTTAGGAGAGTATATTATATAGGTAAAATATAAACATTTTATTATTTCTTCATGAATGTGAGATTATCTTTCATAATGACCTAAAAAGACACCTAAGAAAGATAACTAAATAGGTGTAGGAAAAAGCCATTAAATGGAATAAAACTTTACACTAACATCTCTTTAAGCATAAATTAGGTGGATAGTTGAATTGGGTCCTAACACAAAGGTTTGATGAGGTACCTAAGTACAATAAAATGTCTCCTAGAGGAGGATGTTGGAGCAGCTCAAATGCCAAGAAGAGCCTACAAATGAAAATACTTGTTCTCAGTGAAGGGTTTGGTGAATATATTAGCAATTTATTCCAATTTTTGGATGTAGCAAAGATTAATTATATATTAAAGGATGAGATTATAAATGAAATACATGTGAATATAAATATGCTTGGTCTATTGATGGAGGATCATATTCCTTCAAATCTGGATTGTTCTTTGGTTATCGCATAAAATGAATGTTGGTCATCTAAACTAGCTTACAATCAACCATGTTAAACCATGAAAGCAAGCCAAGAGCATATGTGGACTATGAAATAATGATCCCAAAGTGAGACTCAAAAATTTCAATCCCATGAAAGTAATGCAATAAGCCTAAGTCAGTAATTGAGAACCTATCAAACAAAGTAGTTTTCATTGCTGTGATGGTAGATGAAGAACTCCCTATGATCAATAGGTAATCCATGTAGAGAATGAAAATTAATAGTGAATCATCCTATGATAATATGTATACATTTAGATTATAATGGCATTTGGTGAACTCAACCAAAAGAAGAAAAGAGTCCATCTTGGCATACAAAGCTTAAGGAGCTTGTTTGTGGCCATAGATATATTTTTTTTAAGTTTACAAACTAAAAATGAATCTTCCACAAATCCTTATGTTTTCTCAATGTATATTTCATCTTTACAATCATTGTGAAGAAAGACATTCTTCACATCCATTTGATGAACATCCTAGCGATGTGTTGTGTCAATAGAAAGAGTGAGTCAAATTGAGTTTATTTTGTCAACTAGGGCTAATGTATTAGTATAGTCAATTCCAGGTACTTAAGAAAAACACTTTGCTTCAAAAAATGCTTTGAACTTATCTATGGACCCATTTGATATAATTTTTGTTTGATAGATCCACCTAGATCAAAAAAATTTCCTTCACTTAGAAAGTGGGACTAGATCCCAAGTGTTGTTCCTTTGAAAGGAACCATACTCCTATTCCATAACACAATCCCACTCAGAAGTGTCTAATGCCTCATGAAATAATTATGGATTCAAAGTAGATGTAATGAAATCATGTGAGGCATCTTAGAATTGTGAATGTGTTTGCCTAGTTTTTTATGGATCTCCAACCAACGAGTAGATACTTTGTAGTGTCTATCTAACCCAAAAAGGACTATTGCTTGAAGAGTGAGGAGGATGTTCCTCATCCTTTGAATATATTCTAAGAGGAGGAGGGTGATCCTCATCACTATTCTCATCATTAGACCTAGAAGAAGAATTTGGATCATTAGGGAGTTGATCAAATAGATCTGAATCATCATAACTATAATCAAATCTCAGTGTGTCTAAGGAAGGGGGAAAGGTATCTTGTGGGAGTCTAAAGGACCCTTTTGAAAATGAGGACTCCTATCAATGAAAAACTCATGAGTGGTGGGATGGAGAAGCATGTATCCCTTAATATACTCATTATATCTAATGAAGATATAAGGATGATTCTAAAGTTATGTTCCCTTATGTTTCTTCTTGGGAATGCAGACCATAGTAGGGATCCAAACACTCAAAAATGTTTTGTTGTGGCTTTTTGACTATTTCAATATTTAAAAGAAGTGACCCCTTGTAAATGAACTCAGTTCTGGATATAACGAGCATAGTTGATGGCCTCAACTCAATACTGAGGTGCTAGTGACTTAGAGTGTAGCATATAATTGGCCATTTCTTTCAAGGACCTATTCTTGAAATCTACAACGCCATTCTATTGAGGATTATATGGAGGTGTATATTGTAGTTTAATCCCCTCTGATGTACATAATTACTCAAAATGGTTACTGACATATTCACCACTATTATCGATGCACAAAATCTTGATGGATTTACCTCATTATTTATATATATGCACCTTCAAATCTTGAAAATGATCAAATACCTTAGATGTCTACTTAAGAAAGTACACCTAAGTATACCTCTAATAATCATCAATGAAAATAGGCATGCATTTAGTCCTATTAAATAAAGGCTTTTGAAATGGGATGGAAATGTCATTGTGGACAATCTCCAACATCTATTTAGCTCTTCATGATTTTCCCTTATCATACTTATCCTCATTATGCTTACCAAGTATGTAACCTTGGCAAACTCCATCAAAAAAATAAACTCGTGCCAACCTTGAAACCATATCATGATGGCTTAGTTACTCCAGGTAGTGATAGTTGAGATGGATCAATCATTTATCTCATAATTTACTCACCCCATCTAAATGAGTGAGTAGTATAGTAGAGGGTTAATTAAATGTAAAATGTGAGAAAGTATACAATAATGACTGGTGATCTACTTTCACAAGTGCAATAATAGAGTCACTATTTTTTTCCCTAATAAATATAGAATTGGGTGTGAACTCAACTATCTTTCCCGAACCAATTTGAGTGATATGATAAATAATTTGGAGATTGGTAGATAAAGACAAAACATAGAACATCATGAAATGTCCATTCATTCACTTCAACAGATCCACTCCTACTAACTTATGTAAAAGTATTGTCACTCAATAATATGGAAGGCATAGAATAAGACTCCAAGGACGAGAACATGTCCTATGATAAAGCCATGTGGTATGATGAACCAAAATCCATAATCCATGTGGAAAGTTAGGACACAATCGTGAGTGCTTTACCCTTATCTTTGCCTTTCTTATTGTCCTTGACCTTAGATGACTCTTGTGTTGATAAACTCTTATTAAAAGAATTAGGGACATTGAGAAAGATCACTATGGTCTAATATTTTTGATATTTTATTTAATATTTATTCTTTAAAAAATAAGTAATAGCTGATGACAAAGACCAAACAAGAAAAGCCATTGAGATTTCATCACATTCTAATTTTTGATAACCTAAAACAAACTACGCCCTTTTTGTCCTTCTTTTATTTTGAGCCAGTAGATCCATCTGGAGGTTTGGGATTGCCTTCCTTTCTTGGATATGAATCCTTTTTGCCTTTGCCTTTGAATTGCTGGTTGGATTTAGAATTGTTCTTCCCACTTGCATGCAAAACAAGTGCATGAGCTTTAGAATTCTTCAATGTGCCCATCTTTATAAGCTTATCCTGCTCATGTACTAGAGACTCAATGAAGGTATCCAGTGTGGGCATCTTCCAAGTTGCTCCTGTTATGAGCCTAATTGTGTGGAAAGCAGAGACAAATACTGCATAATCTGGACTCAACTTTGATAGAATAGCAAGGACTAATTTTCTTTCTTCCTTGGATTTGTCAATAGCAGATCCTTTGAGTTGAAGCAATAAGGCCTTGAACTTTGTGAAGAAATCTTGAATATTATCAAAAATCCTTGGATCTAATGAGTTGAGCTCATTTTCAAGGATATGACCCCGCATTTCATCCTGCTTTCCAAAAAGAGTCTCCAATGTATTCCAAACTTGGTTTGGAGTTGTACATGCCTCAACATGAAACAACAATTCTGGAGAGATGGATAAGCATATCAAACCAAATGCTTCATCCATACGGTTGAAGTATTTAGATTTTTCAACTGCTGGATTGGGTTCAACCTCTGTATTCATAACTATCCGATAGAGGCCTCTACTTCTGAGCTGAAGTAGAATCTATGGCTTCCAATAAAAATAGTTGTATGGTGTGAGAATGGCAGAGGGTGAACATTCCATTTTTCAGCTCTGATCTTCTATATCTGCAAAAAAAAAAAGTACTATACTTCTTCTTTTTGGCAACCAGGCTGTGATACCATGTAAAATTTGTAGCTACAGCTGCATCAACCTGAAAGAAAAAAAATAGAGCAGCAAGAAAAAACAGAGTACAAAAAGAAAAACAGAGCAAGAAGAAGATGCAGATTCAATTGTATTTCCTTAATAATTATTGAAAAAAGTCTTAGCCTTAATAAATGTTACAAAAGCTAATCAACCGCAGCAAAGAGAAGCGGTGAAAGAGGCGGAAAAGGCAGAGTTCAACTGCTGTTTAACCATCCTTATTCGCATGAAGGCGGTGAAAACAAAGGAACTGCTTATGCATTAGTTAGCTTAGATAAACAGGCAGTTAGCTTGGCGTTGGACTGCGCCTGTTGGAAGAGAATTTGACGCTAACACGGGCAAAACAGCAGTTTCTCCTTCAGCTATCTCTGAGCGGAGAACCCACAGGAATGCATGCCCACTTCCTTCCAACCCAAACCCCATCTCTTCTAACTGATCTTGGGATTTCATCGCCAAGCTGCCAAACGAAACATATAACACAGAGCCCCGCCGTTGCTTGTCTAGCCATTCCAGGCAGCTTTCGTCTTCATCCCACATACTGCTCTGGTTTGAGACGTCCTTCCCTTCTAAAACGTTTGGACGAAATACAGGACCTATTGCCACTGATGGACATCCATTAATGGAAAGTGCCATTGCGGCCTCTTTTTCTTCCAATTCCTCAAAAGTGTTGACGAGAACGTAGTCCCCTTTATTCGACATTTGCGATTCATGTAACGCCGATTTGTAGACAAGGTCAGATTCATGCCGTTCGCGGTAGAAGGATATCAGATCGGTTGGCCATATATTTGGTATATTCCCTGGCAGATCGCATATCATTTTCTCTGGACGTTTAGCTTCGCTACCTGAAACCACAAATGAAATTCCTGTTAAAACTCTAACAGAGTAATCCAAACATAAAAATGCATCAAATGGGAGAACCCTATTTTGCCTATACAGTGCGCTTATTTAACACTTATATGTGCTGCTTTATTATTAATTACTTAAATAGTCAACACCAAAGGCAATCGCTCTAACAATCTACCTATTAAATAGTTAATTGGAAATGAAGATGTACCTCTGACAGGAATGTGGCCCTGAGAGACAAGTAAATGAGCGTATTTCTGAGTAATAGAGGCAGCGGCACAAATAGGCCAGAAGACGACCCTGGGCACTCCCAGACTGGCGGCCACCGATGCGGTGCAAGACATGAAACTGTCTGCCACGATGCAGGTCACCAGAGGGATGCCACTCCCATTGCCGTTGCTAAGAATGTCTGCGAGGGAGCTCCCGCACTTTGCCAACGTTGTACCGAGTTCGCCCGGTTGGGAGGTCCGGCCGTGCTCCGCGGTAACGCGTCCGGAAATGACAAAAATCGGAAGTTGGACCGTTGAGAAATACAATCATGTTTCAAAGATCGGACCATGCGTTTCTCCGTCCATTCGGTATTGACGAAAGTGATATAGAATCCCCGTTCAGACAGCAGTTCGGCAAAATGTATGAGAGCGCTTACTTGACCCTGCGCGGGAAAGGGTACAACCACCGCGTGTACAGTTGGAATGCTTTCCCCGTTCATAGTCAATTTTGATCGATTTGAAAGGAAACAAATGAATGGCACGGCTGAAGAACTGGTATGTGAATGATTCATATGCACAGTGACGAGGAATGGACCATTCTCTAGCAACGAATTCCCCTTACATCTATGCGGAACTATGGTCACGCATTATCTTTTGCGGAAGGACTCAATTTCATGTATGCCAAACTGTGGTCACTCGTTATCTGTTGCGGGGGGAGTCGATTTGGATCGTGAAAGTTAGCTACCATTCCATCAATTCAAGTCAATATGGATTATGACGAGCAAACTACCCCTTGAATCAATTCAATATGAAGGTACGTAAGTCACGAGTGCAAATAGTTGTAAAGGTAATTACCTCAATTCATCTTGTTATGACTTACTTCTAAGGTACACTGCCTCTCCTCAGTCACACCCTACATTAGTACAAGAATATTATCTATAGTCCTTATGAAAATTTTGCACTACTTAGTACATCACTACAACTACTGAGTTTCGAACTTGCATCGAACTTGCACGATTAATGAATGGCACAACTGAAGGAGGAGGTCTGTCAATGATTTATATGCACTGTGACGAGCAACTGACCATTTAAAAGCAATTATAACGAGTGCTAAAGTTGTTCCCAGTAGCCTAAATTATAAATCATACATAGCAATGAATTCACCCACACCTACATTACATGTATTTTGCGCAAGTGCAGTTACAGTGGATAAGATATTTTCTTTAGAAAGAAACAACTATTTGTCACCGCAGGCAAGATCTCCCCGTTCTGCTAAATCCGACGTTCAAAAGACTAAGCACGTCAAACACCTTACAATATTTATGAGTGGGCAGATGCTTTTAAAAAATAGATCGATGGTCACCCTCATGTCAGCGATAGTACGTTAAATCTCTAACTCAGTTGATTGCAGCGATGTACGGTATTCCATAAATTCATCAACCTAATCTTCACGAACGTTCTCCGGATGAAGTTTGGAGTATGGTTTTTATACGGGATGCACTTTTCTTTAGGGAGGAGTATAACTTTTTCACTAATCACTAATGTAAATTATGTCCGTAATTTTTAATTTTTATGCCGTAGGTGTTCTTTTAAATAGATTATGTTAAATATGTAACATTGCTTAAGATTGAGTATTATATATATTTTTTACAAATAGTGTTGTTTTCTATTTTTTAAAGCGTTGTTTTGAGGACATTTAGACCACACTTCACCTCCAATAATTATCCAAAAGCTTAACGTCTAAATGTTGTATCTGTCCCATCAATCTAGGTACTCAACCCAAGCTAGTGTCACATGCACGAGTTGCACTCATCTCAAGTCACATCCCAAGTCACTGTATTATCTCTACCTAAGTCCTCTTCATGAACCCAAATTTATACATTGAACATCCATTTACCTTGGTCGAGGAGGTCTCTTTTCTCCTTAGGTAGTGCCTCGCTCAACTACCCTATTTGAGGGTTCCAACACCTCACAACTCCCTCACATCAAATTGGTGATGCCCTCGGCACTAATGCATCTTCTTTTTAGCCACCATCATCCCGTAACACAAGTTCGCCCCTCAAGGCCAGAGGTAGTCCTCCTTTGGTCTCCCTAACTACTCGCTTTAACACTCAAACACAATCCTCACCACATGCACGTCTCCAACTCTGAGTTGTGTGGTTTAACATTGGCCTTCTCCCTCCATAAAACCTCAATTTATCTTATTATTCAACTTACATGTAAGGCACATTGCCCCTTTGCATCTTTCCAGTCACACCCTACACTAGTGCAAGGCTATTGTCTATAGTCCTTAGGACATTTTTTCACTACTTGGTGCATCACTACACCTATCGAGTTTTGAACTCACATCAAAATCCCCACTGAGCTCTATCACATGTTTGCATTTCATCCCTCATGCCTAGCAGTTAGTCATTATTTGGTCTACCTAGTTGTTTGTTTTTGCTAAAACACAACACCACAAGAAGCACCTCTCAACTTATTGCATCTATCTAAGTTGTGGTTTTTCAAACATTAGCCTTCTTCTTGAACAAAAGCTCAAAACATTCCTATTTGACTTACTTCATAGGCACAAGTGTTCCCACAATTTCAATAATCACTTCACAAGCCTCATACACTTGCATTAGATTCTTCACAAATATGGCCCATTACATTGGTTAAGGTTTATTTACCCTTCTCATCACTATGCCATGCCCACTTTGTCAAACAACCACATAGTTTGGTCCTCTTAGTTGCATTATATGGCAATGTCACATAAAATCACTTTACATAGGTTGAGATTCCCATCGAATCTCTTCATAACTCTAATATCAACTGTCACATGGGCTTCATTCTCTAGTGCACCCATTTGGCATTAGATCCATCCCCTTTTTAAAATTTTACCTTCGATTGAAGTATTATTTTAAGGATACCTTGACTAAGCCTCACCCCTAACACTAACCCAAAAGCCTACATCCAGATGTTACATTTGTTGCATTAATACAGGTTCTCAACCTAGACCAATGTCACATACATGATTCATACACATCTTAAGTCACATCCCAAATCAGTTACTTATATCCATCTAACTCCACTTCATTTACCCTAATTTTTGCATCAGATAGTTGGTTGCTTTGACTGGAGAGCTCTATTTCCTCCCTAGGCAATCCCTCTATAACTACCCTGTTTGAGGGTTTACAAAGCCTCACAACTCCCCCAATTCAAATTGGCAATGCCCTCGACTTAGGTGCAATTTTTTTTCAATCCTTGCACGAGATTAATGGCATCACTAACGAGAATAGAGTAAAAGATTGTGGCACAAAATGAGAATGTAGTGGTATAATATTCATTATCAATGAAAATATATAAAAAGTCATTTACCAAAATATGGTAACAACCTACTGAGAATGGTGGTAATGACATTATAAGACTGTGATACTGGTGCTACTGAAATGGTTACACCAAACAGTCTAGAAAATAATGTAAAACAACCTGTATGCTATATCCGATTATGCTAACATTCCTCGATGTCTATTTTTCAACTATGTGTCTAGTGCCTAAAAGTCATCCAATTTTCAAATTTAACATGTCCTTATGGTCATCCTAAGTGATTTAGTGCAAGATATTTTCCCAAAGGATTGGTATACGTATAATAGCAATCTTCATGTATTATTCACCTAGAAAATCCATACCTCTCTCTTATAGAGCAATAAAACAACTATCAATCAAGAACTCAAGTGAGAATAACTACCATATTCATTCACACTTTTATATCAATCATAGGAAAAGTCTTTTTACAGGTTTAAAATATTAAATGAGTAGCCTATGATCCATATTTTCCAAGTTACAAGCTAAGTCTCTATATGTACTTGCTTTTCATATATTAAATCCTTGTTCACACACAAGCCAACATGGAAGGGAGAAGTAAATAAGTCTGAGGCCCTCTTCATGGTATTGGTTATGAATGCAATGGCTATTGACAGAGGGGTCCTCAAGATAGCTTGACATTGTATGCTCACTAACCCATTTTTTTCCATATTTAATCCAATGGTGAGGAAGCTAGGTTTTTGATCATTTGATGAAGAGAGACAACCTTTGCACATGATCATTATGCCTCAGACAAAAGGTGATAGAAACATCTAGTTAGTTCAATTTAGATTCAATAAGTATTCTATATAATATATTTCCATCCAATTTAGACACCAATGTCCATGGAACTGTCTATATCTGACATAAACATATGAAGCCACAAATTACATAAATTGATTATTTTATAGGACCCTACTCCAGTCCACTTCTAACCTTTTTCAGCCCAAATATATATGCACACATTAAACCATTAAAGTACTCTTGTTTTCAATTCATTGTAATATCAATCAATTTTTGTACTTTCTATTTTTGGTAGATCTTAGTATTTAAATTTAAAATATTATTTATCTGAGTTTACAAATTAGTTGTCCTACTATAGATATATTTATCACCTTTGTGCTTAATCATTTCTATATTCTTAACACTAGATACACCCACATATATCTATATTTATGGTTAAACAATTGTAGAGTTATTTATTTTTCAACAATTAGAATATTAAAGAGAGGAGGAGGGTGGTATTCAAGGGAACAAATAACTTTCAGCTTATTAAAAGAGAGACAATCCTCAAAACTAAGCTCCTAAGGGTTTGTATTAAAATTTTACTTATGCTTCTAAATAAACCAAATTTTGTCTATCAACATGTCTAGAAAAGGGGGATGCACCCTTGAGTTGACCAAAAAGTCCTTATGAACTCCTTCTAGGCATACCATACATGTATGTCCAACCTGTTTACATAATAAGCATTTAAACTGGGGACTCTCATAAACTAAATCCTAATTCAAATCACCAACATGTCTAGAGAGTTGTGTAACATAGGGGATAGGTTTTGATCGATCCAAAAACACATAAACATGAGCATAGGAACATAATTCTACATGGGAAGTAGAATTTAAAAGGTAGAAAAATTGCCTAATCTTTTCCACACAAAGCTTTAAGATATTCTTTGACAAATATTCAATGGTAGTTTATAAATTATTACCCATACCAGAGCATTATGCAACAATTATTTGATAGGATTAAAATTTAGGGACCAGGATTGAGAATAGAGTTGATTAATTTGAAAAAACCAAGGTCCCCTAATGAACACTTGATCTCTATATGAATTAGATTGAAACAAAACATGGAAAACCCCTAAGTTACATGTTTGATCTCTAGTCTATGGAAAATATTCTAGTTCATCCCCATCAACATTTTTAGGGCATCCTGACTCGACCATGCTCTAATAAATTTTCATATTAGATCCATTTTTGCCAATGCCAAAATTTGATCCATAAAACCTCTTTTATTAATATGCACAATAAAGATTTCATTTTCATCTTAGATCAACAATCCATCCTCAAAACACACCATGATTCCTAGAGGCTTTCCCTGCTCCCCAGCATGTAGAAGGATTAGGATAGGATGGGAATATAATAATTAGTTTGGGTATTCAGTAGCATTAGTTTCAACTAAGTACTCCAATGATAAAATTTATCTCAATATAGTTTATAAAAATTTGTTTTTGGCCTTTACCTCCAGGTGGATGTTGAACATCCCTTTGATTTACTTTATTAAAGAACTCAGAGTGACCATCTAAGATTCCTACTCACTCATATCAATACTTTACCTATCATGGTTCTCTTAAGCCATCTCCACTTCCCTACCATGCAAGAAAACACTGACACAACTCCTTTCTTATTGATGACCAACCTCTCTACCCTACTTCCCTTCACCTTCGATCTCTTTCCATATTTCACTTTCACTCTCCATCCTCATTTTTTATTAGGTTTTCATTAACATCAATGCAAGACAAATAATGATGATGTGAATGATAATTAACATCGCTAATATGTTTCTAATTCATCAAATTATTTTGGACCCCTTAAATGTTGTCTATTGAACTAGTATGTAAATGTATCTTTCATTTCTTTCTCTTTCAAAATAAAAATTACATATTTTTTAAAAATTAAACAAATTACTAGTTATGCTAGTGTTTTGTAATTCTCAATTGCAAAGCTCTTTTCATCATTATGACCTTTCATTGATTTTTTTGATCCATGAGAACAAAAAAGTTATAAAATACAATAGAAATATAGTAAATGTTTAACATCTATGGCTTTGAAATAACATATAACATGAAATAAATAAAATGATAAATAGATGCAATGACGTTACAATATATGCATAGATGGGGACATATATAGAATTAGAGAAACCTATATTTTAAACTTTGAGTTTACCTAATTTAAAATTTTGAATTTCAAGGTTTTTTTGGCCTAATTTTAATATTGATTTTAAAATATTTGATTTTAATGAAATATTTTCTAGGAGATAGCGGACTAGGTAGATTGCCTACAAAAATATGTGATGGATATATAATTTGAAAATCAACAACATATTTGTATAAGAGATGGATTTTGAAAAAGATATTTTTTAAAGTGTTTAATTACATGTTCTATTTCATCATTATATCATGCTTCTTGATTCCATGTGCCCTAGTAGACATTTACACAATTATAATAAAAATTTGCAGATGTTGTGCTTACAAGTTCCCTTGTAGACAAGTATGGAAATATAAAATTAAACATTGTAAATATTATTTCTTAACCAAATTGAAACTTACATATATATCCAATATAGAAATAAATGCAACAATTTTTTTTTTCTAATGGCATATACTAAATGATTGCCCAAAAATATTTCTTTAAAGACAATTGGTATTTAAACCAAAAGGTAATGTTAAGAAGGTAAAATATTCTTGAATACAAAATATTAATATAAAATTAAATCCATAAATGGATATCCAATAATAACAACCTCACAAGAGATTTAATATTTAAAAAATGGCCAAAAAAACTAAAGAATGTGATATTAGTTTTTGAGCTTCTAATAAAAACAAACATCTAATAAAATTTGGATTAAAATTATCCAAAACATGAAATGCTTATAATAGTGAGGAAAATTTGATTATTAAAATAAAAAATAAAACATTCAAAACACACTATGTGATGTCTATATTTTAATAAAAACTCACCAAAAATAAAAACAACGGACCAAATGTCAATATGTATTAAATAGGAAATTGAATGCAATGATACTTTTGGATACTTGAATAAAAATTAATAATAATACAAACATATACATAATAATAATACTTATTGATGACCAATAACCTAAAATAGAAATGAACTATATAAAAAGGGTTTGGAATCCAATTTAAAGATGAAAAATCTCCTTGTGTATTTCCTTAAAGGCACAATAAAATATTTAATGGGTCTAATATATATAACTTTAAGAAAACCATCTTTATTAATTTACACCAATAGATTCTATAGTTTTAAATCTTTGGACAAGATCACACCCAATTTTGGATCAATATCGAAGCAACAACTACCAAACATTTAATGGGTATCCTCATTAGGAAAAATATTAAAGTATTAATTATTTAGGTACATCTACCTATTAATTATAAAAGACACTCCCAGGTGATATTTTAAACATAAATAAAATAGGGTATCCTCACTAATAACAAAAAATTATTTTGTTGTTCTCGATCATTTTTTAATCAAAATCATTTTTATTTTTCATCACAAAAAATACATTTAATATTTTCAAACATTATAAGTATTAATACTTGAGTAGGTCTAATGGTGCATACTCATAGCACACAATTAGGAGTACCACATGTCTCAAATACATAATGGTACTTTTAATTCTAGGTGAATTTAGATTCAAAAACTTATAATTAATTTTGCTTTTAATCATTTTCCTTCTCTTTGGTATTAACATGGCTTAGTGGCCCTTATTATTTGTGGATCCCATTTTCATTTTTTCAAATCCAAAAGTTATAAAAAGTAAAACTTTATTTAAAATATATTTCATTTATAGGTTTCTTTGTGACTAGTTGTCAAGAGTTTGGGAAAAAAGTTATATTTGAGATGAATGATGGAAATTATAATTTTTTTCCAAGGATGGAGTCCCAAAATTGAATTAGTAGCTATCTAAGTATAGGTTAATTATTTATCTTCTTTCCGCTAACAAATTACTTTTATATGTGCTCAGTATTTAGTAAATTAAGTAAGGCATACAAACCAAGGAAGGTAGGGACTCAAGATAAATATGTTGGTTAAGGTATGGTCTATAAGCCACTTCTAACTAAGATTGATCTACTAACACATTTAAAATAGACATAATTTTTTATCTTTGGTCATCGAATTGCATGAAATAGGGTATTAAGCCTCAACATGAAAAATAATTTATTTATAATGTAGAAAAGTGGAAGAAAAGATCAATCATATGTTTAAAGAGCCTATGTTAGAACATTTAAGTAGGTATTGATTGTAAGTATGCATTTAAAAATAGGTACCATGAGGATGAAGCCATCACAAACCCATACCTTAACATCTTTTGACATCCATAAATAACAAACATTTGAATTTATAAATTTATAGTTTCACATATGTGCACACTCTTTTATGAATATTAATACACAAAAATGAAAAGGTTTCTATGAAAATTGATAAAACCATATAGACAACATGCTTAATATCTATTAATTTTACTTACCCTTGAAATAATATGTAAGGTCAAATCAATCCACATCACTCTAGATGAAGCTATATCCCATTGAAAACCATGGACCTTCACTATGAAAAGAATTTCCAATTATATTTGACAAAAAAGACTAGGACTTACATATAAGAATAGATGGAAATACTAGTTATTTATTGAGATTTAGGATTGGAATACTATGAGCGTAATATTTTTTACTTGTTATGCCATTGGTGTTGTATGGTTGTGATTTATGGGCTAGTGGAACAAGTTTGAAATGGATACAAATAGAAAGGATCCAAAAGTGGCAAATATCAAACTATTTAAAAATTAAGGCTTCAGTTACCTATGAAATCGGTCTTAATAAAAAAAGAACTTTCCCATTAGAGGAAATCACTATGATTGTGTTTATTTGCTACCAAAAAAATTTAAAAAAAATTATGAAGCCCAATAGGGAACTTAGGGCTACAAGATATAAAGAGTTTCATAAAAAGAAGAATGTGTCGATGAAACAGAACCATAAATAGATGAGTATATTAGATATCAACTTCAAATAATGCCCAAACTTTAATAAATTAAATTATATAGAAAAAAAGATCAAAACATTGATGTAAAATAAAAAAACAAAGGAAGAAATGACAACATTATATTACAAAGTTCAACCCAATTTATGAGTATTGTAAAAAAATATACATAGGGGATGAAATTGAATAAAGAAAACATGTACTCATTTCCCAACTAAGGACTAGGTTATATATGTTTATATGTAAAATATATAGATGAACATCACCTAAAGAATGATGGGAAGAGAGGGTTTGTATTTTATGCACCATAGAACATTGAAACAAAAGAACATTTCATCCCTAAATGTCCAAAATAAGAAAAGATTCAACTTAAATATGTAAATAAATTAAAATTTGTCTCAATGGTATAACTATTGAAGAAAAATAAAATCAAAGGATTGGGAGAAATGTTAATTCAAATCAGTGAAAGGAGTAGCACTATAAAAGAAACAACTGAATCACATATCATTAAATAGTTTGAATAATTGGTAAAATTAATGGTTTGATAAATAGTTTGGTCTCTTGGACCTAATTAAATCCATTTTATTTCATTTCAAAATTTTCATGTACATGATATGCACAACCATAATTATGACAATTTTTTTGTCAAATTCTTTGTATTGCTTCACTATACTCACATTCACCTCTTACAAAGAAAATTGCAGCACCTATTTTTCAAAATTAAAAAAATGGGTGTGGCCCCTATATGTTTACTACCAACATAATTAGATGATTTTATTTTGGTTCTAGATACCATCTATTTCAATTTGTTGAGAAAATGCATTGTTAACATACACTACATTGTTAGTGGCACACTCTTTAGAGAAAATATAATAATATGTATGGAATGAACAAGTAGGAGTTTACAAACATTACATGTGAAAATATATAAATATAGATGTATATTAAAAATATATATAATTAGTTAGAATTAATGACAAAGGTAATCTATACATGATGATGTTAGAAATCGTCACCATCAATCGTTAAAAAATGGTTGATTCAAACTAAACTTGCTTTACTTTTCTTCTTCACTTAACAAAAAATTGTTAAAATTATTTTATTTATAAATTATTTCTAATTTTCCATTAAATATATCAAATGTATAGAACAATGCATGAAAAGGCAACAAATTATATCAATTTTTATGAGGTATGTTCAATAAAATTTGTTCTGGGAAGAATAGTAGAAGGCAAAAGCCTTATAATTCTATATTTAAAAATTAGCGTTCAAGAAAAAAAAAAATTGGAGGATTTTTTAAATAGAACATCAATATTTTTTAATTTATAATACATGATAAATAATACATTGGAAGAAAACCTTAAATCTGTCGTATTGTAATAATGTGAAAAAAAATTCAAAAGATAAATGTAAACTAATAAATCTATGTTATTATTATAATGTGCACTATATATATTCTACTGTATGCACAAAAATTATGAATGACAATTTTAAAAATTTAAACATTTAAAAATTAAAAGTAACAAAACAATTTTTTGAAAAAAAATTAGGACTACATCTTTATTCGATGTTTGTACAACTTTGAAAAAAAATTGACAAAATAGAGGAATAATTTCAAAGTTCCCATCATATTAAAATTCATAAATATTTAAAAAGAATCAAATATGATGCACGAGGTGTCACATACTAAGACAATACCAAACACATCCATTCACATTGGAATTTTAATATCTGTAAAATACACACCCGATATGCTGCATATTAAGGACTATAAAGGGCTAAAAATAATAAAGTTATGAAAAAATGTATTCGTGTTAGGGGAGTGGGATTGGGCCGTATTAATAAAACAAAAGCCCAAAATTACATCATTTTCATATTTTTTTTTTCATGGTTCAGTAGTGTAGCACCAGATATGGCTATGGATTTGGCTTGTATAGCTATGGTTTGTAAGAAACCACACATGTAGTCACATATATCATGAGCCCTGATAATGCTGAGATGATCTATAGTTTGTCTGCTGAGATGATCTATAGTTTGTCTCTGTTGTAACTTTGTATACGGAACTCTCTGAAAGTAAATGGAATATTTTAAATAACCTGAAACATATTATTACTTGCGTAGAAATAAAACTTTCCAACTAGAAGTCATATTCTCGGGTATTTTACATGACCAGAGCTCTAACTCCCGATCTCGCCTTATTGTTTGTTTATTTATATATGATTGGAATTGTCCCTTCGGATGTTTCGAGAGTGTGTTTGTAACTAATGTCTTTTCTCTTGTACATGGATATAAGGAAGTTTATTCTATCATTTGAGTGCCTGTGATTGGAATTGTTCCTTCCCATGAAAACATTTGATTTCTACTCCATAATTCTATTTATTCCAAGCTTATTATCAATCAAGTCAATTCCTAATCTGAGAGGGCAAAACATCTTTTTGATTATTGAGATTTTACATGTGCAGGGTAGTGGTTATTCCTTTTACAATTAGATATAATCTTTTTGGGTCATTGAGATAACCACAAGCTCTAGCGAACTAGTATGTATGCCCTGTCAGTGAATTTCTCTGTACTTCAGGACTGAAAAGCAGATATCTTAATAAGCATTAGCTAGTGTTTGATCCGTAATCCTTTCTACCTCAAGACCATAAAATAATAGCCTTCAGCCAAGTGGTATGCGTTATACATAATTGTATTTATGTCTACTCATGCTCATAGACAAATTTCTACTATCAATTTTAATCCTTTCAATTTCTATCCTTAATTTGTTTAACTTTATTTTTAATTAACATTTTTGAGTTCTTATTTTAACTGTTAAATTTTTTTTTAGATTACTTGATGAAAATGGTATTGTACGTTTTTCTAATTAAAAAAATAAATTATCATTTAAATTAAGCTTTGAACATGATAATAATTCAATCAATGATCAAATGAAGTTTTGTATTAATTTTCAGTAATTGTATTCATAAAATATATTTATTATGTTTGAATGACAAGGTTTCAAGGCCAAAGCAATTGGTTACTTTATTTTCTTAGGAATTATTTTGGGAATATTTCCAGTTTGTGATATGGGTTTTTCATTAATAAGTTCCAATAATTGTATAACATTAATTTGTCATGAGTTTATATTTATATAAGTAATATTATTTTGAAAGTAATTGATTTGGGATGTAAATTTTTTTCATTTTCAAAAACGTAAAGATTATGGTTTTTATAATTTTAAATTAATTAATTTTAAATTTATGGGTTCTAAATATTATTATGGATGGTCAATGTTTCTACCACTTTGATACAATCTCAATTTTTAATGTTTAGAATTATAATATTTAATATAATTAAAAACTCGACTTATCGTCTATATTGATAATATCTCTTATTTTTTTGGGAGTCTGAAAAATATATATTGTGATAAATTTTCTAACACTATTCCTCTTATTACATCAATAGATGGTCATTTGTATTAACCTGGAAAATTTATAATCCACAAATGAACATGTTTTATCTAATCCATAATTAAATAGTCTTGAAAAATATTTAATTAAAAAACTGCTAATGATCACTTGTACTTCATTGAAAAAATATTAATTGCATAAGAGTATGCTTTAACAGAAAAAATAATTTCGTAAACACCCATCATAAATATTTATTTCTATCATTGATTCTTGGCTTATGTTATGACAATAAAAGTTTTCAGATTTTATACTTTTCTAGTATTCTCATGCTTTGTCATAATTATTTTTTCATGTTTAAAGTAGGAACATAACAAAGACTAGAAGAAAAAAATTATCCACAACTTTTGGGCATATATTTTCTCATGTTAGGTTCACTGATTTATTAAAGGGTCGTGAAAAACTCTTGCCTTTTCTTCACCATTCTATTTTTAACAAATAATATTTATAATAATATAGTTTCTTATCAAAGGAGAGGGTTTGGAACTCTTACCCGGTTGTTGGAAGATGAAGAGCCTCACATTTCACTTTATTAAATTTATTAAGTGGAAAGAAAAGTACAATTTATCTTATATATTTATGTTCTCTTCTAAATTAATCCAGAAATATTAGTCTAACAAAATAACATACGTTTTTTATTATCAATGTTTTTAAAAACCATATATGTATCGACTCTTTATTAACAACCTATCTCAAAAGTTACGTACATGCTTCCATTAGAAAATATTACAATAATTGAATAAGATGCTCCTCTATAATAGGGATTATCATTAGAAACCATATGTTCCTTTATCATTTTTTCTAACTTATGAGTCCTCCTTAATTCATTGTTACAACCTGTAATTCATTTTCTTATAATTTTCTACACCAACATGAAGTGTAAATAAATATGAAACATATATTGTATCACAATTCTTACATTTTTGCTACTAGATATTGCCAATGTCTAACATTGCTTAAAATTTAAATGTAATTAAAGAAAAAATTGGTACATTCATTAATATAAGTTTTGTAATTGAAATAAAACATAGATATTTTCAATTACCTAAAGTTCCAAGTATAGTCCTCATGCAGCGTTTTGATTCAATCCTTTCGACAACATAACAAAGGTAATCATAACCTTTGTCGATCAGCATTATATTATATATATATATATATATATATATATATATATATATATATAATATTCATTATCTTATAAATATAGCACATAAGTGTGGATGATGAATACATTATTTAATATTTAATGCTCAGTCTCCATCTTAAACCAGTTTATGCTTATCTACAGCTTAATCCTTGGAGTCAATATCTAAGTATAAAATCTACAGGATAAAAAAACTCATCTAGAAGATGGGCTCCATTAGACTATACTATAAGATCTAGACAAGAAAAGTGGTCTAGACAACAAGAAATATTTTTGTCCAGGAAGATATTCATCTCATATTTTGACAACTTATAAATAATAAACATGGGTTTCATACTATATAATAAAATTAAAATATTACAACATATGCTTATTAATTATTTTGAAAAAGGAAAGTAACCTTATAGAATCCATGCACAGTTTTTCCTTTGGGTTGAACAACTTATGGATCTTTTGAATTATGGAACAACTACCAAATTCTACTTTATTAAAACTCAATATAAAAACACTAACATTAGTAAAATATATTACATGGCCCTAACATTATGTAGAGAACACACATTGAACATCTCATCTAGAGCATGCAACTATTTACAAACCACTGTTCCTGATACAAATGACAGGTATATAACATGACTACAATTAAACTGCAGAGACTTGAACATTTAGGGGATACAAGAACGAAACTGTTATGTTCCCTTTCCATATTAATTAAGTTAATCCATGTGAAAGGAGGAACATTGTAGGCTATCAAGTATATGATAATAGTGTAACCCAAATTATTTATATCTGTATCAATAAGTATCACAAAAAAATATTTCCAAGTCATGCCTTACCAGTGCCAACAACTCATGTTTTCCAAAGATTCAAAGGACTAATAAATTTAAGTAAAATAATAAATAATATAATATCAAACAAACCTGATTAAGCATATATAAATATTTTTTAATATTCTTATTTATGTTTATTATTTTTAATTTTAGACCAAATAATATTCTATTATTTCTTAGAATGTAAATGGAAGTATGGATAATTCATAGTTTACAATAGTAAGTGGCAAAGGGAATTTATCCATTGGTATAATTAAGGGTTATAAATAATTTACATATGTATCTATATGCCAATAAATTTTTAATGATGAAATTGTTTCATATCCTTTCATGTTTATTGGAAATAAGGGGCATTATAAAAATTCCATGCAAGAGTAGATTTGGTAAGTAGTAAGAACAGATGTGGACTTTAACAAGAAACTAAATAGTTTGGAGATAAACATAACTAATTCAAATGTCTTAGAATGAGTGTCAAATGTTAGAATAAATTGACATGGTGTCAAGGAGCATGAACATAAAAATACAAGTTATAAAAATAGAGTTGATCGAATACACCAAGATACAATTCCTAATTTTAAAGCATTGAAATTATGGGGAAAAACTTAAATATGTTGAAGGAGTTCATTATAGATAATATTAGTCTAAAATAATATTATATATATGAAAAATATCAAATAAATATTTATTTTCATGCTTGTGGCCTTGATTATGGAACAAGGAATTTCTTCTTGTCATCACAAAAAAATATTAACAAAAAAAATAATAACATGAAGTCAAAAATTCATCAAGATAAAATTACATTGGTTGGTAATATGGATTTTCCTTCATGCACCCAATATCCACTGACAAGTCTATTTAGGGACTAATTTCAAATTGAATAGGCTATCAAAATTTTAGATGATTTGAATAAGAAACAAGAGGTAATCAAGATTAGGTAGAGATCCATTTTGTAGTATGATTTAAAAGGTATTGAAATAGATGAGTGAGTGGACCACTTACCATGACATCAAGTGATATTAGATCTCATAAGATATAAGCTAAAGAAGAAGATAAATAAGATCAAATTGTTTGCAGTAAGAAGATTTAGAAAATTACAGCTTGAAGACCCTGTTGGAGGAAAATTTGGCATCCATTCAAAGGTACATGCAATTGATATTTGATGTTTTATTTGAAGTGAATATTGTGAAATTATTAAATTTCTTGAGATTTGGAAAGAAAAGAGGATAAAGGAAGTCTCATATCCATTGAGGCTTGATGAGAAGATAAAGAGCTTATTGAAGCTCAAGAGTAAGATAACAATTATGCTCTAGAGATGATGATCCAAGGTGAAACAGACTTGGAGCAAGTAAGCAAGAAATGATATTTATGATTTTTTTATTTATTTTGCATTTGTTGAAGTTGTTGTCTTAGGAATGTGAAGTAGAAACACTTGATTTGAAGAGTGAAGGTAGAAAATGTAAATAAGAAAGTCCAAGAATGCAAGATGAGACTCAAAAGTATCAACATTTTAAATATGACTATTGGTTGAGTTATATTTGTCCAAGTTTAATAGTTAAGGAGGAGAACATTGAAGTAAAAGAAACTTTTAAGGAAGCTCAATTAAAAGAAGAAAAATAAAAGATTATCATCTTGGAACACGAAATGAATAATAAGTATAAGTCAAGGAAGAAATTTTTAAAAAGGAATAAGAATATATCAAATAATTTACTAATGCAATATAGCTAGACAAAAACAAATAAATGTTTGAACTAGAGCTCAAATTTATTTACCTAGGGAATCTAATGTAGGAGCATCAGCAGCCAAGAAGTATAAAATGTTTTGGTAATTGTCTTAGAGGTCTTAAGTCATTTCACTCATAATAATCCTTAGTTGAGGATTTATAAGTGTGTCTTAGGTCTTTTAGGGACTTTAGAGTGTTTCTCTCTAAAACTCTAAATTTAAAAGTTTAAATGTTTATAAGTATATAAATAAATGCTATTGTAAAAGTCTTGTAATGAATTAGAGAGGGTGTGTCAGTATATTATAGACGTATCTAGGTGTATTATAAGGTTTATATAAGTCATAATCAAATATAAAAACTCAAATAAATCAAATTTAATAAAGTACTATTCATAAAAGGTCATTTACTATCTTAGTCTTAATTAGTTGAGGGAGAATATCAACCAAATTTGGACACTCCAAGCTTGGGAGAAGATCAAAAAACCTGATCAAGGGAGACATTCAAGTCCTTTACAAAGTCATAAAATGATCAACTTTTCATTGTTTTAGGGGGAATGCTAGTCTACCATCTAGAAATATGGTTTTGTAAGTATTGGAGTGGAAATTTATTTTCAGTAAAACAAATTTTTATCTTGAATTTTGTGTAATATATTTTTTATACATTATATAATGTGAATCATCCTAGTTTGGATTGAGTTTATTCACAAATTATAGTTTGTCTCATTAAAACTCCTTCATACCCTATTTTTTTTTATGAATATACGGTCACTACATTCATTTAAATTATGTATAAACATGTGCATGAGTTGAGTTTGAGGATTAAAATAGTTGAAGGGTTATTTAAAGAGTCTTTTAAAAAATTAGAATATTTTTAGACACCTCAAGATTCATGAACTATTTTTAATAAGCTCTCAACTTCTTGAACTTAGGAAATCCCTAAAATAGGGTTTTGAGAAATAAATTTGATCATAGCTTCAATTCTAACCAATGTAATTCCTTAAAATTTTGGGGGAAGGTGTAAAAATACATTTGATAAATATTTATATAATTATTTTGTTGAATCAAATCATATGAAATAATATAAATCTGAGTGTGTGCAAAATATTTGTAGGTGTCTATCGAAGAACCCATAATATAGTAAAAATTGAAAGTTTTACTTTGTTTTTTAAATCCAAAGCTTGTTTAAAAGAATACCCATATTGTATAATCATTATACAATGGATATAATAGATTATATAAATCAATTATTGTTTTTGATATTTCAAAACCTATTAAAAAGTTTAAT
This sequence comes from Torreya grandis, assembly GCA_037957365.1. NCBI lineage: Eukaryota > Viridiplantae > Streptophyta > Pinopsida > Cupressales > Taxaceae > Torreya > Torreya grandis. The sequence continues at coordinate 1,103,541 of JARHVA010000582.1, forward strand.
TAGGCCTACAAAGGCCTAAAGAATAGAGTTGTCCCTAAACTACTCTTCTAAGAAACCAATAACCTCAAAATTGGTTTCTTCTTAATATAAATAAACTATAAACATAGAAAATGTCAATTAAAATAATATTTAGGAGTTAAAACATCTCTTCTTCGGCACCAAATATGCCCATATATTGTTTTATAGCAGATTGAGATTGAGATAAGTTCCATGATCTTTAGGTGATCTTAATAGTGTTTTGAACTTGTGAAAAATCTTATATTGGTACTCTAATATTTTATTACATAATTTTATATTATCCTTATTTAAAATTAATCCTTAAGTAATAAAATAACCCTATAAATCATCTATATAATATTATGTTTTAGACTCTTATAGGTACTTATTGAGAAAATGCATAGAAGAGTGTTTTGAGATAATTTGGATTCAAAATTGGATTATATGGAACTATGTATGTGTGTGTGTGTGTGTCGGTGGGTTCTTGCTTGCGCATATGTGTGTATGCATGCATGCATGCATGTGTGTGTGTGTGTGTGTGTGTGTGTGTGTGTGTGTGTGTGTGTGTGTGTGTGTGTGTGTGTGTGTGTGTGTGTGTGTGTGTGTGTGTGTGTGTGTGTGTGTGTGTGTGTGTGTGTGTGTTTCTATTCATCCTTTTATATCTTTCCAAAAGAGAATATAAGGCTTTAATCTTGAGTTTTGTTGCATGAATTTAAGCAATAAAATTAGTCCTAAATGCCTATAAAGGAAAAGTCTAGCTTTTGAAGCTATACTTATTCAAGATCTCAAGGATAATAAACATATTGAGTTAAAAACATAATTAAGACCCTCATAACCTTATTCAAGAATTGATAATTTTGAAATTGGTTAAGAGTTAACAAAAAGGGTCTTGATCCAAAGTATAATATAGTCTTGAGAATGAATACTCAGTTTAATGTCAATGAGAGTGTAAATTTGATTACATAGGGGTCAAATAAGGGATTTTAAGGAATATCAAAGTCTTATAAGTGAATATTCTATTTTGAGTCATTGAAAGTGTCTTTTGATCTAAATATAGAGGTTCAAGATTCATTTTTATAAGAAGTCAGGAGATAATACTAAGTGCAAGGTTATTGGTCTATTAAGACTATTACAAGAACGAGTTTTGAGATAATCAAGAGATAATAAATATTAGTTAGAGATCCGTTTTTCAATTTGATTTAAAAGTTATTGAAACAAATGAGTAAGTGGACTAATTACCATAACATTAGCATGCTAGTTGAAAAAGGACATGCTAGTAGAGGTTTTAAATGTTGTTATATGAGGAAGGCACAATTAGGATGCCATACCAATAATAATTTAATTTTCAGATCTTCAAACAAATCAACATATATAGAAAACTATTTTTATTGGTTAAACAGGAATCATCTTCTCATTTCTGGCCTATCTAGAAAACCATGAAGGAAGGATGAGGATGTAAGACTAAACAAGGTGGGCCTTTTTTAAAAGTATAGACATGTTCATGCTCACTAGTTTATTTTTATTATGAAAGTTTTATGCTAAGTATTCAAACATATAATAAAAATTTAAAATTCATTTGAGTTAAATTGAAATTATGAAAATCATATTAAAAAAATATAAAAAATTGAGAAATTATGATTTTGCCTAAAACCTTACTAGGAGAATCATAATTATTTGTATTTGTAGAAAATCGTAAAGCCAAAATGATTGAAAATTTTCCACATTGTATATATTTATGTCCTTATCAACACATAAAATTATTATTTTTTAAATGGAGCTATACAACTCCATATTTAATTATTTTTGTCCTTTTTAGGCAATTTGGTAAAAATAAAAACTTTAAAATAACACAAAATATAAATAATATTTTACTAAAAATTAATAAATTTTCCTAATTTTAGGTTAAATTCAGTTTCCAAAAATAATATCTATAATATTCATTATATGTTTTCTAATTTAATTTTTTTTCATGAAAAACTAGGTAAGAATGACTAGTTTGCAATATCTATTTTTTCTAGATTCTCATAAATTGAATGGAAAAAAATTTAGATTGTAGAGTCATAGGATATTTATGTTAAGTGAGTATTTTAAAATTTTCTATACTGTCCTTGGTAAATAATCTAGACAAGTTGATCAATAAGATGACTCTAATAAATGTCATTATGAGGCCCTCATGTTATTGAAACTATAAGTAGTAGACAATTCATTACTAGATGTTAGAAATGATGATAGTGTACTAAAATTGTGGAAATTCCTTAATAACAAATATCAATATTTTAAATATGGTAGAATTGTGTATTTAAAAACTCTTTTATTTTTCACTAAGATACAAGAAGATGGTTCTATTTCTTAATATTTATTATAAATAAAAGATATATGTGATATGTTGAAGGAATTGGGAAAACATGTAGATGAAAAAGACCTCATTTCTCTAGTTATGTAGAATTTACTATCTTATTATGATTCTTTTGTAGAGTCATTACATATGATTACATAAACATAGGCATTAGACTTTGAGCAGTTATCTACACTTCTTATACACAAGGAATGACAACATGAACATTCCATAGCTTCAACTTATACAACTACATAAAGTGATTTTATATCAAAAACAAAAGGTAAGGGTAAATGGTTTGAAAATAGAGGTTCTTCAAAGAATAATTTAATTGATTATAAAAAAAACAAATGGAAGTGTTTTTATTGCAAGCAACCAACTCATTTCATTAAAAATTATAGGAAGAGAAAAGTGTATATGGCTAATTCAGACAATAAATCTATTCATGTTAATATTGTAGAAGAAGCAAAAGCCATCTATTAAATTTTATTTTCAATAACCTAAGACCAATCATGTGAGTCATAAAATTGGTACTTTGACTCAGGTTCTTCAAGACATCACATGTGTCAACATGATTGGTATGTACACTTTATTGAGGCTAATAGTAGTAATGAAACTGTCTCCTTGGGTGATGGATGGACACATGAAATTAAGGGTTGTGGGGATGAATAAATCATTTTTAATAATTATTAAAAATAAATATATTTACTAATGTCAAATATGTACCAGATATGAAAAAAAACCTTTTATCCATCAGTGAAATTACCAAAAATAAACATTTTGTACATAAGTTTGAGGGAAACAAATGTAATGTCACTACACTCAATGATAATCTTGTTGTTTCTTATATAATGAAAGGGGAATATATAAAATTATAGATCATATTAAATCAAAAGAAACATTTTCTTTAATAATAATTGAATAGGTAGTCACTCTCTGGCATGACATGTATGGTCATTTGAGTTATCAGTATTTAAATTTTTTGAGTAGAAATAAAAACATGCATGGAATCCCATATATTAAGGAAAATAAAAATGTTTCTTAAGGTTTCTATTTGGTTAAACATGTCAGGGAACTATTTCATATTGGTAAAGCATGGAGGGTAGAATGTGTGTTAGATTTGGTACATGTAGATCTTCATGGTCCTTTGAAAACTAAAATTGTATTTGGTGCCTTTTATTTCTTGTTAATAGTTGATGATTTATCTAAAAAATTTGGGTGTACTTTATGAATAATAAATTTGAGTGTTTTGATTATTTTGTTACATGGGAAACACTGGTTGAGAATCAACTAGTGTAAAAAGGTCAAGACATTTAGGTCAAATAATTATGGATAATTTATCTCCAAGTAGTTTAATGCAAACTTCACCAAGGAAGGTATACACATGTAATATACTACTCATTACATTGATAGTAGAGTGGAGTAGTGGAAAGGAGGAACATGACTATTATAGAGATGGTATGGTGTATGGTGAAAATCATAAATGTACCTTCTCAGTACTAGGTAGAAATAGTCAACATTGTAGTGTTCATCTTAAATAGGAGTCTTTGTAAAGATATGTAGGATATTACTCCAAAAAAAGTATGGTCAAGAAGAAAACATCATGTAAGTGATTTATGCATTTTTGGTTTTATTGATTTTACAATAATCCCCAAAATGAAAATAAGTGGTTTAGATGAAAAAAGTAAAAAAGTATGTGTTTGTTGACTACAAAGAGAATTCCAAACCATACAAGTTACTAGATATCTTTTACAATCAAGTAATTTTGCATAGAGATATCACAATAAATGAGAAAATTTTATATTTCTCAAAATACAGTAAACTTACAGATACTAGTAATATTTGGATTCCTACTTTTAAATGTGAATCAAGTTCTAGTACTAAAATGGAACATGACTTAAAAAGGCAAACACTAGAATAATCTATCTCCATGGAAGGTCCTAGTGACACAATAGACAGTTCCATAAGTCAACACAAATGACCAAAATGTTAATTTAGCATAATTCAAGATATTTGACAAGATGATTTTCTTGTTTCTTTGGAATGTAGATCCCAAGATCAAGGAAACATGTGGTAAAGAATCATGAACAGGTAAATTTTGCTCTCAATACCAATTTTTCATAAGGTTTTGGGCACAATACTTATGTAAACACTAAAGTGAAGTTAGAGTGGGTATCAACAATGAGAATTTAGTATGACGCACTCATAAAGAATGGTACTTCAATTTTTTTTGAGCTACCTCATGGTAGTAAATCCACTAGTTGTAAATGGATTTGTAAGGCAAAATGTAAATCAAAATGTTCTTTGGAAAAATATAAATATCATCTTCTTGTAAAAGGGTATTCACAAGAAGAGGGAGTAGATTATGAAGAAACATTTGCTCCTACAACTAGAATAATAATATTCATAATGGTTATATCTATTTTTACTCTATTTGGTTGGTAGGTATTTTAGATGGATATGAAAACTGCTTTTCTAAATAGAGACGTAAAGGAGGAAATGAATATGATACAATCACAGGGTTTTCATATTCCTAGAAAAGAACATCTTGTTCACTAGTAAGTGAAGTCTTTGTGTGGACTTAAGCAGGCTCCTCGAGCCTAGTACTTCAAAATAGAAAAATATCTTAGAGAGTTTATTTTAAACCATGTGATGCATAATATACTCTCTATGTTAAAACAATATGGGATGATATAGTAATTATAGTTGTATAAGTTGATGATCTTTCCATCACTTGAAGCGATAATGATTTCATTAAATAGGTGAAATTTGACATCTATTCAATATTTAAAATGACTGATCTAGGCATGATTTAATATTGTCTAGGTGTGGATTTTTTTTAGTATTAAAATTATGGACACCTTAATTTTATATTTAAAAAAAGCATATGCCAAATATATTTTAGATAAATTTAGAATGAATGTTTGTAATCAAATAACTACACCTATAGAATCTGGGATAAAACTCTCAACCAACAGTGATTCACCACTAGTTAATTAAATGATTTATTGGTAATTAGTATCTAGTTTGTTTTATCTTATAACTATTAGATAAAATTTATGATTTATTGGAACTTACCACTCTCGCTTCATGGGTAAAACACATGAAGAACATTGGCAAGCTACAAACCATGTTCTTAGATATGTCAAATGTACTATTGACTTTGGCATTACGTATAAAAATATGTTGAGTTTTCATAAATAAGATATACTAATTCAAATTGGGTAGAATTAGTCGACTCTAGAAAGTATACAATAGGTTATATATTCAATCTTGGTTCAAGAGCCTTTTCATGGTAGAGTAAGATTTGAATCCATAGGCAACTCCTTGGTTATGTTTTTGTAAATGCATCCAGACACAACTCCCTTCACTCATACTACCTTTGATAGAATACTGGTTAACATTGATACAAAAAAAAGTTATTTTGTAAGTAGGGGACCAGTCATGGTCCCAACCACTTGATTACGAAGGCTTTACAATTCATTTCATAAGTTGTTTTAACAGACAATATTTGACTAAAGACTATAACATCTATATAATAAAGAAGAAAACTTCTTGGTAGACAAAATTATACCCTACCCACCTCATAGTTAATTCTCTAAACATTGAATGTGATGATTCTAATTCATATTCAAATGAACTTTAATCTCCCATGTAAAATTTGGACCCTACTAGAGCTCCTCACATAGAGGGTGTTTCTAAGGAGGACCCTAAAATTTTAGTGTGATAGTGTCAGAATAAGCTATATAAACCCCTATTCACTCAAGGGAAGATATTTTATAGAATGAAACACCAAGGTTATAATAATTGGTTGTTACTTTAGATAAAGACAAACATGAACCCTTCAAATCAATTGAAATCTCTTTACCAATAGACTTAGAATCTATAAAAGATAGGGGGTCGACAAAATTACAAATGAAGAAAAATGGTAGAAGAATAGTATTCCAATACTCTATCATGTTTCTCTGTTTAGGGGGAGGGAGGTCTACACATAAGTCTCATGAAATTCATGTGTGAAATTCGTGAGCATTATTTTTGTGGAAAATGGTGGCATGTTATCAAATGTGTGTCCTCTACTTTATTGAGCTACCTTGTGACATCCCCTTTTGAGTATAGTTAAACTCATCATTTTTTTAAAAATAATAGATTAACTACCTAATCGAAGGTTATATCACATAATTTTAAACCATACCGACATTTATAATTATATTGAACATTAAATAAATAACTCATAGTCATCGGTTTAGCTTATAAATCTACTTCATAAACAATATACCATAATTAATTTTATACTATTAAAATCAAGGATAAATAACTTGCATAAATAAAAAGTGTGCTACAATTTATTTTGCATACATTACTCACATGCCATACACTTATCAAAAACTAAATGTAATGAAATGTAATTTACATCATAATATCAACATATTATAGTTCTATTATATCATTTTCACTGATTCACTATCATAATGAAGTATGACATATAACTATACATTACAATGATAGAATACATTTCTTTCTTAACTTGAACATATAATTATTATTTTAAATGAAAAAAATTATATATATATATATATATATATGATTTGAACTTTATTGAAACTACTATACTACTAGGACTGATCAATTTTCCTTATTAATTTACAATTTTGGCAATCATATTCAATAGTGTACATTAGTAATTACTATAATCATCTTTGTTCAAAATTATATCTTTTACAAATTTAGTATGGGAGTTATTGTAGATCCTTAGTATACCAAATTAATGTAGAGAGGGAGAATATCATAGAGGGATATTCCTCCAAACACAGAGTCTTTAGGATCCCTCGAATACTTCTCATCCACTAATAATGGCCCTACCCTTCACAAGTAGGATAGATAAGATTCTAAAAATTGGAAAAGAGAACATTCAACAACACCGCATCTACTCCACAAATCTTATTATGACATTAATTGTGAATCGATATTGGATTTAAAATATTCCCAATGTATATTACCTTATAAGATACATACAGCCATAAGTTTTTAGATTCACCAAGTTTGCCTTGTTGAATCTTAACTCATTAGGTAACTAAGTTATTATGTGTGTCTAACTATAATACCCTCCCATCTCTTAGACAACACATCTCAAAACCACTACTCTTGTCCCAATGTTTCCCTGACCTAGACATCTCATAGTTACTAGGTCTAGATAATCCCTATTACCAGTTATTTATTTTTATTAAGAATGTACATATGAGATAACACTTTACAAGAGTGTCCCAAACCACCCACGTAAACCATCAACTTCTCTATATGCTAATGAATGATTAGTTTAGTAAGATATGAAGCTTGTTTTAAACTATTTTGTTACTTTTGATTTCTATGTTTTGATGCTTAATAGGGTCATTCTCACTTTTAATGAAAACTTTCACCCTATCTCTTATTTACTAATTAATTAAATATTGATTATGGTTATGATAGGTATAAACTTAGTAAATTCAAGATGATGATTATTCATATCTATCCATTTTTACGTGATGCTACTAACCCCATTTAAAAAGTCATTATTGGTTTACTATAAAAAGTAGGTAAAATATATTAATATTCCATTCCTAAAACCATATCATTTTCAAAGATCTTCATAAATAGTGATAATTTTTAATAGTAACCAAAGAACTCCATTCAAATAATTCATAGCATAGACAATCATTTAGTTATCAAACTAGGTCTTGTATTACTGTGATGTCAATCAAGGATTATGGTTTTTAGGTTTCTTTTAAAAATTAATTGGAAGTAACTGGATAGTAATAGGTTAGTACCGAAAATCTTGTCTTAAGTTGATAAGATTAGTATTCATAATGCTCTTATCTAAAATCATATTTAATAACATTTTAATATGATATAATATGATTATACTAGATTGGATGTAATGAGAATCACAATTATTAATCTATTATCCTTTGTCTCCATTCCCTCTTATAAAATTCATGTTTATGAAGAATATTTCATTTTATTTATTTTTATCAAGTGCCCTTTTATTTTTATAACTTTATTCAAACTCATTCTTATTGTGACACATTACTCCTTATAAACTAGTTTAAAGTTATCAAAGAATATAAATATTTATGACCAATAATAGTAAAGTTAAAAATTGGCCAAAATATTAAATTTAGGAAAGATTGTATATGCATTTTGTTTTTCTACATAATGGAATGACTTAGTAAAGGCAAAGCCATGGTGCAATGGGAACATAGAAAGGGATTGAAGTTGACATGTATTAATCCCAAAATAAAAGTGGTCATTGAAAATTTAAGACTTAGACAACTACCAAATGTCATATCAATTATAGCCAATACAAAACAAAGATAAATAAATCTCCCAACACATAAGTATGTTGGAGAACTAAGGATCCATGTTTGGAAATTCTTTGGGTGGAGATTTGTCTTTAATCAATACAACATGTGTTAGATACTAAAAATTCATGTTTTTTATAGATGTCAAAACATGGAGACTCGTTATAGCTTTGTGCCCATCTAGTTAGTTTGCCTAGGATGAAAAAAATAATAGTTATCTTACTTTTGTCCACAGCTCAAGAATTTCTTCCAAGGAATCTCTCTTTAATAGGTAATATTTATTCTCTAGATTTTTTATTTGTTAGTTTGAACTTACTAAATTTTTCCAATGAAAAAAACATGTTATACTATATTACTCATCCTAGGATTGGATTCTTCCCAAATTTTGAATTTTGATATTCTAATGAATGAGTGATCTTGTAAGTTCATATAGAGACAAAATTTATAATCAATAAGTAAAATATAAAAATCCAGAAGGGGATCCATTGGGTCTAAACATTGACTCTAAAGGATAGATAAGCACATTTGAAGATAGCAAAAGAGTAGTTCCATGACAGGTCGACTATATAATGAAAATAATATTTATTTAAAAATTAAAAAAAATTGGATTACAAGATTTGAGCTCCTATAAGAATAGATAAAGGCCACCAAAAATAGGTTTAAAAATGGACTCAAAATATACTAAGCCAAGAAATATATCAAAAAACTATAGTTTCTTCTTAAGGGAAAAATAGATTCTCCATTCCTTAAACATATTAAAATCTATGTCCCAAAGTTAGTTCATAAAAAAAATTATTTGCTAACCAAAAAAAAATTCCCCAAGGTAAACTTGATGCCTAGATTCATTCTATACAACAATATGTTTGGCATACATAGATTAACACTAGACATTAAGGAAAAATAAGATTAAAATTACTTGCCTTCGAGGAAAATGGTTGTCAACAACATTTCTATCTTCTCCAAAGCATTCTCTCTCCTTCTTTGATATGTTTTCATCCTTTCCTCTATTAAACTCTTCCTCTTTTCCTTGCCTGTTTGACATTCCACAGACCAATAAATAGATTCAAAAATTTAAATTTTTTCACCCAACGTCACTATTTACTTCATCTAATTCACTATTCCCCCATGTGGCACAATGGGTGAGGGGGGATTGTAGCAAGATAAAATAGTCATTTTAGTCAATGTTGGATTTAATACCAACTTTATTTTTATCCCCCAAGGGTTGTGTATTGGTTCAAAGTTGAAGATTTGATTTGAAATAGAATTAAATGTCTAAAATCCTTCTTTTTGATATTTCTTTTCCTACAATGCGGTAAAATATATTTTTAACTAAAATCATTTAATGTCATCTAACCGGTCATGCATGTTCTAGGCTAAGCTAATGTCCTTCAATTTCATTATAAAGGGTAATTGTATTTAATTTAGCTTAAAAAGTCAATGTACCGAAAGACGGTTAGTCAAAAGGTAATCACTACAAAAAAGCCATCTATGGAATCCCTATGGCATGCATAGTTCACTTGATCAATAATCATCTTTATTATTTTTCAACACCTTATATATTCCAATTCTCCTTGATGATACCCTCCCTCACTGTAGGGACGAAGTAACCTGTGCTGAAAACACATACTAAGACAAGACCCATTAACAATTTATGTTTTATATATATATATATATATATATATATATATATATATATATATATATATATATATATATTATGAAATGTAATGTTATGCCATTAACGCATCTGTGCATCATTTGTAAATATGTTTGGTTGCCCTACACTACTCAATGTCATTTTAATTTAGTTCCGTGTGCACATCATTAATCATTCTAAGTCTCATAATAGTATAATGCATAATAATTATCTTAAAAATGTAGTTACTTAATTTCACAATGATACCAACATTTAATAGTAAATATTTGTCAAAAGTTTATCTAGATATGTTTATGTGGCACACCATGTTGACATGCATAAGTAAATTATTAGATGCATATTAAAATAAGATATGACATCCTACCCCATTGGAGGAGACCTTGCCCTAATGACTATTAAAAAATAATCAACTTAGTAAGAATATGTGGAAAAGATTTGTAGATTGCATCATAGTCTTCCCATGTTGAAATTTTTATAGAATATTGGTCCCACTGGACCTTACACTAGGAGACTTCCCTGGTCCACAAAGTTATTTTCTAAGTATTAATAATTTGTAGAGGATCTACCAAAACTACACCTAAATCTTGTACCTATAATGTTTTCCAATCAATAACATGAGACACATTTGCATGATAACATTTTAGAAAATAAACATGAAAAACATTATGAAGTTGAGCAAGTGATGGTGGTAGTATAAGTCTTAGGAAACTAGGGTAATAACCTTAAGGAAATCAAATCATCTTGCATATCTTGGTGCTTGTTTGGAATAATTTCCGAACTTGATAGAACTTTTTTGTGGCTTTACCCTAAGAAAAACCTTGTCTCCTACTTTAAAAAGTCTAGGAGTCCTCTTCTTATCATTATAAATCTTCTGCCTGTCTACAACCTTGAAAAGTATTTTTTGGATGAGCTTGGATTATTACTATATATCCTATATCATTTTTGGGACAATGACAACTCTATCACCTGGATTATCCCAACTAAGGGGTATAAGACACTTCCTACCATAAAAGTGCCTCAAAGGGATCCATATTAAGATTCAAATGCTGTGAATTATTATATGTGAAATCTACTAAAGGAAAGTACTCCTCCCACTTATATCATTGATCCATATAATACTTACAAAAAATGTCTTC
>JARHVA010000582.1:1120000-1207500 GCA_037957365.1 Torreya grandis
ATTCTTACTAAAAATCATGAACACAAAGCCTGAAAATTTATAAATTTTGAAGGATATAAGAAAATATAATATTGGAATGAAAGGATGGAAAATGAAAAGGAACATGGAGGTGTTATGGTGCTAATAAAAAAAGGTGGTATAAAAATATAAAAGTTGAGAAAGAGGATCCAAATAAATATTACATATGGTTGAAAATAATAGAAAAATAATTAACAATTATTCTTTTTTTCTTGATATTTTGCACTAAGAAACTCAAAATATATATATATATATGAAGAGTAAGTTAGACTGTGAAGACCCTTATGTGTTGCTTAAAAGTGACATTTTAATATTCAACACCTTAGGATACATATTGATAATAAGGGACTTCAATGTGTGAATAAAAAATAATCAATCTCTTAGTTTGAGGAATGAAGTGGGAGTTATAAATAATTCATTATTGTTATAATGAGAAAAGGACCAAGGTTGGGAAAGGAAATCACAATATGGAAAGGGGGAGTTATGTATTATTGAGAAAATATATTAGGACTATGTAGTTTATATGACAAGGTTATTTTTAATGGCATGGGAACATGGATGAATTCAAGGAACATTAGTTGTAAAAATTAGAAAATGGTCAAAGATTTATAGACTATGTTATTTATTCAGAGAACTCTATCCCAATATTGATGAAACTTGAATTTGGGGACTACCCTATTGAGATAGAATTAGATCATGTAGAATTGCAACAAGACAGAAATACCAAGAATATGTGATGTCTTATTAACCACATAGATAGCTTAATATATGTGCAAACAACAAGATCCTATAATAAACTAGGTTCTTACAATGGTAAGTTAAAATAGACTTACCTGAGAAACAAATTTAAAAAAATGGTTAAATAAACCATAAAATAAGATATGGGAATATGAAGATTTTAATTAAGTTTCAATAGTTATTCAAATATCCTCTATAACTGATTGAACCTGAAACAACTCCAAGCTTATTGCAAAATTTTATAAATTTTTCTTTTCAAAAGGTTTAATCATTATACCAGTTAGGTATTTAGAGGTAGGACAATACTAACGGCCTATGTATTCATTAAAAATAAATTATCAGATATAGTGTTGGTGAACTTTGATGTGATTTATCTTAACATGAAATATTGAATTCTTCACAATCTTTAGAACAATTTGGTTATCATAGTAGATAAATGTAGGTACCAATGAATCAAGTTGAATATCCTCTACTATTGATTGAATCCACATCAACTCTCTACCATTACTAACAATTAATTTATACTCTACTTCCTTGGAATACAAAACTATTATATTTTTAATCTTAATCTAATATCAAAAGGATCTTAAACCAAGAGTGAATATATAACCTATTATATAAATTCTAGAATCAATTGATTCTATGCAATTTGAATCAGTATCTCTTATTATTAAAAATTCAACATATTTTTTATACATAATGCCAAAGTCAAGATTACATTTGACATATCTGAGAAAACACTTTTTACCTTTCCAATGTTCTTCTTGTCATTTATCCATGAAGTGAGAGTGATAACTTATCATAAAATATAAGTTTTGCCTAGTTATAGTAGGATAAATAAAACTACGTACTCATTACCAATAAAGCAATTCATTGAGCAGTGGTGAATAATTTTTAGTTGAGAGTTTTGTCCTAACTTCCATATGTGTATATATTTGAATACAATCATTCACTCTAAATTTATATAACAAATATTGGGCATATTTTGTTTGATTTATAAAATTAAAGTGCCCATAATTTTAATATGATAAAAACTCCACACCTATCTAATATTGAAGCATGCCTAGATTAGTCATTTCAAATATAGATAATATGTTAGCTTTAACCTATTTAATTAAATCATTGTTGCTTCATGTGATGGAAAGATCGTAAACATATGCAACTAAAATTACTATGTCATACCCATTTTTTTAAAACATAGAGAGTAGATTCTACATCACACCTTTTAAAATAGAATCTATAAGATATTTGTCTATTTTGAAGTACTAGGCTCAACGAGCCTAGTTAAGTCCACACAAGGACTTCACTTACTAGAAAATAATATGTTTTTTACCAATAATCTAAAAAACCTATGATTGTACCATATACATTTCCACGTCTAAGTCTCCATTAAGAAAAAGCATTTTCCACATCGATCTAAAATACCAGCCAAACAAATTGAGTAGAAATAGATATAACCATTCTAAATATTATTATTTTAGTTATAAGAGAAAATATTTCTTCATAATCTATTCCTTCTTGTACATACCCTTTTGCAACAAGATGAGCTTTATATTTGCCTAAAGAACGATTTGAGTAACATTTTGACTTATAAATCCATTTACAACAAGTATATTTATTACTTTGGGGTGGCTCAGAGAAAACTCAAGTACCATTCTTTATGAGTCCATCATACTCAATTCTCATGGTATATTCCCATTCTAACTTCCCTTTAACATCTGCATAAGTATTGGGCTAAAAAACCTATGAAACATTGGTATTGAGAGGAAAATTTACCTTTTAAGGATTATTTACCACTTATTTCCCTAATCTTGTGGATCTAACTTCTAAAAAAACTAGAAAATCCTCTTACCAAATATTTTTCATTGTGTTAAATTACCATTTTACTCATTTATGTTGACTTGTAGAACCACATGTTGTGTCACTAGGACCTTCCATGGAGCTAGATTGTTCTGGTGTTTGCTTTTTTAAGTCGTGTGCCATTTTGGTACTATAACATGATTCACATTCAGAACTAAGAATCCAAAGATTAATAGTATCTATACGTTTAATATCTTTTGATAAATATATATTTTTCTCATTTATTGTGATATCTCTATGCACAATTACTTGATTTTAAGAGATATATAATAACCTATATGCTTTGGAATTATCATTATAGCCAACAAACATGTAATTTTTACTTTCTACTTCTAAACCACTTATTTTCATTTTCAAAATTAATGCAAAATCAATGCAACTAAAAATGCAAAAATCACTTACATGAGGTTTTCTTCCTGACCATGAATTTTTAGGAGTAATATCCTGCATATCTTTACAAGGATTATTATATAAGATATAGACTTAAATATTTCTAGTTTATACCCAATAATGAGAAGATACATTCATGATTTTCACCATACACCATTCCATCTCCATAATAGTCATGATTCTCCTTTCCAGTACTCCACTATGTTATTAGTGTAATGAGTAGTATATTGCATGTGTATACCTTCCTTTGTGAATTTTACATTAAACTTATAGGAGATAAATTCTCCACCATTGTATGACCTAAAGGTCTTGACACTTTTACCTGTATGATTCTAAAGCAGTTTTTTCCATGCAACATAATTAGCAAAACACTCAGATTTATTCTTAATAAAGTACACCTACATTTTTTGAGAGAAATAATCAACTATCAAAAAGAAATAAAAGGCATCAATTACAATGTTAGTTTTCATAGGAACATAAAGATCTGCATGTAAAAAATTTAACACACATTCTACCCTTCATGATTTAATAGTAGGAAATGGTTACCTGACATGTTTACTAAATTGAAAAAACTTGACAAACATTTTGATTTTCATTAATATAAGGGATTATATGCATGATTTTATTATTATTTTAAATTTTTAATTACTAATAACTCAAATGACAACACCTATCATGCTAGAGAGTGACAAACTACTTAATTATTACTGAAGTAAATGTTTCTATTAATTTAGTAACTACAAGTTTATACATACCCCTTTCCTTTATAAAAATAACAATAAGATTATCATTTAGTGTAGTGATATTACATTTTTTCCCTTAAACTTAACAACAAATTATTTGTTTTTAGTAATTTCACTAATAGATAAAATGTTTTTATTCTTATTTGATACATATCTTAAATATATAATTGTAATCATTGTTAAAAATGATTTGTACATTCTCACAAACCTTAGTTTCATGTGTTCATCCATCACCCAAGGAAACATTTTCATTACTACTATTATCCTCATTAAAAGTGTACACACCAATCACACTGAGACATGTGATGTCTTAAAGTTCCTGAGTCAAAGTACTAATATAGTGACTGACATAATTGGTCTTGTGGAGATAAAAAGGCAAATGAAATAGATGGATTTTGCTTATTCTTAAATATTATAATGTATAAATTTCATGTTTTAATTAGCCATATCATATTTTCTCTTTCAATAATCTTTCTTAAAATGACCTAGTTGCTTACAACAGAATTAATTCCATTTAGTTTTCTTAGAATCAATTCCATTATTATTTGAAGAATTTTTGTTTACCGACCATTTACCCTTGCCTTTTGTTTTTGATACAAAATCAATTTCTAAAGCTGTAGAGTTTGAATTTATGGATTGTTCATGTTATCATTCCTTTTGTAAATGAAGTGCAGATAACTAATCAAAGTCCAATGCATGTGTTTCTATAAACATGTGTAATAACTCTAAAAATAATCATAAGAAGATAATAAATTATACATTACCAGAGAAAAGAGGTCTTATTAATCTACAAGTTTTCCAATGCCTTCAACTTATCACATATATCTGTTAACTATAACAAATATTCATAAATAGAACCACCTTCTTGAATTATATTGGAAAATAAAATATTTTTTAAATACAAAATTCTAAAATCTTAAAAATCCTAATATTTTTTTATTAAGGAGTTTCCATAATTCTAGCACGCTATCAACATTTCTAACTTTTTAAATTAAATTGTGTACTACATATAGTTTCAATAACATGAGGGCCACATGATGACATTTACTATAGTCATCGAGTTTATCAACTTGTCTAAATTATTTACCAAGGATAATCTAATCCATACTCTAATAATTACTTATTATAAATATCCTATAACTCTACATGCTAAAGTTTTTCACATTCAATTTATGAGAATCTAGCAAAATTATATATCATAAACTAGTCATTCTTACCTAGTTTTCCATGAAAAATAAATAAATTGGAAAAATTATAATGACTATTATAGAAATTATTGTTAGACACATAATTCAACATAAAATGAGACAAATTCATGTTTTTTTAGCAAAAAAATGTTAACAGTTTGTGATATTTTAAAGTTTTCATCTTTTACCAAATTACTTAGAAAAGACAATAATAATTAAATCTAGAGTTGTATAGATCCATTTACAAAACTTAGTTTTATATGTTGAAAAGGACTTAAACTTAGACAATGTGATATATTTTAAATCATTGTGGCTTTATGGGTTCCTCTAAATATAAATAATTATGATTCTCTAAGTAAATTTTTAAACAAAATCAATTTGTCTCAAGTTTGTTATATTTTTTAAATGATTTTCCTAATTTGTTTTTAACTCAAATGCACTTTAAATTTTGATTGGATGTTTTAATACTTATCATAAAATTTTCATAATAAAAATAATCTAATTATCATGAACCTCTATATACTTTGAAAAATGGTGTACCTTATGCAATCATAAATCCTCCTCCTTCCTTCGTGGTTGTCCAAATAGACAAAAATGAGAAGATTATTCCTATCTGACCAAGAAATAATTTTTTATAGATATTTTAAGTTATTTGAGGATCTAAAAAATATATAGTTGGTATGGCATCCAAAGAATGGTTTACTCCTATAATATCATTCAAAACCTCCATTGGCATGTCCTTTTTCAGCTGGCATGTTGATGTCATGGTAAGTGGTCCACTTACTCATTTGTTTCAATACCTTTTAAATCAAATTGAAAAATGGATCTCTACCTAACCTTTATTACCTATTTACTATCTCAAAATTATTTTATGTATTAGTATTAATGGACTAATAACCTTACACTTAGTATTATCATCTGACTTCTCACAAAAAAAAAAACTCTTGAACCTTTGTATTTAGATCAAAACACACTTCCAATGAATCAAAATAAAATGTTCTCTTGCACAAAGGTGATCTTCTTAAAAATACCTTATTCAACCCCTAAGTAATAAAAATCACACTCTCATTGACCTTAAAAAGATTATTCATTATCAATACTATAATATACTTTTGATCAAGACCATTATTGTAAACTCTTAACCAAATTATAAATTATAAATTATTGAATAAGGTTATGAGGGTCTTAATTACATTATTTAATCAATATTTTTAGTATCCTTGAGATCATTAACAAGTTAAACTTAAGAAGCTAGACTTGTCCTTTATAGACCTATTAGGCCTAATTATATTTATTAATGGCCTACAACAAAACACAAGATTAAATCCTTATATTATTTTTTGGAAATATCTAAAAGGATGAACACACACACACACACACACACACACACACACGTGCGTGCACACACACACACACACACACACACACACACATGGATGTGCGTGCATGCACGCACATGCACACACACATGCACACACACACACACACACACACACACACACACACACACACACACACACACACACACACACACACACACACACACACACACACACACACAATCATATTGACTCAAAAAACTCTTCTCTACCTTTTCTCAATAAGTACCTATAATAGTCTTAAACACAATCTTCTATAGATGAGTTTTAGGGTTCTTTTATTTGTCATGGATTAATTTGAAACAAGGAAAATATAAAATGATATAATGAAATAGTAGTATACCAATATAAACTTTTTCACAAGTTCAAAACATTGTTGAGATCACCTAAAGATCATAAAGCTTCTCTCAGTCTCAATCTACTACTAAATAGTATATGTGACTATTTGGTCTTGAAAAAGAGATGTCATATCTCCTAGATCTTATTGTAAAGATTTTAATTTACCTTTTATATATTTAGAGTTTGTTCATATTGATACGAAACTAGTTTTTATGCTATTGGTTTCTTAGAAGAGTAGTTTAGGGACAACTCTATTTTTTAGGCTTGTGTAGGCCTGATTTAAATTCTCAATAGGTTTTGGAATATCAAAAATAATAATTGACTTATAAAACATTTTAGAGTTATTTTATAATTATTATATAATATGGTGATTCTTTTAAACAAGCTTTGGAGTCAAATAATTAATGAAAACTTTCAATTCTTACTCTATTTTGGGTTCCTTGATAAACACCTACAAGAATTTTGTACATAATTAGATGTATATTATTTTATATGATCTCATTAAAAATTATAATTATATAAATAGTTTCAAAATGTATTTTTCAACCTTCCCTCAATATTTGGAGGAATAACACTGGTTGGAATTGAAGCTATGATCAAATTTATTTCTTGAAACCCTATTTTAGGGTTTTTTAGGGTTCTAGAAGTTGAGAGCTTATTAAAAATAGTTCATGAATCCTAAGGTGTATTGAAACATTATAAAACTTTTAAAATAATCTTGAATAAAATTTAAAGTATTTTAATCCTGAAATTTAACTCATGCACATGTTTATACATAATTCAAATGAACATAGTGATTGTATATTCTCAAAAAAAAAGGTATCAAGGAGTTTTAATGAGACAACCTATAATTTTTGCATAAACTCAATTAAAATAAGGATCATTCAATTTATTTTAGGTATAAAAAATATCATTTCAAAAAATTCAAGCTAAATATGTATTTTATTGACAAGAAATTTGTACTTCAATACTTACAAAACCCTATTTCTAGACTACAGTCTGTCATTACTCCTATAAAAATGAAAAGTTGAGCATTTTATGAATTTTTAAAGGTCTTAAATGTCTCCTTATGGTTATATTATACCTTTATTAGGTTGTTGGAGATTCTCCCGATCTTGAAGTGTCTAAATTTGGTTTATATTCTCCATCAAATACTAAAGACTAAGATAGTAAATGACCTTTTATGAACTTTTTTACATTTACTTTATTTGAGATTTTCTAGATGACTTTGACTTCTATAAAACTTATAATACACCTATATAAATCCCTAGACTATCAACACATCATTTCTAATTCATTACAAACCTTGTATAATAACATTTATTCATATTTTACAAATATATAGATTTTCAAATTTGAAATTTTGGAGGGCAACTCTCCAAAGACCCTAAAAGAGAGAATACACACTTATATTTCCTCAAGTAAGGGTTATTATGAATAAAATAACTTGTTAGGAACTCTAATACAACTAACAAGACGTTATATACATCTTGCAAGATGATGTGTATGCATCAGATTTGCTAGGTAAAGAAATTTGAGTTCTAGTTTAAATGTTTCTTCTTTTTCCTCTAGTTGTATTTCACTAGAACACTCTTTGGTATATTGTTATTATTATTTTCTATAGTATTCATCTTTTACTTATACTTATTATTCATTTTATCTTACAATATGATAATCTTTTCTTGTTCTTATTTCAATTGAGCTTCCTCAAAAGTTTTTGTTACTTCAATTTTCTCCTCCTTAGCTACTAAACCTACACAAATACAACTCAACCAATAGTCATATATAAAAAAAATGAGACTTTTGAGTCTCATCCTACATTTTTGGCCTTTCATCTTTACTTTTTATACCTTCACTCTCCAAGTCAAGTTTCTACTTCACATTACAATATTTCTATATTTAAATCATTCTCTAGTGTTCTTATCTACTCTTCCAACTATTCTAGACTCTCATAGACAAACAAAGAGTCAAAAAATTCATTTCTCAAATACTCATTCTTGTCTAATCCTTTTAATAGGCTTAGAAATCATTCTTTTTCATTGACTATCATTTTATTTACTTCATTTACTCTATATTTTTTATGATCTACTAATGAATAACATAATTCTTCATCAAAGTTAACACCATTATCCATAAAATAATGTTTACCTTAATCTTATACTTATTTTTCTTCATTAAACTTATTTTCATCAAAATATATATCATTTTCTACAAATACACTCTCAAATACATTGTTAAAATTAAAAATTTGAGGTTTGGTTAGCTCCACTCTCTCTTCTTTAGGTTTCCTTTCTATCATCATTAATATTTTTCTAAGACTCCTTTTCTCTTTTTGAATTATTCTCCTTTCAACAATCTATTTCACTAGCCACTTAACTATTTATTTGAACACATTCCCCTATTGATTTTGAATTGAATCTTCCAATATAAAATTTAATATTTCCAAAATTTACTTACTCAACTCTATCTCTTGTTTAAAGTTATTTATTTACTTAACTCTCTCTTTTTCTTCATCTAGTCTATTACTCCAACAAGATTCTCACCTTGGTATTTTGAGTCTCCATTAGTCCTCACCTAGGTCTTTTTCACCCTATTCTTTTAGTCATTTTAAATCAATTAAATGAGCCTCTCCTTAATTTCATGGTCTACAAAAACTTTAACAAATGAAAAATAGAAAAAATCACAAATATCTTTTCTGGCTTACTTGCTCCAAGTTTGTTTCACCTTGTATCATCTCTAGAGCATCATTGTCTTCTTATTCTTGAGATTTACTAAGAACTTTATCTTTTTTTCATGCCTCAATGGCTATTATAATTATGTTTATCCTCTTCTCTTTCCAAATATCAATAAATTTCATAATATTCACTTCAAATAAAACATCAAATATCAATTACATGTACCCTTGAATGGCAGCAAAATTTTCCTCCAATAGGGTCTTCAAGATCTGATCCTCTTGATCTACTTATTTCACTTAGATATTCTAAGATCTAATAAAACTTTATGTCATGGTAAGTGGTACACTTACTCATCTATTTCAATACCTTCTAAATCAACTTACAAAATGGATCTCTAGCTAATCTTGATTACCTCTTGTTTCTTCTTGAAATCATCTAAAAGTTTGAAATCGTATTAAATCTAAAATTGGTGTCCAAATAGCCTTATCGATGGATTTTATGTGCATGAAGGAACATCCATATTACCAACCATATTAATATTATCTTGATGTATTTTTAACTTCATGGTATTATTTTTTAAGTTAATTGTTTGTGATACCAAGGATAAATTCCCTGATTCGTAATCAAGCCTAAAATCATGGCAATAAATATTCATTTATTGGTTTTCATCTATATAATATTATTTAAGACTAATATTAACTATAATGAACTCCTCTAACATATCTAAGTTTTTCTCCATAATTTCAATAATTCAAAGTTAGGAATTATATCTTGTTATATTGGACCAACTCTTCATCAAATCTTGTATTTTTATGTTCATTCTCCTCGACACAATGTCCATTTAATATAACATTAGAAAATATTTCTAATACATTTGAATCAGTTATGTATATCTGCAAACTATTTAGTTTCCACTTAAAGTCCACATTCATTCTCACAACTTTCCAAATTCACTCTTACATAAAAAATTTATAATGCCCCTTATTGCATATAAACATGAAAAGATATGAAATAGTTTCATAATTTGAAATTTATTGACACATGATAATATATTTAAATTATTTATGACCCTTAACTATACCAATGAATATATCATCTTTGCCACCTACTATTTTAAACAATGAACTATCCCATACTTCCATCTGCATTCCAAGAAATAAAATAATATTATTTCATCTAAAATTAAAAATAATAAAAATATTTAAAAATATTTATATATGCTTAACAATATTTGTTTGATATTGTCTTAGTTATTATTTAACTTAAATTTATTAGTTATTTGAATCTTTGGAAAACCTAGGTTGTTGGCATTGGTAAGGCATGACTCAGAAATAATTTTCTATGAAAATTGTTGATATAGATATAAATAGCTTGGGTTACACTATTTATTTTATACTTGATAGAATACAATGGTCCTCATTTCACATGATATAACTTAATTATTATGGAAATGGAACATAACAATTTAGTTCTTGTATCACCCTAATGTTCAAGTCTCCATAATTTAATTGTAGTCATGTTATATAGTTGTCATTTGTATCATGAACAATGGTTTGTAAATAGTTACGTGCTCTAGATGAGATGTTCAATTTGTGTTCTTTAGAGTATGTTAGGGCCATGTAATTTTTTCATATTGAGTTTTAATAAATCAAAATTTGGTAGTTGTTTCATAATTCAAAAGAACCATATAAGTTATTCAACCCAAAGGAAAAACTGTGCATGGATTCTACAATGTTACTTTCATTTTTATCAACTATGTAATAATTATATGTTATAATATTTTATTAAAATTTTATAGAATGAAATCCATATTTATTATTTATAAGTTGTCAAAATTTGAGATGAATATTTTTCTTGGCAAAAGTCCTTGTTGTTGTCTAGAACACCTTTCTTGTCTAGACCTTGTAGTATAGTCTATTGGAACCCATATTATAAATGAGTTATTTTATCCTATATCTTTTATAATCAGATATTGACTCCAATTATTATGTTGTAGATAATCATAAATTTGTTTAATATTAAGATTAATAATTAAATACTAAATAAATTATTTATCATCCACAGTTATGTGGCATATTTGTAAGATAACTAAAATTTAATATATACCTTTTATGATGGTCAATAAAGGCTATGGTTTGCTCTGTTATATTGATGAAAGTATTGAATCAAATATTTGGATGAGGAATATAGATGGAACTTTACGTAATTTAAAATATATGTGTTTTATTTTAGTTACACAACCTATATTAATGAATGTGATAAATTTTTATTTAATTACAAGGAAATTATAAGAAATGTTAGTCATTGGTAATATATAATACTACAAATATGAGATTGGTGATATAATATGTGTTTTGTATTTATTTACACTTCATGTTGGTGTAAAAAATTATAAGAGAATGAGTTACAGGTTGTATCAATGAATTAAGGAGGACTTATAAGTTAGAAAAAATTGATAAAGGAACATATAGTTTCTAATGATAATACTTATAATAGAGGATTTTTTTTTCAAATACTGTAATATTTTCTAATGGATGTATGTACATAAATTTTTAGATAGGTTTATAATTAAGAGTTAATACATACATGGTAAGAATAAAATTTCAAAAGATAGAATTATATTTTGAGTTTGATGAAGTGATCCTTATTACTCAAAAAAAAACTTTTGAAAGTGGTTTTCAAGAGGATTGATAATAACAAATGTATGTCATTATGTTAGACTAATATTTCTAGATTAATTTATAAGAGATCATAAGTATATAAGATAAATTGTGCTTTTGCTTCCACTTAATGAATCTAAAAAAGTGAAATGTAAGGTTCTTCATCCCCCAATAACTGGGTAAGATCTCCAAATTCTCTCCTTTGATAAGAAACTAAATTATTATCAATATTATTTATTAGAAATATAATTGTGAAGAATAGGCAAGCTCTTTTCATGACCCTTTAATAAATCAGTGAATCTAACATGAGAATTTTTTTTTCCAAAAGCTATGTATAAATTTTTTTCTTCTAGCCTTAGATATGTTCCTAATTTAGAATTTAAATAAAAATTATGAAAAAGTAAAAGAATACGAAATAAAACTAATAAAAGCACAAAATCGTATACTTTTATTGTGATAACATAAGCCGAGAAAGAATAATAGCAATAAAATTTTATGAAGGGTGTTTACAATTTTTTAAATTTATTAAAGCATACTCTTGTGCAATTAATATTTTTTCAATTAAGTATAAGTAATCATTAACATCCTTTTAATTAAATATTTTCCAAAACCATGTAATTATGGATTAGACATAATAAGTTCTTTTTTGGGTAAGAATTATTCCAAGTTAATACAAAGGACCACCTATTGATGTAACAAGAGGAAAGGTGCAAGAAAATTTATCATAATATATATTTTTCAGACTCCAAAAAAAAAGATATTATAAATATAGATGATAAGTCAAGTCTCCAATTACTTTAAAAGATATAATTCTAAACATCAAAAATTGAGATTGTATCAAAGTTGCAAAAATGTTGACTATCCATAATAGTATTTAGAACCCATAAATTTAAAATTAACTAGTTCAAAATTAAAAAAACCATATTTTTTACGTCTTTGAAAATGAAGAAAATTTACAACCTCAAATCAATTAATATCAAAATAATCATACATATATAAATATAAACTCATGTTAAATGAATGCTATACAATTATAAGAACCTATTACTAAAAACACATATCACAAATCAGAAATATTCCCAAAGTAATTCTTGATAGATTAAAGTAACCAATTGGTTTGGCCTTGAAACCTTATTATTTAAACAAAATAAATATATTCTATGAATAATATTACCAATAATTAATACAAAACTTCATTCGATCATTGATTGATTTATTATCATGTGCAAACCTTGATTTAAATGATAATTGATGTTCCTAATTTGAAAACTGTACTTTTTAAAAAAAAGAAACAATATAGAAGATGCAGCGAAAATTCACCTCAAATAGTAAAAAATCCCATTTTCATCAAATAACCTACACAAATATTTAACACTTAGTATAAAAACCCGAAAATGTTAATTAAAAATAAAGTTAAATAAGTTAATGATAGAAATTGAGAGTAGATATAATAACTTGTCTATGAGCATGAGTAGACATAAATATAATTATGTAGAGATTAAACCATATATATTTAGAACTAGAAATATTACATGAAGCCTTGAAAGCTAATAAATTTTCTGAGATACAACAAATGCTCAGATTCATGTCACAACATTATTAACATCACAATGTTATTTAGATTGCATGCATATCACCTAGGTGAAGGCTATTATTTAATGATCTTGAGCTAGAAAGGATTAGGGATCAAACACTAGATAATGCTTATTAGAATATCTTCTTTCAATCTTTAAGTACATATAAATTCATTGGTAGGGGATACATATTAGTTGCTAGAGCCTGTGGTTATCTTAATGACCCAAAATGATTATACCCATTTGTATGTGGAAAAACAACCACCCTACAAATGTAAAATCCCAATAATATAAAATATGTTTCACCATATTAGATTAGGAATCGAATTGATTGATAATAGTCTTGGAATAAATAGAATTATGGAGTAATAATCAAGTGGCAATTTTCATGGGAAGGCACAATTCAAATCATAGGCACACAAATGATAGAATAAACTTACTTATCAAATATCCATGTGGAAGGGAAAAGATAATAGTTACACAATCACTCTCAAAACATCCAAAGGCACAATTACAATCATATTTATATAAACAAATATTGAAGTGAGAAGGGGAGTTAGATATTTGGTGATGTAAAATACCTGAGAATATGATTTATAGTTGAAAAGTTTTATTTATACACAACTACTAATATGTTTCAGGGTATTTAAAACCTTATATTTAATTTCATATAATTATGTATATAAGCTTAAAAACCACACAAAATATATGTCATCATCTTAGCATTATCAGGGCTCATGATATATGTAACTAGATTTGTGGTTTCTTACGAACCCTAGATGTACAGGCCAAATCCATAGCCATATATAGATATACTATTGATCCATGAAAAAATATGAAACTGATGTAATTTTAGGTTTTTATTTTATTAATATGATCCAATCGTCCTCCCTCCTTGAATAACCTTACCATGAATACAATTTTTCATAACTTTATTATTTTTAACCCTTTATATCCCTTAATATGCAACATATTGGGTGTGTTTTTTTACTAATATTAGAATTCCAATATGAATGGATGTGTTTTATATTATTTTAGTGTGTAACACATCATGCATCATATTTTATTATTTATTTAAATATTTATGAATTTTAATAGTATGGGACAACGTTGAAATTATTCCTCTACTTTGTTATTTATTTAAAATTATACAAACATCGAATCAAGATATAGTACAAAATATTTTCCAAATAATAATTTTGTTACTTTTAATCTTTGAATGTTTAAATTTTATAAATTGTCAGTCAAAATTTTGTTCATATAATAGAATATATATAGTGAACATTATATTCTTTATATAAATTTATTGGTTTGCATTTATCCCTAAATTGTTTTGCATTATTACAATACGACAGTTTTCAAATTTTACTCTAATATGTTATTTATCATGTGATATAAATTAAAAAATATTGATGTTCTATTTTAAAAACTTCAATTTTTTTTTTTTTTTGCATACTAATTTTTAAGTATAATATTATAAGGCTTTTGCCTTCTACTATTCCTTCTACAATAAAGTTTAGTGAACACACTTCATAACAATTGATATAATTTCTTGCCTTTTCATGCATTTTTGTATGCATATGATATATTAAATAAAAAAATAAAAAATATTTATAACTAGAATAATTTCAACAATTTTTCATTACATGAAGAAGAAAAGTAGAGCAGGTATAGTTTGAATCGACCATTTTTTTAAAGATTGATGGTAATGATTTGCAACATCATCATGTGCAGATTAACTTTATCATTAAGCCCAATTATTTATATGGATTTTTAATATACATATATAATTATGCATTTTCACATGGAATGTTTCTAAACCCCTACTTGTTCATTATATATAGATTATTATATTTTTCCTAAAGAGTGTGCCACTAATAATGTAGTGTGCACTAACAATGCATTTTTTCAACAAATTAAAATAAATGGTATCTACAACAAGTTTTTTTCTCCTAATTGTGTTGTTATTAAACATGCATGGGCCATGCCCACTTTTTAAATTTGAAAAATGCTCAATGTAATTTTCTTTGTAAGAGGTGAATGTGAGTGTAGGGTAGCAATACAAAGAATTTGACAAACAAATTGACATAATTATGGTTGTTTATATCATGTACTTGAATTTTTGAAATTAAATTAAATAAAATGAAATTATTTTAATTACATCCAAGAGACCAAATAATTTATCGAATCACCAATTACACCAATTATTACAACCATTTAATGATATGTGGTCCAATTATGTCTTTTTTGGTGGTACTCCTTCTTTTGATGGTTTAAATTAAAATTTCTCCCAAATTTTTTATTTTATTTTTATTAAATAGTTCTACCATGGAGACATATTTTAAAGTTTTTACATATTTAACTCGAATGTCTTCATATTTTTGACATTTAAGGATGAAATGTTCTTTTGTTTTAATGTTCTATGGTGCATAAAACTCAAACCCCCTCTTTCCATCATTCCTTAGGTGATGTTCATCTACATATACTACACTTGAACCTATATAAGTTAATCATTAGTTGAGTATTGAGTACATTTTCCATTCATTTAATTTCAGCCCCTAAATATATTTTTTCACAATACACATAAGTTGGGTGAAACTTTATAATATAGTGTTGTCATTTCTTCCTTAATTTTGTTCTTTTACATCAATGTAATGATATTTTCATTCCTATAATTATTATTTTATTAAATTTTAATAATTAGTTTATGTTGATATCCCATATACTCATCTATTTGGGGTTCTATTTCATCCACACATTTTTCTATTGGTGAAACACTTTATATCTTGTAGCCCTTGATTGCGTATTGTTTTTCATATTCTTCTATATTTTTTAAGTAACAAAGAAACACGGTCATAGTTATTTGATATAATGGGTAAGTTATTGTTTCATCAAGAATGATTTCATAGGTTATTGAAGCCTTAATTCTTAAATAGTTTTTGATTTGTCACTTTTAGATCCTTTCTATTTGTATCCATTTCAAACTTGTTACTCCATTAGCTCATACATAGAAACCATACAACACCAATGGCATAACAAGTAGAAACATATGACCCTCATAGTCTTCCAATCCCAAATCTCAATAAATAGTTTGTGTTTCCATCTATTCATGTATGCAAGTCCTAGTCTTTTTTTTTCAACTTTAATTAGAAATATTTCTCTGTAGTGAAGGTCCATGGTTTTTAATGGGTTATAAATTCATCGAGAGTGACATGGACTAATTTAACCCTACATCTTATTTAAAGGGTAAGTAAATTTAAAACTATCAAATTAATAAATATTAAGCATGTTATCTATATAATTTTATGGGTTTTCATAACAACCTTTTCATTTTTTTGTACTAATATTTATAAAAGGGTTAGCACATATGTGCTACTATAACCTCATAATTTCAAATGTTTGTTATTTACGGATGTCAAAAGATGTCAAGGTATGGGTTTTTTATGGATTCATCCTCATGGTGCCCATTTTCCAATGCATATACACAATCAACACCAATTTAAATATTTTAAACATAGTCTATTTAAACATATGATTGCTCTTCTCTTCCACTTTGCTACATTGTAAATAAATTAATTTTCAAGTTGAGGCTTAATACCCTGTTTCATCAAGGTCGATGAACATAGAGAGAAAGGTATGTTTTTCTAACTATGTTATTAGATCAATGTTAGTTAGAAGTGTATTATAGACAACACCATAACCATCATATTTAGCTTGAGTCACTACCTTCCGTAGCATATTTTTTTACCCAATTTTCTAAATACTAAGCACATACAAAAGTCAGTTGTTAGTGGAAGGAAGATACATAATTAACCTATACTTAGATACTAGTTTAAGTTTTGGACTCCATCCTTTTAAATAAATAACTAGTCATATAGAGACCCAACAAATGAAATATATTTTATATAAAATTTAATTTTTTAGAACTTTTAGATTTGAAATAATGAATTGGGATCCAAAAATCTTAAAGGACAGCAAGTAATGTTAATACCCAAGAGAAGGAGAATGTTTAAAAGGTAAAAGAATTAGAAGTTTGTGCTTCTAATTACACCTAGAATAAAAGGTAGGATTATGTATTTTATACATGTGGTACTCCTAATTATTTGCGTTGAGTATGAAACATTAGACATAATCAATTATTTAGACGTCTAATGTTTGAAAATATCAAATGTAATTTTTGTGATGAATACTAAAAATGACTTTGATAACAAATGACAAATAACAATAAAACAATCATTTGTTCCTAGTGAGGATAACCCTATTTATATATGTTTAAAATATCATAAGGGAGTGTCTTTTATAAGTAAGAGGTAAATGCACATAAATAATGAATACTTTAATATTTTTCCTCGTGAGGATACCCATAAAATATTTATTAGATGTTGCTTCAATATTGATCTAAATTTATGTGTGATCATGTTCAAATATTTAAAACTATAAAATCTATTGGTGGAAACTAAAGATGGTTTGCCAAATGTTATAGATCTTAGACCCATTAAATATTTTATTATGCCTTTAAGGAATTACACGTATGAGCTTTTTCATCTAAAAATTGGATTCCAAACCCTTATTATAAAGTTCATTTCCTTTTTAGGTTATTGGTCATAAATAAGTATTATTATTAAGTATATATTTTTATTCTTGTAAATTCTCAATTTGTTGTTCAAAGATCCAAAAGTATCATTGTGTTCAACTTACTACTTAATACATATTGATATTTGGTCAATTTTTTTAATTTTTGGTAAGTTTTTATTAAACTATAAAAATCACATAGTGTGTTTTGAATATTTTATTTTTTATTTTAAGCTTCAAAGTTTCCCCACTATTATAAACATTTCCAAAAAAATAGTGAGTCATGATGTTTTTTAAAGGAATGTCTAGTTGATTTTAGTGAAAATGGTGAAGAAATTCTTTGAGTTGATTCTAGTCTACAATAATTCCTTCATATGTTTTGGATCATTTCAATATAAATTTTATTAGATGTTTTTTGTTATTGTAAGTTCAAAAACTAATATTACATTCTTTAATTTTTTTGTCCATTTTTTAATTATTAATGCTCTTGTGAGGTCGTGACTATTAGATATCCATTTTATGGATTCAATTTCATATTTATCTCTTGCATTC
This sequence comes from Torreya grandis, assembly GCA_037957365.1. Classification (NCBI taxonomy): domain Eukaryota; kingdom Viridiplantae; phylum Streptophyta; class Pinopsida; order Cupressales; family Taxaceae; genus Torreya; species Torreya grandis. The sequence goes on from JARHVA010000582.1 coordinate 1,138,688, forward strand.
AATAATATTTTACCTTACTAATCTTAAATTTTGGTATAAATCCTAACTTTCTTTAATAAAATATTTTTAGGTAATCATTTAGTATAAGCCATTAGAAAGTAAAATTTTGTTTCATTTATTTCTATATTGGAAATATAAGTAAAATTTAATTTGGATCATAAATAGTTTTTATAATGTTAAACATTATATTTCCATACATGTCTACAAGGGAACATGCTAGTACAACATCTGACAAAAATTATTACAACTGTATAAATTTCTACTAGGGTACTTGAAATCAATAAGAATGATATAATGAAGAAAGAGAACACATAATTTGTCACTTTGAAAATTAAATTTTTCAAAAGGAATATCTTATACATATATGTTGTTAAGTTTCAAATTATATATCCATCACATAGTTTTGTAGGCTAGCTACCTAGTCCACTACCTCCTAGAAAACATTCATTAAAATTAAATATTTGAAAATCAATATTATAATTGTGCCAAGAAAACCTTGAAATTAAAAAGTGTAAATTAGGAGAACTCAAGTTTAAAATCTAGGATTCTTTGATATTATATATGTCCCCATTTATGTACACAATCTAACATCATTGCATCTATCTATCATTTTGTTTGATTTGTGTTCCATGTTATTCTAAAGCCATAGATGTTAAACCTTTACTATATTTAGATTTAATTTTATAACATTTTTGATCTCATGGATCAAAAAAAAATTAATGAAAGACCATAGTGTTGAAAAGATTTTTGAAACTGAGAATTACAAGACACTAGCATAACTAATAATTTGATGAATTTTTTTAAAAAAATGTAACTTTTATTCTAAAAGAGAATAAAAACAAAGAGACATTCACATACTAGTTTAATAGACAACATTTAAGGTGTCCAAAATAAATTAATGAATTATGAACATATTAGTAATATTAATTATCATTCACATCATAGTAATTTATCTTGAATTGATGTTAATTAAAACCTAATAAATAATGAGGATGGAGAGCAAAGGTGAAGTGTGGTAAGAGAGTGAAGGGGAAGGGAAGTATGATTGAGAGGTTCATCATTAGTAATAAATGAGTTGTGTTGGTGTTTTATTATATGATAGGTTGGTCATTAGTAATATTTAGCTACCTTTTAAATTCCACTACCCATGTAGAATTATGCTCTTATGATCATGTTTTTTTGTTCTTGGATCAAGCCAACCCTATCCCTCATACTACTCAGCTCTTTAGCCATGATGGTTGTTTGAAGTAGGATTTGGATTATAAGTGTCTGCCATTTTGATGATTTTTGTCCAGATAGGTTTTACATACATCTATGGTATACCTAGTAGGAGTTCTAATTCAAAGGTGCCTCCCCCTTCCCATTATCCTAGGTTTAGGGCCTCACAATATTACTCATTTAGTCTAGGGCATGTATGGAGGAAAAATAAAACATATTGATAGACAATAATTGGTTTATTCATAATCACAAGTAAATTTTGAATATAAAACCTCATGATCTTGATTTTAAGGATTGTCCCTCTAATGATAAGCTAATTTTTTTTTGTTCCCCTGAAGACCACCCTCATCCTCTCACTAATCTTCTAATTGTTAAAAAAAAAAAAAACTCTATAACATTTTAACCCTAAATATAGATATGCAAGTGTATATAGGGTTAAGAATATATAAATTATTAAGCAAAAGTGTGATATTTAGATCTATAGTAGGCCAATTAATTTTGAGACCGAGATAAATAATATTTTGAATTTAAATACTAAGATCTACCAAAAATAGAAAGTACAAATATTGATTGATATTATAATAAATTGAAATTAAGAGTAATTTAATGGTTTACTATGTGAATATAGATTTATGTTTAAATAGGGTAGAATTTGAATGGAGAAGGAACCTAGAATAATCACCAAATTATATAGTTTATGGCCTTAGATGCTTGTGTCAGATATGGATAGTTGTGTTGACAATGGTCTCTAAATCGGATGCAGGTGTCCTATACAGAATAGATTGAATTTAAATGTATCTAACTAGAGCTTTCTAATTTTTATATCACCTTTTTTATAAGTCATAAATATCATGTGCACAGGGTGTCTCTCTTTATCAAATGATCAAAACCCTAGCTTTATCACCCTTGGATTGACTATGGAAATAATGGGTTAGTGAGGAGATGATGTTGAGTTGTATTCAAGACCCCTCTATCAATGGACATTTCCTACATAGCCAATACCCTAAAGAGGGCCTTAGACTTGTTATCATACTGAACTAAAATTGGATTGATTTATTTTGAAGAGTATAGAATAAATATATACAACTTAGTTCACCTTAATTAGGTAACTAATTATCAGGAAGGGAGAACACTAGAAGACTCTTATAATAGAACCAATAATAGAAAATATTTGAAAATAATGTAATACTATACTGTATGATAACATTCCTCCCCTTAATACATTATTTTTACAAATGTACCCCCTAAATAACTCAAATTTCACCTTTCTAAGGGATTTGGTGAGTAAATCAACTATCTATGCATCTCTTAGGTAGTACTAGAGTTGGATGTGGTGGTTTAATACATTCTCTCAAATGTAATGACATTTGAACTTTATGTTCTTAGTTACATCATGAAAAAAAGGATTCTTCACAAGTTTCAACACACCTTGATTATCACAATAGAGTATAGGTGGATTTTATTCACTAATGCCAATACCATCTAGAATGTGACATAACCATATCAAAGAATTATTGAATAATGCTCTAGTATGGCCAATACTTTAAAAACTCCCCGATAAATATTTGTCAATGAATATCTTAAATCTTTGTGTGGAAAATATTGAGAAATTTATGTACCAAAATCCACTTCCCATGCAAAATTATTCCCCCTTGATCATGTTTATGTGTTCTTGGATCAAGCCAACCCTATTCCCCATACTACTTGGCTCTCTAGCCATGATGGTTGTTTAAAGTAGGATTTGGATTATAAGTGTCCCCCATTTTGATGATTGTTGTTTAGATAGGTTGTACATACATCTATGGTATACCTAGGAGGAGTTTTATGTCTAAGGTGCCTCCCCCTTCTCATTTTCCTATGTCTAGGGCCTCACAATATTGCTCATTTAGTCTAGGCATCTATAGATGAAAAATAAGAGATATTGATATACAATATTTAGTTTATTCATAAGCATAAGTAGATTTTGAATAGAAAACCTTAGGAGCTTGATTTTAAGGATTGTCCCTCTAATGATAAGCTAAAAGTTGTTTGTTCCCCTAAAGACCACCCTCATCCTCTCGCTAATCTTCTAATTGTTAAAAAATACATAACTCTATAACATTTTAACCCTAAATATAGATATGCAAGTGTATCTAGGGTTAATAATATATAAATTACTAAGCACAAGGGTGATAAATAGATCTATAGTAGGCCAATTAATTTGTAAATTGAGATAAATAATATTTTGAATTTAAATACTAAGATATACCAAAAATAGAAAGTACAAATATTGATTGATATTATAATAAATTAAAATTAGGAGTAATTTAATGGTTTACTATGTGAAAATAGATTTGCATTGAAATAGGGTAGAAGTTAAATGGAGAAGGAACCTAGAATAATCATCAAATTATATAGTTTATGGCCTAAGATGCTTGTGTCAGATATAGATAGTTGTGTTGACAATGGTCTCTAAATTGGATGCAGGTGTCCTATAAAGAATAGATTGAATTTTAATGTATCTAACTATAGCTTTCCAAGTTTTATATCACCTTTTTTATAAGGCATAAATATCATGTGAATAGGTTGTCTCTCTTTATCGAATGATCAAAACCCTAGCTTTATCACCCTTGGATTGACTATGGAAATAATGGGGTAGTGAGGAGATGATGTTGAGTTGTATTTAGGACCCCTCTATCAATGGACATTGCCTACATAGCCAATACCCTAAAGAGGGCCTCAGACTTGTTATCATACTAAACTAAAATTGGATTGATTTATTTTGAAGAGCGTAGAAGAAATATATACAATTTAGTTCACCTAAATTAGGTAACTAATTATCAAGAAGGGACAACACTAGAAGACTCTTATAACAGAACCAATTATAACAAATATCTAAAAATAATGTAAGACTATAGTTTATGATAACATTCCTCCCCTCATTACATTATTTTTACAAATGTATCCCCTAAATAACTAAAATTTCACCTTTATAAGGGATTTGGTGAGTATATCAGCTATTTATGCATCTATTAGGTAGTACTAGAGCTGGATGTGGTGGTTTAATACTTTCTCTTAAATGTAATGGCATTTGGCCTTTATGTTCTTGGTTCCATCATGAAAAAAAAGATTCTTCACAAGTTTCAACACACCTTGATTATCACAATAGAGTATAGGTAGATTTTCTTCACTAATACCCATACCATCTAGAATAAGACATAACCATATCAAAGAATTATTGAATAATGCTCTAGTATGGGTAATACTTTATAAACTCCCCCATAAATATTTCTCAATGAATATCTTAAATATTTGTGTGGAAAATATTAAGAAATTTATCTACCTTTTGAAATCCACTTCCCATGCATAATTATGCTCCCATGATGATGTTTATGTGTTCTTGGATCAAGCCAACCGTATCCCCCATACTACTTGGCTCTCTAGCCACGATGGTTGTTTGAAGTAGGATTTGGATTAAAAGTGTCCCCCATTTTTATGATTATTATTTAGATAGGTTTTACATACATCTATGGTATACCTAGGAGGAGTTCTATGTCTAAGGAGCCTCTCGCTTCTCATTCTCCTAGGTCTAGGGCCTCACAATATTGTTCATTTAGTCTAGGGCATGTATGGAGGAAAAATAAGACATATTGATAGACAATAGTTGGTTTATTAATAAACATAAGTAAATTTTGAATATAAAACCTTAGGATCTTGATTTTATGGATTGTCCCTCTAATGATAAGCTAAAAGTTGTTTTTTCCCCTAAAGACCACCCTCATCCTCTCGCTAATCTTCTAATTGTTAAAAAATACATAAGTCTATAACATTTTAAACCTAAATATAGATATGCACATGTATCTAGGGTTAAGAATATATAGATTATTAAGCACAAGGGTGATAAATAGATCTATAGTAGGTCAATTAATTTGTAAACTGAGATAAATAATCTTTTGAATTTAAATACTAAGATCTACCAAAAATAGAAAGTACAAATATTGATTGATATTACAATAAATTGAAATTAAGATTAATTTTATGGTTTACTATGTGCATATAGATTTACATTGAATAGAGTAGAAGTTGAATAGAGAAGGAACCTAGAACTATCATAAAATTATATAGTTTGTGGCCTTTGATGCTTGTGTCAAATATGGACAGATGTGTTGACAATGGTCTCTAAATTGGATGCATGTGTCCTATATAGAATATATTGAATTTGAATGCATCTAACTAGAGTTTTATATGTTTTCTATCACCTTTTATCTTAGCCATAAATATCATGTGCATAGGTTGTCTATCTTTATCAAATGATCAAAACCCTAGCTTTATCACACTTGGATTGACTATGGAAGATGATTTTGAGTTGTATTTAGGACCCCTCTATCAATGGACATTGCCTATATAGCTAATACCCTAAAGAGGTTCTCATACGTGTTATTATACTAAACTAAAATTGGATTGATTTATTTTGAATAGTGTAGAAGAAATATACACAACTTAGTTCACCTAAATTATATAACCGATTATCAGGAAGTGAGAACACCAGAAGACTCTTACAACAGAATACGTTATAAAAATTATCTACAAAAAAATGTAAAAATATATGTTATGATAACATTCCTCCCCTTATTACATTATTTATACAAATGTACCCCCTAAATAACTCAAATTTCACCTTTCTAATGGATTTGGTGAGTATATCAGCTATCTATGCATTTATTAGGTAGTATAAGAGTTGGATGTGGTGGTTTAAGACTTTATCTTAAATGTAGTGACATTTGACCTCTATGTTCTTGGTTCCTTCATGAAAAACAAGATTCTTCACAATTTTCAACATACCCTAGTTATTGCAATAGAGTATAGGTGGTTTTTCTTCACTAATGCCCATATCATCCAGAATGTGACATAACCATATCACCTTGTACACAACTCCATGTGTAGTGTGATAATCTATCTCAATGGATGAGAGAGAAATGACACTTTGCTTCTTATTGATCCATAAGATTGGTTTAGATCTGTAGTGAAATATGTATCCTAACATTGACTTTCTATCATCAATAGATCTGACGTAGTCTGAGTCAGTGTATCACTACAAGAAGATCTAAGTATTCTTCTTGTATTATAGACCATACTCAAGTGTACCTTTAATATATCTCAAAACTAACTTTTCTGCAACCCAGTGACATTTTTTTGGATCCTACATGAATCTGGAGAGATAGTTCATAACAAAACATATATTTGGTCTAGTGCAAGTCAAGTAGATAAGACTCCCAATGAGTTGTTTGTATAAATTTGCATCCACTTGAAGTGAGTCCTACAATCAAGAGAGTTGTAAAACTTTCTCCATTGGTGTTGAAATAGGTTTACAATCTAACATTATATACTATTTTAGGAGCGTTTTGGCATATTTTATCTGGGAGATAAAAATTTGATTCTATTTCTACCATATCTCCAAGCCAAGATAATAATAATGGAGTAGCCCCAAATCAGTCATTTCAAAATATATTTTGAGGTCATTCTTCACAATATCAACATAATGTTTTGAACTTCTAGTGATCACAAGATCACCTATGTACAAAACAAAAATGATGATTTTTTTTCTTACCTTATTTATGTATAAGTTAGAATCTGAGGGGCTATGGGTAAAACCATGATGCAAAAGGAGATTATATATCTTGATGTACCATGCCCTAGGAGCTTGTTTCAGTCCATATAATGATTTGATGATATGTCATACCTTTTTAGGATGTTTTTCATCAACAAAGACTTCCAGTTGGGTCATGTATACTTCTTATTTGACATCACCATTTAGGAAAGCACTCTTGATGTCCATCTGCTAAAGTTTCCATCAATTCTATTCTACCATTTTGTAAATAACTATGATGGTCTTGATCATTTCAATCGGTGCAAAGGTCCCTTCATAGTCAATGCCTTCTTTCTCAGCATATCCCTTTCCTACAAGTCATGCTTTGTGCTTGTCAATGGATCCATCTACCTTATATTTATTTTTGAAAACCCATTTACAACCTATGGGTTTCTTTCCTGTACACAGATCAACAAGTTCTCAAGTCCAATTCCTCTTGAGTGAGTCATACTTAGCATCCATTACTTTCTTCTACTAAGGTTGACTTAGTGATTCTTGAACATTATCAAGTTCAAATCTATCAACTACTATACTCACGAGCGTAAAATTTACCTCATTTCTTATCTAACTCCTCATTGACACTCTAGATGAAGTATTCTAGGGAGATTTCACATGGGAGTCTTTAATGGTACTCCATACCCACTTCAGATGAGAACTTTGCCATTGATGTGAAGAACTACTTAGTCAATTTTATAATTATCCAAGATTAAGATATATCTCCCCTTGCAGACCATCTTCTTTGTGAGTAGTTTCCTCATCATCTAATTTGGAGAGTAATTGGTAAGAGATGGTTGGTTTTGATTTTTATTTCTACATCACTGATTCAAATGATGACTCATCACAAACCACATCTCTACTTTTGTAGATTTTATTCACCTCAGACTCCTTGAGATGGTATGCTTTTGAGGTAGTGCTATATCTCAATAAGATGCATGCGAGTGTTTTTTACTCAAGTTTTTTCCTCTTTCAAGTAGGGTCATGCATATATGTTATGTAATCAAACACTCATAAATGAGAAATTGATGGATTTTTACCACTCCTTACCTCTTCTTATGTTTTTTCCTTTAAATTTTTTGATGGTTCCCTATTGAAAAGATAAATAATTATCTAGACTGATATGCCTAATATCATTTCTCCAGCTTTATTTTTAACATCATGCAGTGAGCCATTTCCATTACTATGTGATTGCATCTCTCAATAATGTCAGTCTACTGGGGCATGTATGGAGTAGTCAAATTCTATTTTATGCCTTGTTGGTTCATGAATGGCAAGAACTTCTTTGATGTAAATTCCCCCCTCAATCTAAGTAGAGGAAAAGAATTATCTAGTCTCCTTCACAACCTGCTAATAGAAGACCTGGAAATGATGAAGGGCCTCACTTTTCTTCTTCAAGAAAAACACCAATATTTTCTTAGAGAAATCATCCATGAAGTGTTGAAATTATTTATATCCTAAAAATGAAGTAAGTAATGGTCTATTCATATCGATATGAACAAGCTCCAAATGCTTATTAACATGAAAAAAGCTTGCCCTGAATGGATCCCTGTGTTATTTACCTATAAAACATCTATGACAAATGAGCAATGAACTAGAAAACTTAGGAAATTTGTGTACCATCCCTTTTGAACTTATCTAGTACAAATATCTAGTAGATAGGTGACCATAATGGTAGTTCCATAGAGTAGTACCTTAGAAGATGAAAAAACATATAAATCAAATAATTTATCTTTTAAAAAATCTCTAGAAATAACCATACCTTTTCATGAGATCAAACAAGATTTTTTGTCATTATCAATAAGAAACTCCACCTTCAGATGATGATTAAAAAATTTACTGATTGATAAGAGGTTAGATGTCAATCTATGAATATATAGTACATTTGAAAGTGAACATTTTTGGGTTTTGGGAGGAATGGTGACTTGGCCTATTCCTTTTGCAACATACTCTTTATCATTGATGATCCTAACCTGATCTCTTGTGGGTTGGTCTGTTAGTGAATCAAATAGCTTTCTGTCACCTGACATGTGTGCAGTGGCACCTGAGTCTATCAACCCATGGCCTGTAAGGTCTGGGAGACTAGCACTAAGTACTTATATGCACTATAATTGTATTCTTTAGGTGTTTCCTCTAAAGATCCATCATTTTTTAAGTTGTCAAATGTTCTTTCTACTTCCACTGGTAGGGATATCTTTTCAATTTTTTATAATCATCACACTATAATGTGTTTTCTTTCCTATAAGACCCTTATTCTAGGCCACTATACTAGTAGTTTTCTATGTCATGAGTGTTGGTTTGATAGATGTGACACCACCGCTTTGATTTTATGATTTATGATGATGTCAAGACTATTGTTGTTGCTATTTCTATGGTTTCTTCTCTATAGGTCCATTTCAAGATTTATGATCTCATTTTTTCTTCAAGATAAGAGTTTGTCTTGCAACTCATATTGGACTGAGTTGATGGCTTCTTCAAACTATAATAGGTTCATGATATTTTTGAATGAAACCATATATTTGGATATACTCAGTGTCATGATGAAGACTCTAAATGGGGAAGGGAGAGCCTTCGAGGTGATTTGGATCAAGATTTGGTCATCTACCATCTCATCGAGTGATAATAGTTTTATTTTTAGCTCCACTACCTTATGTAAGAATTCTTTGACTTTCTCATCAGACTATATAGAGAGTGTATGAATTCTAGATTATAGATGGAGGATCTTAGTCTTATTTTTTTCCTAATAGGTGTTTTCTAATTTATTCTATATTTCTTTATTTACATCCCTAACATGCAAATTCATGTAATCAATGATGTTTAGCATAATCAACATCAAGGATTTATCATTATCTATTTCATATTTTGTGAATGCATCAGGATTAGTAAGAACTTTCACAGTATCTATCACAATTCCCCATAGTCCTTCAAACTAAAGGATGGTGTGCATAATCATTTTCCAAGTGGCATAGTTTAGACCTTTGAGAATTTGGACATTCGAGAGAAGAAATTTTGGAGCAGACATTGTAAATAAAAATATTTTATTTTACTGCTATGAGGGAATATTATAAGTCTTTTTACTCACTAGTCGAAAAATCAAGATTGGAGATGAGCACAATAATTACGCACTAAGAGATAGGGATGCTTCCTAAGGCATTCAACCTCTTCTTCACAGTCTACACCATATCTAGATTTGAGTTTTACTCATATTCTCCTTGCTTGGTCATGTATGTCGAATAAGAAATATTAGAGAAGTCCCTTTCAGATTATCTTGTCAAATTAAATGTTACCACAATAACAAAGGGATTCTATCAAATTAAATTAAAAATTGGTGATCTCTTGAGCGTCATAATAGTTTTCAATGTTCTAAGAGTCTCCTTGGTGGCTTTTAGCAGTTTTAACACTATCCTTCACAATAGACATACGTGGTAGTCTTGCTCATGTTTTAAATCTTCAAGATTTCTTTATTGGAATTAATGAAATCTAATGGGATGAATTCATGTTCAAATTTACATGAACTACTTCTCCATTTTTATAATCTCCTTTGATAGTAGTACCAATTAAATACCTTGACTGATCTCTCATAATAATTCTCATTATGTTTAAAATGATCTAATGTCACCATTGAAACTAGGGCATCCGCATAAATATATCAATAACTAACTGAATGTAGTCCTCATTAACTAGTTTTATAGCAAAGGAGATATCCTTATTAATTAAATATCTGGATCTTGTCTTTACAGGTCATAAATTACAATAGTTCCACATTCTTGTTATTTGCATAGTCTTTTGAGCACCCTCAAGAATATCAAGGACCACCTCTCCATGATCATGATGAGTGGTAATCTCATGGGTACCGCATCTATTAGACTATCTTACACCTTCTCCTAGCAAGTTTCCTTCTCCATTTCTAGATTACGATTTATTGCCCAACCCATGAGCTTTTACAATTGGTTCAAATTCCTATCACGCATTATTAGGTGTTGTGGAATAGGCAGACACATAGTTGAATTTTTATTAATAAGGTGTCCACAGTTTGTAGGTCATAATTCTTGATGCTTGTTACTCCAAGCTTGGCCAATTATTTGCTTCTTCTACATAGTTTGTAGGCTTTGATCTTGCATGACTACTACACATCAATCAGCCTTCACGTACTCTCAAAATCTAATGGTGGTGGTAAGTTATCATTCTAATTTCTTTAAGAGAAGCTATGATACTAGAATTGTTATCAGATTGAATTGAAACTAGATTGATTTATTTTGTAGAGCACAATAGAAATATATACAACTTATTTTACCTAAATTAGGTAACCAATTATTGGGAAGGGACAATAGTAGATTATTATTATTATTATTATTATTATTATTATTATTATTATTATTATTATTATTATTATTATTATTATTATTATTATATAATCATTTATAATAAATATCTAAAAATAATGTAAGACTATATGCTATGGTAACATGACTTTTATATTTCTCCCCTACATGTTGGTTTGTGTGTGTACAAGGATTCAATATATGATAAATAAGTACTTATAGTGACCTAGATTGTAACATTGAAAATATGGATCATGCATTTCTCCTTTTAATGATTTAAACTTTTAAAAATATTACTCCTATGATTGATATGAAAATATGAATGAATATGGTAGTTATTCCCACTTGAGTGCTAGATTGATAGTTCTTTTGTTACTCTATAAGTGTGAGGTATGAATTTTCTAGTTGAGGAATGAATGAGGATTGATCTTGGATGTATAAAAATCATTTGGTAAAATATATCACATTGAATCACTAAGGTCAACCATAAGGACATGCTAAATTTATAAATTGGATGAATTTTGGACACTAGACACATAGTTGGAAAATAGACACCTACATCATTGTAGGTGTCTTGTTGGGATACAAGTGTCAAAGAACATAGAACATGATTAAATTTATGAAAGTGATATCTAGGGACAATGAACATGTCTATAGAATCTTTCATAGTATATAATGCCTGGTCATCAAAATAACATATGGTCAGACTAAGAGATAAGTAATTTGGCATAAAGAGATAACAAACTTCATCATTTTTGGTATTGGAAAGGTCTTAGAACTGAATGGTGTATGTAACCATGATAGGTATTTTCCAAGTGTATAAAATTAAAGTGATATATAATTTAAATTTAGTGTCTATATTTGAGCGCCATTAATTTAGTAATGGAATTACTAGTTTAAAGGAAGATAAATGTATATCTAGTGTGGATAACATGCCTTGTCTTTGCATGAACCCAAATTCAATGCTTTGATGGTTACTAACCTATAACTGGGATTATGTTGCTGTATATAGTCAATGTATGAAATATAAAATCAAAATAATTTGAAATGCTTGAAAGTAATAATAATAAGGTTAGGAGTACACCTATGTGTCGATGTAACTATCTTGCCTTCTATAAATTTTATTTGAAGAGATGTTTCTTTATGAATAATTAGAACTAAGATTAGGACAATTTTGAAACCTACAAGTGATATACATATACATGACACATGCCCCAAATGTTGGTGAAAAGGTGAGTTTCCACATGGCCATTGAGCTTATCTCAATTGTGCAACCCAATCATGCTTATAACTTATTGAGTGTGAGTGATCCAGTCAAATCACACTATATATCAGGTGAGGTTGGATGGTTTAACAAATTCATCCTATAAAAATACATAAATTAGAATATGTAATCATGTTTAACTTATAAACTTAGTAATATTGAGTGATTTAATCACCTTAACCTTCCCAAAGGTGAACCAACTACTATAGTAGTTTGTCTCAATAACAATACATCAAAGTCCATCTTGGTTTTAAAATCTATAAAATGATTTAATTTTACAATTTAAGGTGTTTTTTACATGAAATATGCACCTCATATATTTTTTAAGCTAAAACCTGGGTATAATAATGGTACCAGTGTGTAAAATATTGCCAAAAATATTTATCCGAATCATATAACTATGAAATTTGGCTAATTCAAAACTTGTGCAAGTGTGGAGGACATGTTTCTAGAACATTTCCACACTAAATATATAAAATCTAAGAATTGGTATAAGTGTGGAGAACATGTTTTCATAACATGCCCCCACTATAATTTGAAACTATGAAAAATGTTGAGTTCCTACTTCTATGACATAACCCCATCGATACACTCCCTTTTAAGGTGAGGGAGGTAGAAACTAGTATCTACATTAATTAAAAAGTATAAGATAATTGCATAAACTATGGATGGATTATGAATCATATACGAAGAATAAATGTAGGTAGATATATCATTGAAGCATGCAGAATGTGATCACATCAAGTCTTAAGATGCATGATCTAGATCATGACAATGGATAAAGAGTAGAAGTACAAGCTCAATAAGCAATCAAAAACACACACACACAACAGACTTAAAATCAAAACAAAAGGAAAAGGTCTAAAGAGATGACATATACAATGGGCATGTTTAAATTTTACATAATTAAAGGGACATGACTTAGTCAAATGTCCATAAAGCATAAAATGACATTTAAATATCCACATATAACAAACTACAACATGTTCAAATGTGACAATAGGTAAAGATAGGGTTGAGGGCCACAATCAATAGATCATATTCAAACTCTCAAATAATTAATGCAATGCTAGATAATAGAAAGTAAGGAACACACTCAATGTAGTGATAAAAATATAAACATGAAAATCATAATCAACATACATAATAATATCATAATAGTTCATAGATATATGTGTTAGAAAAAATGTTAAGTATGTAGCATATTAATTACATAGTGAAAGATATAAGCATGGATAAAGGCATGTGTAAGTATATAAGCTCAAACATGATAATATAAAGTGGTCATAGAATAATATAATATGGGTGTATTGAGATGAAAGAAGTAGATTCTCCCAATATACTAATGACATGAGTAGAGGGAAGGCCTAAAAATGTTATGTGCATATAATATGTATCTAGGTATGCATGTATCACACTCAAACATTGTGTGAAACATATGTGTTTATATATAATGAAATGATATGCTATCTACCAATATGAAACCAATAACATTGATGAAAAGGAGATAATAAAATATATAGATGTTGCATAATTTTGTATTTTTTAATTTTTAAATGTTTTTAGTAATTTTTGAAGATTTATGAAAAAATACTATCCTATGATCTCATCCAAGAGATGCTCATAGGTATATTCACAATTGAAACCTAGTGTAAAAAAAGGGTTGTACTACCAAGGAGTATGTATATGTGTAATTTCTAGCATCATAGGATCTATGATGCTCTATGTATGTATAATAGGACTTTATGGTCATATGAACATAATAGAAGGAATTCACATTTGTGGAACCCATAATTTGGTGATCAATAATTTATTTGGAATAATAGAAATATGAATATCTTTGGTTGGTCTAGGTAACTAAAGATGTTGTATAGTAGTAGATGATAATTATTTAGAATCGATTGTGTATCTTAGATGCCATGTTCTCTCAAGTATTGGCCACCTAGGAAAGGGAATTGTTTGTTTCTTACCCTTTCATAGAGGATTAACCTTACAGGGTTTTATAATTAATTACCTTAGAATAAAATGGTTTTATTCAAGTGGATGTTCCTATGTAATTTCATAAACTATAATTATGTTATTGGTATGAATGTATTATACACACCCATGCACTATAGAAGGTACTCCACATAGTGTATGTAACCAAGGTCATCCAAACAACATATTAAAGACTCTCATGTAAGTTATAACTAAAAAATTAGTGACCATATGTGTTAGACCCACCTATAAAGTTTATTCAATCTTTTTAAGAACATGTTGTGATGCCCCATCAAATGTTTTGATTGATTTCAATGAACGGTGTAAATCATGATGTGTATAACCCAAATACATAAGTAATGTCATGGTGGAAAAATTCTATCAACCACCATTATCAAACATAACACTATTTAAAGGATATTGATCAAGGTATACATGAATCAATAATGAATGAAGATCTAAGTCATCATACACAATCTCTCCATCATCGAAAGTAATATAAGGTATCTTAATCATGGGATGTGTATGTTATGTATAATTACTACTAATCCCATCTAATGAGTGACCATAATTTGGATGAGGAGGATGCGCATTATATACCATTTGAAATTTTGGATTCTTATTAGTATGGTCTTTTAAAGGATTATTAAATATTTTTTAATTTTAGTAATCACCATGTTGTTAACCTAATTCATTTGGAGGATCATCAAATGTAATTTTTGGTCATCAATGAGGTCTTGAATCTTATATTTCAAGGTAAAACATTTATTAATAGAATGACCAAGACCTTGGTGATAGTCACAATAATCATTTGCATGATATCCTTTTAGTAGAGGTAGACTCATATCAACCTCTATAAGATAAGGAAGAGATATAAGGTGACACTCCACAAGATTTGGAAGTAATAAAGCTAGAGATTTAGGTCAGCCTAAAAATTGTCTCCTTGGTGCATTAGATAAGATAAGACTATTAGGTTATTGTGATGATGCATTATCCATATTAATAATTTTTTTATCAGGATTTGTAGGTTTTACATTGTAATTTGGTTTGATAGTAAACATGGTATTAGATGTAGTTAGTATGTATGTTACATACTTAAGTCTATTCAATAAAATATGTTTCATTTCATGACCCTAAATAATATGGGAGTCATAAAAATGTTTGAAATTTTTGAAAATACTGGATTCATTTAATGGGGCAAGAAAATTTTGATTGAAGATATCTTGAATCTCTTTATCTACCATTTGGTTTTTCATTTTAGCCAACATTGTTTTGTACAACAAGATATATTCATTGATAGGTTCTTTGAACAATCTTTATAATTTTGGCATAAGATACATTTTTGATAATGTTGATAGATAAGTGTGCCAAAAACTAAGACACAAGAGGTTTGAATGCTTTTACTAACTGGATTGGTAAATTGTAGAAACACCTTAGATCATAGTCATTAAGGCTATTTGAAAATAATTTGCTCAAAATTTTACCAAGATGGTGGGATTTGTGAGTAAATAAAATGTTCCTCCAAGAGTTCTTCCCTATAAATGTGGGGAGAGATCTCTTCCTTGGGAGGTTGAATGATTAAAGGTTCCCTTAAAGGACCCTTGTTATCCTTTTGAGAAGACTTTAGACTTTAGTCCTCTCTCCTTAAGGAAATTAAATTCAAAATTCAAATAAACTTAGGTCGATATCACCTCATCCAAGAGAATTTTGATTTTAACTACTTATAAAATCCTCCCTTCTATTAGTCCTCAAAGCATCTATAGAAGAAAGATAAAAACATAGAAGATCCAATCTGATACTCAAGCTGACTTAGTGCAGAGGAGCTAGAATAAGCTCAAAGAGATGTAACTAGGTGGTAGAGGTTCCTTTACCACCAAGGTATTATGAAAGTCTTAAGTTGTAATTTTAGATGCCTCCACACCCTTGACAAATGATGTTTGGTCAAGTGGTTAATTGAAATTTGGAAACATGATATTGTCTTGCTGTAAGAGATTATGATTAGTAAGGTTCAATGGCAAGATGTTGCTAGATTTTGTTGTTTTATATTAGATTATATTAGTTAGTTAAAGATGCATGTGATTCAATAGGGGGCCTAGGTATTTTATGGAATCTTAAGGTATGTAACTTCAATATTATTCTTTTTGATATGCAATTTATCAATGTAACAGTAAATGCACTAGCAATGAAAAGTCATTTCTTGTTGTCCAATGTATATGGTCCTACTTCCCTAGATGATAAAAAGTTATAATGGGATTAATTTACATTTCCTAAATGGGAGTCTGGGTGGTGGATTGGATATTAGGAGGGGGGGTTTCAATGTCATCCTTAGGACCTTAGAAAAAATGGAGGATCTATTAGACTGACCAAGGTAAATGGTGATTTCAATTCCTTCTATCAGGGAATTGGGATCTTTTATCTTGATTCCTACAGCCATGGCTTCACCTAGAATAACATGCATCAAAGGGACTAGTTGATTACTTATAAAATAGATAAGTTTTTACTAAATGCTATATTGTTAAGAAATAAATTCACTTTCATGTCTAAAATCATCCACTTTACAAGGCCAAATCACTAACCAATTCTTATAAATAAGAGTAGGATGTGAATCCTCATGGTATTCCCTTATATTTCATGTTTATTTGGCTCAAAGAGACTTATTTCATCCATCTAGTGGAGATCTATTGGAAACTAAAAGTGGGTGGCTCTAAATGCTTCATTCTTTTTCAGAAATGTAAGTAGGTTAAAAGTATTGCTTTATGATAAAATAAGCAAAAGAATAAAAATATCTTTGACAAAAGGTAAAATTAAAGATGAGCTTTTCTTTCTTTAGTATGCTCTAGGGAAAAAGATAATTGTATGATGATTTCAATTTTTTTGAAAAGAGTCTTATGAAGGAACAACAAAAGATTATTTATCAAGAGGAAACTTTCTAGAAATATAAATCTAGATTAGTTTTGATTAAAATAAGGGGATAGAAATATGATATTCTTCCATCTTTCAACTATAATCCATATAAATAATAATAAAATAGATAAGATTTTGACCCTGAAGGGGAGAGAGTTGGATGATATCAATGATATAAAAAATGAAACATTTTCTTTCTATAAGCATTTACTCACAAAGGAAATTTTGCCTAGAAGGGAAGCTTAATATTAGTTTAACCAATTTATTATTTCCCTTATTTCAAATCCAACAAACCAAAATTTGTTGGCACAGACCACCCTTGAGGAAGCTAGGAAGGTTGTCTTTAGTCTAGAGGCCATTAAAATAATTAGTCTTAATGCTTACAAGTAGGTTTCTTTCATCATTTCTATGATCTTGTCAATAAAGAGGTTTGGGAGGCAATTGAGGAATATAAGAAAAGGAAAAATATCTTAAAATAATGGAATAGTACCTTTCTATCAACCATTCCAAAAAATGAAAACTATCCCTATTTTTATTATTTTATGCCCATTTCCCTATGTAACTCTCTTTAAAAAATTGTAACCAAAGTAATAGTGAACTAGCTAAAAAAGTGTTTAGATGCGATTATTTCAGAAGAACAAGGTGGTTTTATCTTTAGTAGACAGTTCTTGGATGGTATTGTGACCATGCATGAGACCTTCCATTCCCTCCAATGGTGAGAGAGGGCATGGATGTGTATCAAATCTGATATGGTAAAAACCTATGATGGATTTAATAGGGATTTTCTAGATTAGATTCTATAAAAGTTTGGTTTCTATAAGGATTGGATATCATGGGTTCATAATTGTATCTCAATAATGTATTTCTTAGTATGGTTCAATAGTTTAACTACTAGATATTTTATATCCTCTAGAGGCCTTAGGTAGAGACACCCCTTCTCTCCTTATCCTTTTATCATTTTTGTTGAGGATTTAGAGAGTCCCTTGAAAGGGTCCATTCAAGCTAGTAATTTAAAAGGGATAACTCCTAGTGTAAATATAGAGAGTATCTCCCACATTCAGTTTATTGATTATACTTTCGTATTAGGAGATCCCTTAGAAAAGGAAGTAAGAGATCTAATATTATTTTTGGATTGATATGACTTAGTAACAAGTCAAAAGGTCAATGCAAAAAAAACATTTTTTTTTCCTCAATGTCTATAACATGTTGAAATAAAACATTCTAGTTATTTTGGGTTTTAGAGAATCTATGATCCCAAGTTCCTATCTTGGAATGATTTTGTTTGTTTATAGGTATTATTCAATTTTATGAAAATGAATGATGGACTGTGTGCAAAAAATGTTAACATCTTTGAAAGCGAAATTGATGACTAATACTAGAATAATTTAGCTCATTCAATCCTCCTTACAAACTATGTCTATTTGTTTAATGTCTATTATCAAAATTCATTAGAATGTTATGGAATAAATTTATAAAAGCAAAATATATTTCTCTTGGAATGATAAAAAAGGGAAATGAAAAATATTATTTTTTATATTAGGATAAAATGCGCACTCATAGAGCTTGGGGTGGGGGCATCGTCAGGACTGATAAGGTTGTATCGAATGAATAAGGCACTTAGAACAAATGTTGTAAGTAGAATTTATGCATGCAAATAAAATATTTGGATTCAGGGGATTCAATATAAATATTTATATTCTCATAATGTTATTTGCTTATTTAATCAATAAAAATTGCCTTAATGTTTAGTAATTTGGAACTTTGTGAAATATTATTGGAAATATGTTTTTCCATGGATGTAGTGGAAGCTTGGTAATGGATTCAGCATCTCATTTTGTAGAGATGAATGGTTACGTTCATAAGCTCTTTTGGACTATGAAAATATAGTGCCTTTCATGGCCTTTTTTTAAAATAAATGGAGTTCAAAGGTGTCTAATTGTTTATAAACCTCTATCTTAGGGATATGTTTGAAGTCGATGGTGTGGCATGATGATCTACCCTAGTAATAAGTCTCTTGCCTAAAGGAAGAACTCAATAATTTTTTAGTTCCCAAGTAGTTTTATGAAGAGTCCCTTATCTAAGAAGGATGCCCATATAGGTAAGTCATCCTCAAAATGGAGGTGGTGATTCTTAGAAATTTTCCAACTGATTATATATGGATACTGAAGGACCTTCATAAGGTAAACTTCATCCTTTGGATAGTAGTTCATAACCAGATCCTAACCTTTGATCAGCTAAGAAAGAGAGATTACATTTGTCCCTCCATTTCCCATTGTGTCAAATGGATGAAGAGTTAAGTGACCACATCTTGATACACTACCTTTCCACCTGGATGTAATTAGCTCTATTTCTGCGTAAATATAGGTTTTATCTCCCTTTTTATATGACTCTCATGATCTTTTTGTTTAAATGAAAACATGAGATAGTCTTTCCATATTTGAAACATATTTTGGAAATTGTTGATTCTCTTGTTTTAAGGAATATTTGGCTCAAAAGGAATATGAAAAATTCATGAATTATACTTAATCTAAAAGATGGGTGTGGTAGGTATAAATAAATCTATGAAGGAGTTTGCTTAGCCTTGGGGTGTTAAAGGCTTATCCTAAGCTCAAACTAAGGATGATTAGATCTTAAACTAATTTGATTATTGCTCGCTTGATAAGGGGCGTGTGGTAGTAAAGTCAGAAAGGAATACACCCAATCACTATTAGAGACCCCTTGATTGTGAAATGGTAAAAAATAATTTTATGGTGCCTCGAAAGGCAACCCATGTTTGGTGAGTAGTGGTGGAGTCTTTAGGGCTCATGATGGTCAATTTATAATCTAATATTTTTGCATGATCTAGGACTAGATACTAATAATGTAGCAGAGGATTGACTCTTTTTTACTGCATCCCAATGGCTCTAACTCATGGATGGGTAAATTTGATCGATGGAGGTGACTCACAAGTCATCATCAACATGCTTTTATCCATAAATTCTAAAGCTTGGAAAATTCATATTATCTTGGATGAAGTGAATGGGTTGAGAGAGTCTTTTGAGCACATGGAGTTTCACCATTCAAAATAGAAAGGAGGTTTTATCTTGGATTGGGCATCAAATATTGTGGTTAGTATCTTAGTCTCTCAAAAGGTCAGTTTCTTGGAATGCCCTACCTTACCCTAAGTATTTGTATAATTTATTAACTTGTAATGTTAATATGTTAGTGGATCAAAAGTGTGATTAATGTGTTATAGTGATGGGATGGTGAGGTTATTTCATGGAATTCATTTTGAGTAAAGAAACCACTTGAATTTGGTCATGCATGTGACTATTGTAATGATAAAGACAAAAGTCATGTGGCTTTTAGTATGTGAAAATCTAGAATCCTCAGCTAATCTAGAATTCTTGATGGTCTATTGTTGGGTTTCTTATTTATTATAGATTATAGATATTTTAATAGGAAAATGCATTAAGGAGGAGCATGTGGTTCGCCCTAAGATACAAGTTGGTTGAAGGGTGGCCTATTTGGATTAGATGATTGGGGACTTGACCTCCTCCCATATCATATATAATATCCACAAGGAGATTCAAATCCCTATGATGCAGATTTGGGTAAATAAGATATGGTGCGCCATGGCCATTATTGATGAAATTAAGCAGTACTAAATTATAATTTTTTTGAAATCATTCATGGTCAATATGATGTAGTCGGTGGGTAGAAAAATGTGTTTAATGTAGCTCAAGTTATC
Source organism: Torreya grandis (assembly GCA_037957365.1). NCBI lineage: Eukaryota > Viridiplantae > Streptophyta > Pinopsida > Cupressales > Taxaceae > Torreya > Torreya grandis. The sequence continues at coordinate 1,159,723 of JARHVA010000582.1, forward strand.
AGTGGGGTGAATTTGATTTCCAATGTGGCAAGTTCTTTCATACTCCACTAAGAGTATCTTTATTTGGAGACCCTAATTCATTATGTGGGGCTCAAGTCTATGGACGATAGTGATGTAAATTTTGATGGCATCCTCAATTTATAAAAAAACATGGAATTCCTTGTGTCCAACTTAGGTTTGAAGCTTCTTTATGATTACTTGTTTTCTCTTCCTCCCTATTGTGACATGACTGAAGATGAGGTGCAAGTGACTCTGATTGGGGCAGTGGCTAGGGTGAGCTTTGGATGTGGTGTTGAGAGAAATCTGCTTACCTGGAGATGACATCATAAATTAGATTAAGTGAAGTTGTTGGTCCTTTCTTTGGTGTGTAGTCTCAAAAAGGCCTAAGTATATTGTTTTCTTTTACAAAATGTATAACTTGCATGTTTCTATAATAAAAACTTTGTTATAGTATAAATAAAATATTAGTTTTTTGTTTATTTTACATGGTTCACTAGCTGGTTTGTAGTTGTGGTGCCTCTATTAAAATAGGATTTTCTTTTTTAATTTCTCAGGTTGATCATACTTGGTTTGTGCTTTTGATCTCCACCAAATGATTAGCATCCTACTAACTATTTTGATGGGTCTGAATTAGTTCTACTTTTTCCCTATCAAAATGTTTTTCTAGGGGGTTTCTTTTCTTATTTTATGCTCTAAGATGTTATTCTAGTTACCTCAACAATAAAAAATCATTCAAATCACAATAATCTTTTGGTAGATATTTTTCACCATAAATAATTTATTAAATATCATATATTCACCAAAATTGTATATTATCTATTAGAAATTGTTAATTATTTGATATTATTCTATTTAATAATAATATGAGAATTCTCCTACCCTTCTACATTATATATGGTACTTTTCAATTCTTAAAAAATATAACTACAAGAAATGCAAAAATGTGAAAAGGCACCTTAGTTGATGTAGAATAAGTTTCTTTTCTTAACTTAAGTGAGAGGAAGTAAAATGATCGCTTTAGGAGGTTTTTTCATCAATTTATCAAATTCCTCCTCTCATTTTACACTTGCACAAAAGATGAAGGCAATACGGCCTTTTAGAGTTTTTTTTTTGATGAATTACGTTTTACGCAATATTCTTTAGCTAAGTGCCAAGGACTGAGGGGTATCTATTCCACCAAAGTCACCTGGGGGATGATCCTAGCCTCATCCCTTTTCATATATCAAGTTTTACTAGTAGGAAGAATTGATCCTTTGTGAACTCTTTGTGAGTCATGCAACTTCACTAGTTGAACCAACAACCATTCACAATTTTAGAGCATATCTTGAATGAAAGTAGCGATTAAATGAAGAACCTCTCATCATAATCACCTTGGTTGCCCCCTGCTTCAACTCAAGGGTTTTCGTATTTGCATTGATAGTATAGAACTATAATTTTAACATTAAAAAATTGAAAATATTGATTAAATATTGCAAAAATTGATATTTATAAAACTAAATCATATAATACCTCCTCACAGGGACAATAAGAATGGAAAATATTAGTAATTAAATAATAATAACAATAATAAGCAAATCTCTGAGATTATAAGAAAACTAATAAGCCTCAAAAAACTAGTAGAGGTTTTATAGTTCCAGCAGATAAACACAAATGGCAATCATGAATTCGTTAAACTCAACCTACTCGTTTGGCACGTGCACGTAAGGCCAAGCTAATTTGGTTTTTTCCTGCATATCTTGAATGAATCTAGTGATGTTTGTAAAAGAAGAACCTCCCACCATCACTGCCTTGGTTCCCACCTCCTTCAGCTCAACTGCCCTCTTCCGCAGCTCCTCACTCTACATCATTCTCTTCACTACACTCTCCACCTCTTCCCTTCTCACCAACCTACTGTCATCCACATCCATGTCCTTAAAATCCAAACCAACCTTCCATATCTCTTTGGCGAATCTGCAATTAAGGAACTGATCACCATAATAGGGCCAACCTAACAGGGGCACTCCCATGCTAATACTCTTCAATGTAGAATTCCATCCGTTGTGCATAAGGAATCGCCCCACCAAAGGATGCGCAAGCACCTTTAGTTGTGGCGTCCACCTCACAATCAATGCCCATCTCTGGTTCGGTCTTCAAAACCCTCAGCTATAAAATTTGTAGCTACAGCTGCATCAACTTGAAAGAAAAAAAATAGAGCAGCAAGAAAAAATAGAGTACAAAAAGAAAAATAGAGCAAGAAGAAGATGCAGATTCAATTATATTTCCTTAATAATTATTGAAAAAAGCCTTAGCCTTAATCAATGTTACAAAAGCTAATCAACCGCATCAAAGAGAAGTGGTGAAAGAGGCAAAAAAGGCAGAGTTTAACTGCAATTTGACCATCCTTATTTGCATGAAGGTGGTGAAAACAAAGGAACTGCTTATGCATTAGTTAGCTTAGGTAAATAGGCAGTTAGCTTGGCATTGGACTACACCTGTTGGAATAAAATTTGACACTAACACCCCCTCTTAAGCTAATTAAGGAGAAAAAAAGGAGGAAAGAGGGAAAACCCTATGGGAACAAAACCCCCCCTCAAAAGAGACACTAACTGCACACGATAGCTATTGTGTTGCAGTGTTCTTCACACCAAGAAGGTCTCGTAGAAAATGAAAATTTTGCTCAGTGAATGTCTTCGTGAAGATGTCGGCAATTTGTTCAAAAGTGGCACAGTACTGCAAGTCGATGACTCCATCATGTATCAATTCACAGATGAAGTGCATGTGGATTTCAATGTGTTTGGTCCGTTGCCATTGTATGGGATCTCTACAAACCTTCAGTGTACTCTAATTGTCACACCAAATGACAGTCAAATGATGAAAGAGGATACCAAGCTCAGTTAGGAAGTGTTGCAGCCAAATGACTTGAATGGTAACATTGACTACACCTCTATATTTAGCCTCTATTGATGATAAAGAAATGGTAGATTGCTTCTTACTTGACCATCAAATGGGCCCTGATCCCAAACTAAGAACATATCTTGAAGTGGACTTGTGATCAATGTTATCACCAACCCAATCAGAATCAGTGTAGCCAATGAGATCCAAAACACAACTTGTTGAATAATGAATCCTATAGCAAATGGTTCCCTAGACATAGTGAAGTATACGCTTGGCAGCCTTCCAATGTAGCTCATGCGTCTCTTGCATGTATCTGGAAACAACCCCCACTGCATATGAGAGATCTAGATGAGTGTGAGTGAGATAAAAAAGACTGCCCACAAGTAGACGGTAGTGTGTGAAATCAACCAATGGTGTATCCTTGCCATCTTCAAGCTTGACCCCTAATAGGAAAGGTGTGACAGCTGACTTGCAGTCAGTCATGTGAAACTGAACCAAGAGATCTCGTGCATACTTAGATTGAGCAACTGTGATTCCTGATTGATTTTGGCTGATTTCAAGGCCAAGAAAAAAATGTAGGAGACCCATGTCTATCATAGAAAATCTATCATGCAAAATAGTTTTAATTGCTACAATGGCGGTGGCTGAATCCCCTGTTATTACTAGATCATCTACATAGAGTACTATGATAAACAAAGAATCAGAGGTTCTTATCATATAAACATTTGGATCAGATTTGCATCATATGAAATTTTGAGATAGAAGATAAGAATCCATTTTAGCATACCAAGCTCTAGGTGCCTGCTTGAGGCCATAGAGTGACTTCTTGAGTCTACATATCAATGAGGAATTTTGTATATACCCTTGTGGCTGATCCATGTAGATCTCCTCCTTGAGATCACTGTGAATAAATGCATTCTTCACATCCATGTGATGAACCTCCCACCTTTTTGATGCTGTAATGGCAAGAGCCAATCGAATGGAGTCCATTTTTGCCACTGGAGCAAAAGTCTCATCATAGTCAATGCCATGAACTTGTTGAAAACCTTTGGCGACCAACCATGCTTTGTATCTACTCACATGTCCATCTATTGATTTCTTTGTCCTATAGACCCATTTACATCTAACAAGCTTGCGATTGGAAGGAAGTGGAACCAAATCCCAAGTTTGGTTTGTAATGAGGGAGTTGTACTCCTCATCCATGGCTGCTTCCCAAAGTGGATTCCCTGTAGCTTCTACATAAGTCTGAGGGTCAGATGCTAGAACCACACAGGCATGCATCAGCATGATGGGCTCTATAGCTGAGAGTGCATGAGGGACTTCATATATATCAGCTAAACTCCTTGTTCTTAGATTTTCCACATGGGATACTGAATCATCACTAGAATCCAAATCAAGGATTGGTTGTGGATCAGCATATGCATGCTCATGTTCCTCTAAATCAGATTAAAAAATATCTAAAATAAGATCAGAATGATTGCATGTATCTCTGAGATTTGTAAGATGAGGAAGCATAGAGGTGGTGGCATGTTGTACCTGAGATGCATATGGAAGACTTTCATCAAAGTAGACACTCCTTTCAATGAAGAGTGTTTCTATGGAAAGATCTAGTAGTATGCATCCCTTTACACCATCTAGATATCCAACAAAGATGCATTCTTTGCTTTGAGGCTCCAAAGCCTTCCTCTTATCTATAGGAATGGTTTATTATGAAGATGAATCTCTTTTTTAAAACAAACTTCAAAAGATTGATTTTCAAGGGTTTTCTTGATGCATATTTTTAAAAAATAATTATGAAAACTCACAACACATGCTCTTTCATTGTGATTTTACATGGAAAATTTGGTCTTGATTCTTTAATAAAATTAATAAACTTTAAGTAGCATCAAGTTTTATTCATGAACTTTTGATTAATTAGATAGAAGATTGAAGGAATCAAGTCAAAAGTATTTAGGCTATTGTTGGTCTCTGATCTTATGTATTAGAATAATAACACGTACTATCTCATAGTCTAGGAAGTCATACATGTGTTCAATAGCAAATAACTAGTGTATTAGTAAATAAGGGTAGGTAGGTTGTTGTAGACATTTAATAATTTTCTCCACCATGAAGTATTAGGTTTGATGGACTATGGTTCATAAAACTTATATATGTAACCTTCATGTTTCATCAATATTAATGAGCATTATACATCTTTCATTAGGGCAAGTTTAACCAGCACTCATAAATTAGTTGACTTTAGTTGGACAAACAATCAAGATTTTTTTTTTTAATAATTTTAATATTATACTTTTTGGTATGGATTTATGTGATTTGTTGAGAGTGTGGACTCCACTAATTTGTGAGTGTTGGTTACAATCAGTCCTTTCATTATGGTATCATAGCTATGTTAATGATTCTTTATATGATGATCAAGTATTTATCACTAAATATATAAGGATAACATTTATCTAAATTTATTTTGGTATATGTTATGGTGCTACATCACACATGACTAGTAGGAAGGAATGGTTCTCCACATTGAACCAAAAATCATCGCTAGAAAATGTCTCTCTTGGTGATGATACATCCTACATTATTCAAAATTATGGTGATATTTATTTAAAAATTGGAGATAAAAAGTGCACACTCCAAGATGTCTTGTATGTCTCAACATTCACTAAAAACTAGTTATCTTTCAACCAACTTTTAGATCACAACCTCAAGGTTGAGTTTGATCACAAAGGTGGTCAAAATTTTTACCTCATCAAAAATACATCTAGAGGCTCCAAAATAGTTGTAAGAGCTTTGAATATTGGCAAAATGTTTCAACCTAGTAATGTTAACAATGATCATCAGGAATATAAGATATTGACACTTGATTTATGGATATTTACAACAAATATATGGCATAGAAGATATTGACACTTAAGATATTGATATCTATTCAGATTAAGAAGATATAACATGTTCTGAGGCCTTCCATTACTCAATAAATCATCTAATATTTTTACCCGATTACTTCATTAGAAAACAATAGAGAGCTCCATTTGGAAAAAGTGAATATCGAGTTAATTTTTCATTGAATTTGGTCCACATTGATATGTGTGAACACATGACTTCCAACCACAAAGGATATAATTATTTTCACCTATTTGTTGATGACTACTCTTGAAAGATGTTGGTATAACTTTTGAAGACTAAAAATAAGGGCTTACAAGTCTTCAAATAATTCAATGCCAATGTGGAAAATGAAATTGGTAAAAAAATTAAACCCCTCTACTCAAATTATGGTGGGAATACACCAGTACATATTTCTCAACATATCTCAACTCAAAAAGAATATGCCATAATTGTCTAATCTATATACAACAAAATAATATGGGGTTGTAGAATGATTTAATCATGTAATTGTAGATATGTTTTATATAATGGTTGAGGATGCAAAACTATCTAGTTCAACTGGAAATAAACATGTCACATAATAATCTCCTTGCTAAATAAGTCACCTACAAAAGCTCTTGATGGATCACACCATAAGAATCTTAGACTGGGAACAAACTGAGGGTTTCACATCTTCAAGTGTTTAGTTTCAAGGCACACATGCTTGTCCTAAAAAATAAAATAAATAAATCAGATAATAAAACCAAGGAATGCATTTTTATGAGATACAATAAAGAGTCAAAGGTATATTTGTTCCTTGACCCAGAAACTAAGAAGGTGTTAATCAACCAAGATGTGTTTTATGATAATAGTGGAAACAATCCACCTTACACACATGCACATGATACAAGCATCATACCTATTACTTTTTGAAATGGTGGTATTGGTAACGACATTGAGGAAATTCAAATGAGACCTTCAGTACCACCACCCATTGCTGAACATGTGCCCAATTGGTATACTAGTATAATTTGAGATGTTAAATTATGTGGATTCCTTGGCACATTTATTTCAATATTGAGGACTCATAGCATGACTCATGAAGAGGTAAACTTGGCCATTATGAGAAAATTTGCATAAACATTTTATCCATCTAGAATAAGAGAAGCCCATAAATCAAAACCTTGGAAAGATGCCATGGATGTAAAATATAATTCATTGATGAAGAATAAAACTTGGCAAATTTTTGATCTTCCACTAGGGAAGAAGCCCATCGGATGCATATGGATATTTAAGATGAAATATAAGGACTATGATAGAAGATATAGGTACAAGAAGAGACTTAGTAAAGGGCTATGCTCAGAAAGAAGGTATTGACTATGAGGAGATTTTTACTCCCACAACCAAGATTAAAATAATCATAATGATATTTTCTATGACTACCCAATTTGGATGGAAGGTTCATTAAATGGATGTCAAAATTTATTTCTTGAATGGGTATTTATAGGACAAAGTTACGCAATCCAACCAGATGGATATGTCAAACAGGTTTAGGAACATAAAGTATAAAGACTATTTAAGTCATTGTATGGTCTCTAATAGTCTCCAAGAGCATAGCATATAAAAATAGATGAGAATCTTGTGCAACATGGATTCCATGAGTCCATATGGTCCCAATATCTACCTCAAAATATAACGAAGGGATATTTTTATAATTATTTTTTTACGTAAACTATCTATTTATTATTGGCAATTTAGTGAAGATGATTAATTCTACAAAGAAAAATTTTAAGTGATTGTTTAACATAAAAAATCTCAGGTTACTACACTATTATATTATATTGAAAGTTTGTAAAAACAACACAATATCTTTGTGTTACATATAAAATATATGAAAAAAATTATTGAAAAGTTTCAAATAATGAATTGTAAACCAATAACCATACATATAAATCCAAAAATTAAACTATCTCACACAAACCCACACAAATCCATTACCACATGTAAATTCCATTATCTATCAATAATTGATTAAAAGTCTCATCTATCTCACCTACACTAGGCAAGCTATTAAATATGTTGTTATTTATATTTTGTGCTTTATGCACGAACAAAAAGTAAGCCAATGGAAATAAGCTAATCAAGTATTTAAATATATTCAAGCAACAATGAAACATAGTCTAATGTACAAAAATAATGACAAATTCCTCTTGATGCCATGCATGGATGCAGATCACACAGGTTTTATTGATGACAGAAAATACACTGATGAATTTTTATAAATTTTTTTGGTATCTTATCCAACATCACTGGAGAGAAACAAGAAGAATTGTGTTTCACTTTCTTTCATATAACTATAATATGATGTAGTAGTATACATCAAAATTAAAATTAAGTATAATATCATGTTATATGATACATATCTGATTCCTCTCCCCCGGACGATAAATTTAAAAAATGTTCTGAAAAATGGCGATAAAAACTTTGTTGATGTATTATACAACAAAATTAAAATATATATTAAAATACGGTTCATCAGGCCAATTTCGTCTTATTTTTGTAAAAATCACGAATCTTTAAAATGCAGTCATCTGATGGCGTATAAAAAAATATTGATTTGATATTCACCAATTTTTAAAATTTGGATGCTTATTTCAAATTTCATCTCAAAAATTTAGATCCTTCTTTCAAATTTCAACCAAAACATTTTATATATTCATAAAACGTATTCAAAATGAATCAATACATTTTTACATGCTAAATAACCTCCGGATAAAATATGAGTACCCTACCGCCGAGGCACAGCGTTGATATAAGCATGACCAGCACCTGAACTTGGGCCAGAAGGAAGCTTAATCATCAACATACCGACTTTCTTTCGAGGACGTATGGGTTGCATGTGACCGACCGCGGGACTGTGTTTGGACCTTGATAGCCGCAGTTCTAACTGTATGTTCCCACCTGACAATACATTAGTTGATGAATATATATCCTGCACGGTTTTGCCGTGGAGGAATCGGCCTCCATATGCAGCTTCAGCATTCAATTCTACTAAAACGAAAATAAGCAGAACTAAGACGGGATTCATAGTCCAGCTCGTGTTCCTCAGAAAAACAGATTGATAAATTATTGCATTGAAAAATGATTCGGACATAAATTGAAGTAAAGTGGGCGATACAGAATGTATTTATAACTTGGAGAGCGTGTTTTGCTTGGTTGATAGGTGCTTGGATTTCATATGTGAAGCCGCGGAGTGGAACTTGTTTTAATGATTGACTTTTCGGCCGATGTCGAGATCCACATCCATTTTTTCTATTGAAAGCAGCACACAAATTACACTAGGTCTTTGAGTATTGATTGTAGGTGTTGTATAATGATGACAGCAACATAGTTTGGGAGAAAATTTTGTCAAATGTGACCGACTCTCCTTTTACGAGGTGTTGGAAACAAAAATGAGAACAACTTTGGAATGGCCATGGCCACCACTGTTTGATGGTAGGTTGACAGATGGTAGGTTGACAGAATAGGTTGAAGCACCTCAATGGTTGGTAGACATCTTTCAATAATAATAAGAAAAGTCATTTTTTATATATTAGCGTTTTGACATAAGCAATCCTTGAATAAAAAGGAATGGTGGGAATGCTACTTGCACGATATTTCTATTGGATTGAAATTTATCCGGGGTCTAAACGTGGATATAACTTTTTAAATAATGTCTACAATATCAAAATAGTTTATGAATCAGGGGGTGATTCGTCACGTCAGGTTATTTGCCTTGTCCGTAATATTAGTACTTATTTATTAGGAATTCTTAATGATTACGTTCTAAATGATGGTTCTAACAGAATAATTTATTAATGATATTTGCCTAACATTTTACCTCTCACCACTTAACTTGTGTGTGGAGATTTTAATATCACTTGATCTCTAAGATAAAGTTGGTACCTTTTTAATACAATAGTGTGTGTGAAAGAATATGAGGTATGATTTTGATTGAAAAATTAGTGTGATTTTCTAGACACTTTTTTCTAGTAGTGACTATTAACTATCACTCTTTGGTTTATATGATCTAATTATCATATCAGTGTAAATATTTGCATCGCTGATTCAAAGATTAGGATCATAAGTAAGCTTATTCTTGATAATTTTGGCTTATATCTCATTAGTTAATTAAAATAGACTAACGTTGGCAAATACATGCCCTACATCACAACGTAGGCCACAACGGAGCTTGTTATTCAACACACTTATTTTTTGTGTGATGAGAATGAGTTTCAACGTGTGACCAATTATAGGTGTGTGTTTGGATATAACACTTCTATTGGCTCTTTTTAAGAGATTGCGCTGAGTAGATTATATATCCTTTAGGTTTTTTAGCTTGAGAATTTGAGTGGATTGCACACTTTCGATAGTAAAATCTATTGTAACAAGGGCACAAAGCACCAAGTACTTGATGGAAGCAAAGGTTAGAAGTTAGTTAGGTTAGCTCTTCTATCATACATAATTATGCACTCTTAGACATTAGGTTCATTTCCATTTATGAACTCAGTCTTTTACGAATGGGATAGATAATAGAACTTCTACTCAAAAGACTTCCAAGCTTTGGCTCTTAAACCATCCTAGCTTAAACGATATGAAATAAAAGAATAAGGGAATCATGTAATGAGTTTGAAGTGTACATTATCACATGAAAATTAAAACTCTAGAAAGCCCAACGTATATTCTAACAACACAAGAACAAAAAAGTTTTTTATTAATGCACTTCATGTAGTTTATTAGCTAGTTTCTAATTTTAAACATTTCCAGAAACAAAGTCCAAAACCCTTTAATAAAATTAAATAAAAAGTAATTTATTTTCTAAGTCATTAATAAAATGGTGTAAATAGCTCGTAATCACTATAGTATAGATTTATTTTATCAAGTTACTACTGATTTATAATCCCTACAAGAATATATCCATGAGATGAATGTCCATAATTTGATTTTTAATTTGAACTAGAGATAATGCAAATCTAGATAGCAACTAAACCCTGATCCAATGTCTTGAATGCATAGGAAGATGTTCCATCTTTGATATTTTCCATGCAAGAAAAAAGGAGCTTGAGATACATGTTTAAGCTTGGATAAACACAATACAAATATAAATCTAAGACACAAAAGAGAGAAAAACAACCATAAAATAATCAATAAAAATATAGCATGTTGTAATAACAAAGAGCTATGGGAAAAATATAAATAAAATATCAAATGAACAAGCCTCTGATATGAAAAAGCAACAACTTCTTTAATCATATAATATAATACAAGTAGACCAAACATGGCCATTCAAATCTACTTTCCTATCAAATTCCCATTACGGTTACTTGTAGAATGATAGTGTTAATACTCTAAAATTCAAGAAAGATCAGCAATGCAAAATTTAGTAACATTCTTAAGGAGCATATCAAAGCTAGTAACAAACTTTCGAAGGAAGATTGTAAAGATTTTAACCCAAGATCTAAAGTAACTTCACACCCAATATGCTGGAGCTTAAACTAATACTATTGTATATATTAAGGGGAATAAAAGCTACACATCACTCATTTTAAACTACTATCATGTAACCTAGATTGACCTTTGTAACTAAAAAGGACTATTAATAGGATAAATTTTACCATGCCAACATTATCAATCCCTTATCACATGCATGAGTAAGAATATATGATCAAAGTCCAATTTTTGCAATCGATAGTCTCAATATCCATATAAAATTTCTATTTTTCTCTAGGTTGATCTCAATTACCCTGACATAATGCAATTTTTTCCCTAAATGGTCTACTACTACCTTCTCAAAGTGATGGTAATCATTCAAGAGCCTAGTTTGTGGAACTAACTTACATATTACATATGCATGAACACATATAAAGATAATAATGCCTATGCAGCTTAGTATGTGGGACTGGATTGCATATTAAATTTATATTCACATGTATATTTTGGATCAACTCAACTCAATAGATAATCATGGATTTAGAAATTAATGTTTCAAAATGACCTACTATAAATTATGAAATAAAACCTTGACATGTTGATCTTCCAATGAAGCTTATGATCATAAATTATGGGGAAATGAACCATGGTAGCATAGGGTAAAACTATTCATTTCCTACTTATACCTATAAATGAAAAGAATAGAACAATACTAATAATTTCCTAATTATACCAACTTTGTGCATTAACTATCCATAGAAGCAACATTATGTAGAAAATCAAAACTTAGAACATTTAACATATTCAATTGATCTACCAAAACAAGTTATCATGCTCACACCACATATTTCACATGCTTTGCATTGACTGTTCTAGCTATCAAAGGCACCCCAAAAAATATGCTAAATCTCCAACCATGCTTACCATACATGCTACCACTAAGGAATAGTTCCACAAAATAAAATCAAATTATTGTAATGCAGCCCCAAAGGAACAACCATCTTAGAATCAATCTATTATCAATCATAACTGGTCTCTATAAAATAATCTATATAATTTGAATAATGAAATATCACTAGTCACTTAGGTTAGTGTAGGCTAAGGCATTACTAGATATAGAATATGAAATATACATTGTTTATAGGTATGAGGACATACATAGATTTATATGTGCATTATTTTGTGCATCCCTAATCAGGAGTAGATAAACAATTCTAATTAGTTTTAGGAGAAGAAGACAAACTATCTAACTTCAGTACAAATCAATATTAGATGTAAAATGAAATGCAAAAAGGCATCCAAAATTCCAGGTGACTAGATCCGGCTTGGACATAACAAATTGCAATCCAATGAAATAACAAGATAACAAATTTCTATTCACCAAAGAGACAAGCAGAACCATTATAAAATAAATTTGTGATATCAATTATAATAGATAAAAGTGAGATAAAGGAAGCCAAAATGGGGCCAAGCAAAATGTGCCCAAAAATTACATGTACTTGCCTAAATTTGCTTGATTCATTTGCTTTGTGCTGGATCCATACACAAAAAAGCTAATTCCTTTTCCTTTCTAAAGATCATTGTTAGAGTCAAATCAACATATAGTTTTATTTTTAGGTCTGCTATGTTTGAATGATGATGTGTGAAAGGCTAAAACAAACATCCAAATTTGATGTTGCCTCTTTATTTATCAAAAATCTACTTTTGTATTATTGTTTTTAGTCTTAGGAATTTTGGGTGTAGTGCATTCCAATTTACCAAGCCATAATAGAGACACATTAAATCTAAGCATTTAACAGTTGGTAGATAGTTGGGATATGCAGGCTACCTTTTTTCAAAAATTAATTATGTACAATGATTAATACTGCATTGATTATGACTATGGCAGATGTGAAATCATGCTAGTGACTCGATCTACTAGAAATTAGAAATAACATCCAATATTATTAGTAAATTAGGGAATATAAAAAAATATTGTTTTATGAATAAATTAAACCCCTTAAAAATTAATTTGTTAAAATGTTTTCATATTTCTAACACATTAATAAATATATTTCTATTAGGTGAGGAAATAAATATTAATTACAAATTAGTAAAAAATAAAAGTTAATAAATCCCCTTTAGGACTAATAAAAATACACAATATTAAAATAGTCATTATGATGTAATAAATTCTTTCTATTGTAATGGTTATAAAATTAATTTTAGTAATATGAATGTGGAAATGCATAAAAGAGGAAGTGAAAAATAATTCACTATAAAATGTGATGCAGTAAAAATAGGCTAGAGTTCTCGAGGCCATAACTTTTGATCTATATCTCTGTTTGAGCTCTTCCACATGACCATCTTAAAATTTTTATTGCTACCCTAAGCTACACTTTTTGCTTAGAGGCATTTTTAAAAAAAAATTGGAGGCCAAAGGAAACCACATTAATGTTTAGTTTAAGTTGAAAAAAGAATTTGTTTAAGAATAATTATTTTGGTTTATTTTTTAAGCATTTATTTAAGTAGTGCTAACCTAGGTTCAAGGCATACAATTTCTTCATTCAAGGCATGAATAATCTCAATTATATATGTTTGAGGCTAAATATTTGAATTATATAAGTGGAAAGCTCCTATTTTAGTCCCTCAACTTAGTTATATCCCTTTCCCCTAGACTCATATTTACAATTTATTTATTTATGTACTACACCACCAAATAAATATATATTTACAATGCTTCAATTGTCATTTTAATTTCTTAAAATATCAATAAAAATGGGTTACTAAGTGTGTATATATATATATATATATATATATATATATTATTAATTATGTATAAATTGTTGGAGTGAGTTACAATGTAAGACTTATTGGATAGAGTCAATATATGAGGAAAATTACCTATGTATAATAGCAAAATCAAACATGATTTAGAAGAATTAATTGATCAACAATCAAAAGATTGCAATATTAGTATTAGCATTATTAACCATAAAATGTTTAGGAGAGTATATTATATAGGTAAAATATAAACATTTTATTATTTCTTCATGAATGTGAGATTATCTTTCATAATGACCTAAAAAGACACCTAAGAAAGATAACTAAATAGGTGTAGGAAAAAGCCATTAAATGGAATAAAACTTTACACTAACATCTCTTTAAGCATAAATTAGGTGGATAGTTGAATTGGGTCCTAACACAAAGGTTTGATGAGGTACCTAAGTACAATAAAATGTCTCCTAGAGGAGGATGTTGGAGCAGCTCAAATGCCAAGAAGAGCCTACAAATGAAAATACTTGTTCTCAGTGAAGGGTTTGGTGAATATATTAGCAATTTATTCCAATTTTTGGATGTAGCAAAGATTAATTATATATTAAAGGATGAGATTATAAATGAAATACATGTGAATATAAATATGCTTGGTCTATTGATGGAGGATCATATTCCTTCAAATCTGGATTGTTCTTTGGTTATCGCATAAAATGAATGTTGGTCATCTAAACTAGCTTACAATCAACCATGTTAAACCATGAAAGCAAGCCAAGAGCATATGTGGACTATGAAATAATGATCCCAAAGTGAGACTCAAAAATTTCAATCCCATGAAAGTAATGCAATAAGCCTAAGTCAGTAATTGAGAACCTATCAAACAAAGTAGTTTTCATTGCTGTGATGGTAGATGAAGAACTCCCTATGATCAATAGGTAATCCATGTAGAGAATGAAAATTAATAGTGAATCATCCTATGATAATATGTATACATTTAGATTATAATGGCATTTGGTGAACTCAACCAAAAGAAGAAAAGAGTCCATCTTGGCATACAAAGCTTAAGGAGCTTGTTTGTGGCCATAGATATATTTTTTTTAAGTTTACAAACTAAAAATGAATCTTCCACAAATCCTTATGTTTTCTCAATGTATATTTCATCTTTACAATCATTGTGAAGAAAGACATTCTTCACATCCATTTGATGAACATCCTAGCGATGTGTTGTGTCAATAGAAAGAGTGAGTCAAATTGAGTTTATTTTGTCAACTAGGGCTAATGTATTAGTATAGTCAATTCCAGGTACTTAAGAAAAACACTTTGCTTCAAAAAATGCTTTGAACTTATCTATGGACCCATTTGATATAATTTTTGTTTGATAGATCCACCTAGATCAAAAAAATTTCCTTCACTTAGAAAGTGGGACTAGATCCCAAGTGTTGTTCCTTTGAAAGGAACCATACTCCTATTCCATAACACAATCCCACTCAGAAGTGTCTAATGCCTCATGAAATAATTATGGATTCAAAGTAGATGTAATGAAATCATGTGAGGCATCTTAGAATTGTGAATGTGTTTGCCTAGTGTTTTATGGATCTCCAACCAACGAGTAGATACTTTGTAGTGTCTATCTAACCCAAAAAGGACTATTGCTTGAAGAGTGAGGAGGATGTTCCTCATCCTTTGAATATATTCTAAGAGGAGGAGGGTGATCCTCATCACTATTCTCATCATTAGACCTAGAAGAAGAATTTGGATCATTAGGGAGTTGATCAAATAGATCTGAATCATCATAACTATAATCAAATCTCAGTGTGTCTAAGGAAGGGGGAAAGGTATCTTGTGGGAGTCTAAAGGACCCTTTTGAAAATGAGGACTCCTATCAATGAAAAACTCATGAGTGGTGGGATGGAGAAGCATGTATCCCTTAATATACTCATTATATCTAATGAAGATATAAGGATGATTCTAAAGTTATGTTCCCTTATGTTTCTTCTTGGGAATGCAGACCATAGTAGGGATCCAAACACTCAAAAATGTTTTGTTGTGGCTTTTTGACTATTTCAATATTTAAAAGAAGTGACCCCTTGTAAATGAACTCAGTTCTGGATATAACGAGCATAGTTGATGGCCTCAACTCAATACTGAGGTGCTAGTGACTTAGAGTGTAGCATATAATTGGCCATTTCTTTCAAGGACCTATTCTTGAAATCTACAACGCCATTCTATTGAGGATTATATGGAGGTGTATATTGTAGTTTAATCCCCTCTGATGTACATAATTACTCAAAATGGTTACTGACATATTCACCACTATTATCGATGCACAAAATCTTGATGGATTTACCTCATTATTTATATATATGCACCTTCAAATCTTGAAAATGATCAAATACCTTAGATGTCTACTTAAGAAAGTACACCTAAGTATACCTCTAATAATCATCAATGAAAATAGGCATGCATTTAGTCCTATTAAATAAAGGCTTTTGAAATGGGATGGAAATGTCATTGTGGACAATCTCCAACATCTATTTAGCTCTTCATGATTTTCCCTTATCATACTTATCCTCATTATGCTTACCAAGTATGTAACCTTGGCAAACTCCATCAAAAAAATAAACTCGTGCCAACCTTGAAACCATATCATGATGGCTTAGTTACTCCAGGTAGTGATAGTTGAGATGGATCAATCATTTATCTCATAATTTACTCACCCCATCTAAATGAGTGAGTAGTATAGTAGAGGGTTAATTAAATGTAAAATGTGAGAAAGTATACAATAATGACTGGTGATCTACTTTCACAAGTGCAATAATAGAGTCACTATTTTTTTCCCTAATAAATATAGAATTGGGTGTGAACTCAACTATCTTTCCCGAACCAATTTGAGTGATATGATAAATAATTTGGAGATTGGTAGATAAAGACAAAACATAGAACATCATGAAATGTCCATTCATTCACTTCAACAGATCCACTCCTACTAACTTATGTAAAAGTATTGTCACTCAATAATATGGAAGGCATAGAATAAGACTCCAAGGACGAGAACATGTCCTATGATAAAGCCATGTGGTATGATGAACCAAAATCCATAATCCATGTGGAAAGTTAGGACACAATCGTGAGTGCTTTACCCTTATCTTTGCCTTTCTTATTGTCTTTGACCTTAGATGACTCTTGTGTTGATAAACTCTTATTAAAAGAATTAGGGACATTGAGAAAGATCACTATGGTCTAATATTTTTGATATTTTATTTAATATTTATTCTTTAAAAAATAAGTAATAGCTGATGACAAAGACCAAACAAGAAAAGCCATTGAGATTTCATCACATTCTAATTTTTGATAACCTAAAACAAACTACGCCTTTTTTGTCCTTCTTTTCTTTTGAGCCAGTAGATCCATCTGGAGGTTTGGGATTGCCTTCCTTTCTTGGATATGAATCCTTTTTGCCTTTGCCTTTGAATTGCTGGTTGGATTTAGAATTGTTCTTCCCACTTGCATGCAAAACAAGTGCATGAGCTTTAGAATTCTTCAATGTGCCCATCTTTATAAGCTTATCCTGCTCATGTACTAGAGACTCAATGAAGGTATCCAGTGTGGGCATCTTCCAAGTTGCTCCTGTTATGAGCCTAATTGTGTGGAAAGCAGAGACAAATACTGCATAATCTGGACTCAACTTTGATAGAATAGCAAGGACTAATTTTCTTTCTTCCTTGGATTTGTCAATAGCAGATCCTTTGAGTTGAAGCAATAAGGCCTTGAACTTTGTGAAGAAATCTTGAATATTATCAAAAATCCTTGGATCTAATGAGTTGAGCTCATTTTCAAGGATATGACCCCGCATTTCATCCTGCTTTCCAAAAAGAGTCTCCAATGTATTCCAAACTTGGTTTGGAGTTGTACATGCCTCAACATGAAACAACAATTCTGGAGAGATGGATAAGCATATCAAACCAAATGCTTCATCCATACGGTTGAAGTATTTAGATTTTTCAACTGCTGGATTGGGTTCAACCTCTGTATTCATAACTATCCGATAGAGGCCTCTACTTCTGAGCTGAAGTAGAATCTATGGCTTCCAATAAAAATAGTTGTATGGTGTGAGAATGGCAGAGGGTGAACATTCCATTTTTCAGCTCTGATCTTCTATATCTGCAAAAAAAAAAGTACTATACTTCTTCTTTTTGGCAACCAGGCTGTGATACCATGTAAAATTTGTAGCTACAGCTGCATCAACCTGAAAGAAAAAAAATAGAGCAGCAAGAAAAAACAGAGTACAAAAAGAAAAACAGAGCAAGAAAAAGATGCAGATTCAATTGTATTTCCTTAATAATTATTGAAAAAAGTCTTAGCCTTAATAAATGTTACAAAAGCTAATCAACCGCAGCAAAGAGAAGCGGTGAAAGAGGCGGAAAAGGCAGAGTTCAACTGCTGTTTAACCATCCTTATTCGCATGAAGGCGGTGAAAACAAAGGAACTGCTTATGCATTAGTTAGCTTAGATAAACAGGCAGTTAGCTTGGCGTTGGACTGCGCCTGTTGGAAGAGAATTTGACGCTAACACGGGCAAAACAGCAGTTTCTCCTTCAGCTATGTCTGAGCGGAGAACCCACAGGAATGCATGCCCACTTCCTTCCAACCCAAACCCCATCTCTTCTAACTGATCTTGGGATTTCATCGCCAAGCTGCCAAACGAAACATATAACACAGAGCCCCGCCGTTGCTTGTCTAGCCATTCCAGGCAGCTTTCGTCTTCATCCCACATACTGCTCTGGTTTGAGACGTCCTTCCCTTCTAAAACGTTTGGACGAAATACAGGACCTATTGCCACTGATGGACATCCATTAATGGAAAGTGCCATTGCGGCCTCTTTTTCTTCCAATTCCTCAAAAGTGTTGACGAGAACGTAGTCCCCTTTATTCGACATTTGCGATTCATGTAACGCCGATTTGTAGACAAGGTCAGATTCATGCCGTTCGCGGTAGAAGGATATCAGATCGGTTGGCCATATATTTGGTATATTCCCTGGCAGATCGCATATCATTTTCTCTGGACGTTTAGCTTCGCTACCTGAAACCACAAATGAAATTCCTGTTAAAACTCTAACAGAGTAATCCAAACATAAAAATGCATCAAATGGGAGAACCCTATTTTGCCTATACAGTGCGCTTATTTAACACTTATATGTGCTGCTTTATTATTAATTACTTAAATAGTCAACACCAAAGGCAATCGCTCTAACAATCTACCTATTAAATAGTTAATTGGAAATGAAGATGTACCTCTGACAGGAATGTGGCCCTGAGAGACAAGTAAATGAGCGTATTTCTGAGTAATAGAGGCAGCGGCACAAATAGGCCAGAAGACGACCCTGGGCACTCCCAGACTGGCGGCCACCGATGCGGTGCAAGACATGAAACTGTCTGCCACGATGCAGGTCACCAGAGGGATGCCACTCCCATTGCCGTTGCTAAGAATGTCTGCGAGGGAGCTCCCGCACTTTGCCAACGTTGTACCGAGTTCGCCCGGTTGGGAGGTCCGGCCGTGCTCCGCGGTAACGCGTCCGGAAATGACAAAAATCGGAAGTTGGACCGTTGAGAAATACAATCATGTTTCAAAGATCGGACCATGCGTTTCTCCGTCCATTCGGTATTGACGAAAGTGATATAGAATCCCCGTTCAGACAGCAGTTCGGCAAAATGTATGAGAGCGCTTACTTGACCCTGCGCGGGAAAGGGTACAACCACCGCGTGTACAGTTGGAATGCTTTCCCCGTTCATAGTCAATTTTGATCGATTTGAAAGGAAACAAATGAATGGCACGGCTGAAGAACTGGTATGTGAATGATTCATATGCACAGTGACGAGGAATGGACCATTCTCTAGCAACGAATTCCCCTTACATCTATGCGGAACTATGGTCACGCATTATCTTTTGCGGAAGGACTCAATTTCATGTATGCCAAACTGTGGTCACTCGTTATCTGTTGCGGGGGGAGTCGATTTGGATCGTGAAAGTTAGCTACCATTCCATCAATTCAAGTCAATATGGATTATGACGAGCAAACTACCCCTTGAATCAATTCAATATGAAGGTACGTAAGTCACGAGTGCAAATAGTTGTAAAGGTAATTACCTCAATTCATCTTGTTATGACTTACTTCTAAGGTACACTGCCTCTCCTCAGTCACACCCTACATTAGTACAAGAATATTATCTATAGTCCTTATGAAAATTTTGCACTACTTAGTACATCACTACAACTACTGAGTTTCGAACTTGCATCGAACTTGCACGATTAATGAATGGCACAACTGAAGGAGGAGGTCTGTCAATGATTTATATGCACTGTGACGAGCAACTGACCATTTAAAAGCAATTATAACGAGTGCTAAAGTTGTTCCCAGTAGCCTAAATTATAAATCATACATAGCAATGAATTCACCCACACCTACATTACATGTATTTTGCGCAAGTGCAGTTACAGTGGATAAGATATTTTCTTTAGAAAGAAACAACTATTTGTCACCGCAGGCAAGATCTCCCCGTTCTGCTAAATCCGACGTTCAAAAGACTAAGCACGTCAAACACCTTACAATATTTATGAGTGGGCAGATGCTTTTAAAAAATAGATCGATGGTCACCCTCATGTCAGCGATAGTACGTTAAATCTCTAACTCAGTTGATTGCAGCGATGTACGGTATTCCATAAATTCATCAACCTAATCTTCACGAACGTTCTCCGGATGAAGTTTGGAGTATGGTTTTTATACGGGATGCACTTTTCTTTAGGGAGGAGTATAACTTTTTCACTAATCACTAATGTAAATTATGTCCGTAATTTTTAATTTTTATGCCGTAGGTGTTCTTTTAAATAGATTATGTTAAATATGTAACATTGCTTAAGATTGAGTATTATATATATTTTTTACAAATAGTGTTGTTTTCTATTTTTTAAAGCGTTGTTTTGAGGACATTTAGACCACACTTCACCTCCAATAATTATCCAAAAGCTTAACGTCTAAATGTTGTATCTGTCCCATCAATCTAGGTACTCAACCCAAGCTAGTGTCACATGCACGAGTTGCACTCATCTCAAGTCACATCCCAAGTCACTGTATTATCTCTACCTAAGTCCTCTTCATGAACCCAAATTTATACATTGAACATCCATTTACCTTGGTCGAGGAGGTCTCTTTTCTCCTTAGGTAGTGCCTCGCTCAACTACCCTATTTGAGGGTTCCAACACCTCACAACTCCCTCACATCAAATTGGTGATGCCCTCGGCACTAATGCATCTTCTTTTTAGCCACCATCATCCCGTAACACAAGTTCGCCCCTCAAGGCCAGAGGTAGTCCTCCTTTGGTCTCCCTAACTACTCGCTTTAACACTCAAACACAATCCTCACCACATGCACGTCTCCAACTCTGAGTTGTGTGGTTTAACATTGGCCTTCTCCCTCCATAAAACCTCAATTTATCTTATTATTCAACTTACATGTAAGGCACATTGCCCCTTTGCATCTTTCCAGTCACACCCTACACTAGTGCAAGGCTATTGTCTATAGTCCTTAGGACATTTTTTCACTACTTGGTGCATCACTACACCTATCGAGTTTTGAACTCACATCAAAATCCCCACTGAGCTCTATCACATGTTTGCATTTCATCCCTCATGCCTAGCAGTTAGTCATTATTTGGTCTACCTAGTTGTTTGTTTTTGCTAAAACACAACACCACAAGAAGCACCTCTCAACTTATTGCATCTATCTAAGTTGTGGTTTTTCAAACATTAGCCTTCTTCTTGAACAAAAGCTCAAAACATTCCTATTTGACTTACTTCATAGGCACAAGTGTTCCCACAATTTCAATAATCACTTCACAAGCCTCATACACTTGCATTAGATTCTTCACAATATGGCCCATTACATTGGTTAAGGTTTATTTACCCTTCTCATCACTATGCCATGCCCACTTTGTCAAACAACCACATAGTTTGGTCCTCTTAGTTGCATTATATGGCAATGTCACATAAAATCACTTTACATAGGTTGAGATTCCCATCGAATCTCTTCATAACTCTAATATCAACTGTCACATGGGCTTCATTCTCTAGTGCACCCATTTGGCATTAGATCCATCCCCTTTTTAAAATTTTACCTTCGATTGAAGTATTATTTTAAGGATACCTTGACTAAGCCTCACCCCTAACACTAACCCAAAAGCCTACATCCAGATGTTACATTTGTTGCATTAATACAGGTTCTCAACCTAGACCAATGTCACATACATGATTCATACACATCTTAAGTCACATCCCAAATCAGTTACTTATATCCATCTAACTCCACTTCATTTACCCTAATTTTTGCATCAGATAGTTGGTTGCTTTGACTGGAGAGCTCTATTTCCTCCCTAGGCAATCCCTCTATAACTACCATGTTTGAGGGTTTACAAAGCCTCACAACTCCCCCAATTCAAATTGGCAATGCCCTCGACTTAGGTGCAATTTTTTTTCAATCCTTGCACGAGATTAATGGCATCACTAACGAGAATAGAGTAAAAGATTGTGGCACAAAATGAGAATGTAGTGGTATAATATTCATTATCAATGAAAATATATAAAAAGTCATTTACCAAAATATGGTAACAACCTACTGAGAATGGTGGTAATGACATTATAAGACTGTGATACTGGTGCTACTGAAATGGTTACACCAAACAGTCTAGAAAATAATGTAAAACAACCTGTATGCTATATCCGATTATGCTAACATTCCTCGATGTCTATTTTTCAACTATGTGTCTAGTGCCTAAAAGTCATCCAATTTTCAAATTTAACATGTCCTTATGGTCATCCTAAGTGATTTAGTGCAAGATATTTTCCCAAAGGATTGGTATACGTATAATAGCAATCTTCATGTATTATTCACCTAGAAAATCCATACCTCTCTCTTATAGAGCAATAAAACAACTATCAATCAAGAACTCAAGTGAGAATAACTACCATATTCATTCACACTTTTATATCAATCATAGGAAAAGTCTTTTTACAGGTTTAAAATATTAAATGAGTAGCCTATGATCCATATTTTCCAAGTTACAAGCTAAGTCTCTATATGTACTTGCTTTTCATATATTAAATCCTTGTTCACACACAAGCCAACATGGAAGGGAGAAGTAAATAAGTCTGAGGCCCTCTTCATGGTATTGGTTATGAATGCAATGGCTATTGACAGAGGGGTCCTCAAGATAGCTTGACATTGTATGCTCACTAACCCATTTTTTTCCATATTTAATCCAATGGTGAGGAAGCTAGGTTTTTGATCATTTGATGAAGAGAGACAACCTTTGCACATGATCATTATGCCTCAGACAAAAGGTGATAGAAACATCTAGTTAGTTCAATTTAGATTCAATAAGTATTCTATATAATATATTTCCATCCAATTTAGACACCAATGTCCATGGAACTGTCTATATCTGACATAAACATATGAAGCCACAAATTACATAAATTGATTATTTTATAGGACCCTACTCCAGTCCACTTCTAACCTTTTTCAGCCCAAATATATATGCACACATTAAACCATTAAAGTACTCTTGTTTTCAATTCATTGTAATATCAATCAATTTTTGTACTTTCTATTTTTGGTAGATCTTAGTATTTAAATTTAAAATATTATTTATCTGAGTTTACAAATTAGTTGTCCTACTATAGATATATTTATCACCTTTGTGCTTAATCATTTCTATATTCTTAACACTAGATACACCCACATATATCTATATTTATGGTTAAACAATTGTAGAGTTATTTATTTTTCAACAATTAGAATATTAAAGAGAGGAGGAGGGTGGTATTCAAGGGAACAAATAACTTTCAGCTTATTAAAAGAGAGACAATCCTCAAAACTAAGCTCCTAAGGGTTTGTATTAAAATTTTACTTATGCTTCTAAATAAACCAAATTTTGTCTATCAACATGTCTAGAAAAGGGGGATGCACCCTTGAGTTGACCAAAAAGTCCTTATGAACTCCTTCTAGGCATACCATACATGTATGTCCAACCTGTTTACATAATAAGCATTTAAACTGGGGACTCTCATAAACTAAATCCTAATTCAAATCACCAACATGTCTAGAGAGTTGTGTAACATAGGGGATAGGTTTTGATCGATCCAAAAACACATAAACATGAGCATAGGAACATAATTCTACATGGGAAGTAGAATTTAAAAGGTAGAAAAATTGCCTAATCTTTTCCACACAAAGCTTTAAGATATTCTTTGACAAATATTCAATGGTAGTTTATAAATTATTACCCATACCAGAGCATTATGCAACAATTATTTGATAGGATTAAAATTTAGGGACCAGGATTGAGAATAGAGTTGATTAATTTGAAAAAACCAAGGTCCCCTAATGAACACTTGATCTCTATATGAATTAGATTGAAACAAAACATGGAAAACCCCTAAGTTACATGTTTGATCTCTAGTCTATGGAAAATATTCTAGTTCATCCCCATCAACATTTTTAGGGCATCCTGACTCGACCATGCTCTAATAAATTTTCATATTAGATCCATTTTTGCCAATGCCAAAATTTGATCCATAAAACCTCTTTTATTAATATGCACAATAAAGATTTCATTTTCATCTTAGATCAACAATCCATCCTCAAAACACACCATGATTCCTAGAGGCTTTCCCTGCTCCCCAGCATGTAGAAGGATTAGGATAGGATGGGAATATAATAATTAGTTTGGGTATTCAGTAGCATTAGTTTCAACTAAGTACTCCAATGATAAAATTTATCTCAATATAGTTTATAAAAATTTGTTTTTGGCCTTTACCTCCAGGTGGATGTTGAACATCCCTTTGATTTACTTTATTAAAGAACTCAGAGTGACCATCTAAGATTCCTACTCACTCATATCAATACTTTACCTATCATGGTTCTCTTAAGCCATCTCCACTTCCCTACCATGCAAGAAAACACTGACACAACTCCTTTCTTATTGATGACCAACCTCTCTACCCTACTTCCCTTCACCTTCGATCTCTTTCCATATTTCACTTTCACTCTCCATCCTCATTTTTTATTAGGTTTTCATTAACATCAATGCAAGACAAATAATGATGATGTGAATGATAATTAACATCGCTAATATGTTTCTAATTCATCAAATTATTTTGGACCCCTTAAATGTTGTCTATTGAACTAGTATGTAAATGTATCTTTCATTTCTTTCTCTTTCAAAATAAAAATTACATATTTTTTAAAAATTAAACAAATTACTAGTTATGCTAGTGTTTTGTAATTCTCAATTGCAAAGCTCTTTTCATCATTATGACCTTTCATTGATTTTTTTGATCCATGAGAACAAAAAAGTTATAAAATACAATAGAAATATAGTAAATGTTTAACATCTATGGCTTTGAAATAACATATAACATGAAATAAATAAAATGATAAATAGATGCAATGACGTTACAATATATGCATAGATGGGGACATATATAGAATTAGAGAAACCTATATTTTAAACTTTGAGTTTACCTAATTTAAAATTTTGAATTTCAAGGTTTTTTTGGCCTAATTTTAATATTGATTTTAAAATATTTGATTTTAATGAAATATTTTCTAGGAGATAGCGGACTAGGTAGATTGCCTACAAAAATATGTGATGGATATATAATTTGAAAATCAACAACATATTTGTATAAGAGATGGATTTTGAAAAAGATATTTTTTAAAGTGTTTAATTACATGTTCTATTTCATCATTATATCATGCTTCTTGATTCCATGTGCCCTAGTAGACATTTACACAATTATAATAAAAATTTGCAGATGTTGTGCTTACAAGTTCCCTTGTAGACAAGTATGGAAATATAAAATTAAACATTGTAAATATTATTTCTTAACCAAATTGAAACTTACATATATATCCAATATAGAAATAAATGCAACAATTTTTTTTTTCTAATGGCATATACTAAATGATTGCCCAAAAATATTTCTTTAAAGACAATTGGTATTTAAACCAAAAGGTAATGTTAAGAAGGTAAAATATTCTTGAATACAAAATATTAATATAAAATTAAATCCATAAATGGATATCCAATAATAACAACCTCACAAGAGATTTAATATTTAAAAAATGGCCAAAAAAACTAAAGAATGTGATATTAGTTTTTGAGCTTCTAATAAAAACAAACATCTAATAAAATTTGGATTAAAATTATCCAAAACATGAAATGCTTATAATAGTGAGGAAAATTTGATTATTAAAATAAAAAATAAAACATTCAAAACACACTATGTGATGTCTATATTTTAATAAAAACTCACCAAAAATAAAAACAACGGACCAAATGTCAATATGTATTAAATAGGAAATTGAATGCAATGATACTTTTGGATACTTGAATAAAAATTAATAATAATACAAACATATACATAATAATAATACTTATTGATGACCAATAACCTAAAATAGAAATGAACTATATAAAAAGGGTTTGGAATCCAATTTAAAGATGAAAAATCTCCTTGTGTATTTCCTTAAAGGCACAATAAAATATTTAATGGGTCTAATATATATAACTTTAAGAAAACCATCTTTATTAATTTACACCAATAGATTCTATAGTTTTAAATCTTTGGACAAGATCACACCCAATTTTGGATCAATATCGAAGCAACAACTACCAAACATTTAATGGGTATCCTCATTAGGAAAAATATTAAAGTATTAATTATTTAGGTACATCTACCTATTAATTATAAAAGACACTCCCAGGTGATATTTTAAACATAAATAAAATAGGGTATCCTCACTAATAACAAAAAATTATTTTGTTGTTCTCGATCATTTTTTAATCAAAATCATTTTTATTTTTCATCACAAAAAATACATTTAATATTTTCAAAAATTATAAGTATTAATACTTGAGTAGGTCTAATGGTGCATACTCATAGCACACAATTAGGAGTACCACATGTCTCAAATACATAATGGTACTTTTAATTCTAGGTGAATTTAGATTCAAAAACTTATAATTAATTTTGCTTTTAATCATTTTCCTTCTCTTTGGTATTAACATGGCTTAGTGGCCCTTATTATTTGTGGATCCCATTTTCATTTTTTCAAATCCAAAAGTTATAAAAAGTAAAACTTTATTTAAAATATATTTCATTTATAGGTTTCTTTGTGACTAGTTGTCAAGAGTTTGGGAAAAAAGTTATATTTGAGATGAATGATGGAAATTATAATTTTTTTCCAAGGATGGAGTCCCAAAATTGAATTAGTAGCTATCTAAGTATAGGTTAATTATTTATCTTCTTTCCGCTAACAAATTACTTTTATATGTGCTCAGTATTTAGTAAATTAAGTAAGGCATACAAACCAAGGAAGGTAGGGACTCAAGATAAATATGTTGGTTAAGGTATGGTCTATAAGCCACTTCTAACTAAGATTGATCTACTAACACATTTAAAATAGACATAATTTTTTATCTTTGGTCATCGAATTGCATGAAATAGGGTATTAAGCCTCAACATGAAAAATAATTTATTTATAATGTAGAAAAGTGGAAGAAAAGATCAATCATATGTTTAAAGAGCCTATGTTAGAACATTTAAGTAGGTATTGATTGTAAGTATGCATTTAAAAATAGGTACCATGAGGATGAAGCCATCACAAACCCATACCTTAACATCTTTTGACATCCATAAATAACAAACATTTGAATTTATAAATTTATAGTTTCACATATGTGCACACTCTTTTATGAATATTAATACACAAAAATGAAAAGGTTTCTATGAAAATTGATAAAACCATATAGACAACATGCTTAATATCTATTAATTTTACTTACCCTTGAAATAATATGTAAGGTCAAATCAATCCACATCACTCTAGATGAAGCTATATCCCATTGAAAACCATGGACCTTCACTATGAAAAGAATTTCCAATTATATTTGACAAAAAAGACTAGGACTTACATATAAGAATAGATGGAAATACTAGTTATTTATTGAGATTTAGGATTGGAATACTATGAGCGTAATATTTTTTACTTGTTATGCCATTGGTGTTGTATGGTTGTGATTTATGGGCTAGTGGAACAAGTTTGAAATGGATACAAATAGAAAGGATCCAAAAGTGGTAAATATCAAACTATTTAAAAATTAAGGCTTCAGTTACCTATGAAATCGGTCTTAATAAAATAAGAACTTTCCCATTAGAGGAAATCACTATGATTGTGTTTATTTGCTACCAAAAAAATTTAAAAAAAATTATGAAGCCCAATAGGGAACTTAGGGCTACAAGATATAAAGAGTTTCATAAAAAGAAGAATGTGTCGATGAAACAGAACCATAAATAGATGAGTATATTAGATATCAACTTCAAATAATGCCCAAACTTTAATAAATTAAATTATATAGAAAAAAAGATCAAAACATTGATGTAAAATAAAAAAACAAAGGAAGAAATGACAACATTATATTACAAAGTTCAACCCAATTTATGAGTATTGTAAAAAAATATACATAGGGGATGAAATTGAATAAAGAAAACATGTACTCATTTCCCAACTAAGGACTAGGTTATATATGTTTATATGTAAAATATATAGATGAACATCACCTAAAGAATGATGGGAAGAGAGGGTTTGTATTTTATGCACCATAGAACATTGAAACAAAAGAACATTTCATCCCTAAATGTCCAAAATAAGAAAAGATTCAACTTAAATATGTAAATAAATTAAAACTTGTCTCAATGGTATAACTATTGAAGAAAAATAAAATCAAAGGATTGGGAGAAATGTTAATTCAAATCAGTGAAAGGAGTAGCACTATAAAAGAAACAACTGAATCACATATCATTAAATAGTTTGAATAATTGGTAAAATTAATGGTCTGATAAATAGTTTGGTCTCTTGGACCTAATTAAATCCATTTTATTTCATTTCAAAATTTTCATGTACATGATATGCACAACCATAATTATGACAATTTTTTTGTCAAATTCTTTGTATTGCTTCACTATACTCACATTCACCTCTTACAAAGAAAATTGCAGCACCTATTTTTCAAAATTAAAAAAATGGGTGTGGCCCCTATATGTTTACTACCAACATAATTAGATGATTTTATTTTGGTTCTAGATACCATCTATTTCAATTTGTTGAGAAAATGCATTGTTAACATACACTACATTGTTAGTGGCACACTCTTTAGAGAAAATATAATAATATGTATGGAATGAACAAGTAGGAGTTTACAAACATTACATGTGAAAAAATATAAATATAGATGTATATTAAAAATATATATAATTAGTTAGAATTAATGACAAAGGTAATCTATACATGATGATGTTAGAAATCGTCACCATCAATCGTTAAAAAATGGTTGATTCAAACTAAACTTGCTTTACTTTTCTTCTTCACTTAACAAAAAATTGTTAAAATTATTTTATTTATAAATTATTTCTAATTTTCCATTAAATATATCAAATGTATAGAACAATGCATGAAAAGGCAACAAATTATATCAATTTTTATGAGGTATGTTCAATAAAATTTGTTCTGGGAAGAATAGTAGAAGGCAAAAGCCTTATAATTCTATATTTAAAAATTAGCGTTCAAGAAAAAAAAAAATTGGAGGATTTTTTAAATAGAACATCAATATTTTTTAATTTATAATACATGATAAATAATACATTGGAAGAAAACCTTAAATCTGTCGTATTGTAATAATGTGAAAAAAAATTCAAAAGATAAATGTAAACTAATAAATCTATGTTATTATTATAATGTGCACTATATATATTCTACTGTATGCACAAAAATTATGAATGACAATTTTAAAAATTTAAACATTTAAAAATTAAAAGTAACAAAACAATTTTTTGAAAAAAAATTAGGACTACATCTTTATTCGATGTTTGTACAACTTTGAAAAAAAATTGACAAAATAGAGGAATAATTTCAAAGTTCCCATCATATTAAAATTCATAAATATTTAAAAAGAATCAAATATGATGCACGAGGTGTCACATACTAAGACAATACCAAACACATCCATTCACATTGGAATTTTAATATCTGTAAAATACACACCCGCTATGCTGCATATTAAGGACTATAAAGGGCTAAAAATAATAAAGTTATGAAAAAATGTATTCGTGTTAGGGGAGTGGGATTGGGCCGTATTAATAAAACAAAAGCCCAAAATTACATCATTTTCATATTTTTTTTTTCATGGTTCAGTAGTGTAGCACCAGATATGGCTATGGATTTGGCTTGTATAGCTATGGTTTGTAAGAAACCACACATGTAGTCACATATATCATGAGCCCTGATAATGCTGAGATGATCTATAGTTTGTCTGCTGAGATGATCTATAGTTTGTCTCTGTTGTAACTTTGTATACGGAACTCTCTGAAAGTAAATGGAATATTTTAAATAACCTGAAACATATTATTACTTGCGTAGAAATAAAACTTTCCAACTAGAAGTCATATTCTCGGGTATTTTACATGACCAGAGCTCTAACTCCCGATCTCGCCTTATTGTTTGTTTATTTATATATGATTGGAATTGTCCCTTCGGATGTTTCGAGAGTGTGTTTGTAACTAATGTCTTTTCTCTTGTACATGGATATAAGGAAGTTTATTCTATCATTTGAGTGCCTGTGATTGGAATTGTTCCTTCCCATGAAAACATTTGATTTCTACTCCATAATTCTATTTATTCCAAGCTTATTATCAATCAAGTCAATTCCTAATCTGAGAGGGCAAAACATCTTTTTGATTATTGAGATTTTACATGTGCAGGGTAGTGGTTATTCCTTTTACAATTAGATATAATCTTTTTGGGTCATTGAGATAACCACAAGCTCTAGCGAACTAGTATGTATGCCCTGTCAGTGAATTTCTCTGTACTTCAGGACTGAAAAGCAGATATCTTAATAAGCATTAGCTAGTGTTTGATCCGTAATCCTTTCTACCTCAAGACCATAAAATAATAGCCTTCAGCCAAGTGGTATGCGTTATACATAATTGTATTTATGTCTACTCATGCTCATAGACAAATTTCTACTATCAATTTTAATCCTTTCAATTTCTATCCTTAATTTGTTTAACTTTATTTTTAATTAACATTTTTGAGTTCTTATTTTAACTGTTAAATTTTTTTTTAGATTACTTGATGAAAATGGTATTGTACGTTTTTCTAATTAAAAAAATAAATTATCATTTAAATTAAGCTTTGAACATGATAATAATTCAATCAATGATCAAATGAAGTTTTGTATTAATTTTCAGTAATTGTATTCATAAAATATATTTATTATGTTTGAATGACAAGGTTTCAAGGCCAAAGCAATTGGTTACTTTATTTTCTTAGGAATTATTTTGGGAATATTTCCAGTTTGTGATATGGGTTTTTCATTAATAAGTTCCAATAATTGTATAACATTAATTTGTCATGAGTTTATATTTATATAAGTAATATTATTTTGAAAGTAATTGATTTGGGATGTAAATTTTTTTCATTTTCAAAAACGTAAAGATTATGGTTTTTATAATTTTAAATTAATTAATTTTAAATTTATGGGTTCTAAATATTATTATGGATGGTCAATGTTTCTACCACTTTGATACAATCTCAATTTTTAATGTTTAGAATTATAATATTTAATATAATTAAAGACTCGACTTATCGTCTATATTGATAATATCTCTTATTTTTTTGGGAGTCTGAAAAATATATATTGTGATAAATTTTCTAACACTATTCCTCTTATTACATCAATAGATGGTCATTTGTATTAACCTGGAAAATTTATAATCCACAAATGAACATGTTTTATCTAATCCATAATTAAATAGTCTTGAAAAATATTTAATTAAAAAACTGCTAATGATCACTTGTACTTCATTGAAAAAATATTAATTGCATAAGAGTATGCTTTAACAGAAAAAATAATTTCGTAAACACCCATCATAAATATTTATTTCTATCATTGATTCTTGGCTTATGTTATGACAATAAAAGTTTTCAGATTTTATACTTTTCTAGTATTCTCATGCTTTGTCATAATTATTTTTTCATGTTTAAAGTAGGAACATAACAAAGACTAGAAGAAAAAAATTATCCACAACTTTTGGGCATATATTTTCTCATGTTAGGTTCACTGATTTATTAAAGGGTCGTGAAAAACTCTTGCCTTTTCTTCACCATTCTATTTTTAACAAATAATATTTATAATAATATAGTTTCTTATCAAAGGAGAGGGTTTGGAACTCTTACCCGGTTGTTGGAAGATGAAGAGCCTCACATTTCACTTTATTAAATTTATTAAGTGGAAAGAAAAGTACAATTTATCTTATATATTTATGTTCTCTTCTAAATTAATCCAGAAATATTAGTCTAACAAAATAACATACGTTTTTTATTATCAATGTTTTTAAAA
This sequence comes from Torreya grandis, assembly GCA_037957365.1. NCBI lineage: Eukaryota > Viridiplantae > Streptophyta > Pinopsida > Cupressales > Taxaceae > Torreya > Torreya grandis. The sequence goes on from JARHVA010000582.1 coordinate 1,192,193, forward strand.
ACCATATATGTATCGACTCTTTATTAACAACCTATCTCAAAAGTTACGTACATGCTTCCATTAGAAAATATTACAATAATTGAATAAGATGCTCCTCTATAATAGGGATTATCATTAGAAACCATATGTTCCTTTATCATTTTTTCTAACTTATGAGTCCTCCTTAATTCATTGTTACAACCTGTAATTCATTTTCTTATAATTTTCTACACCAACATGAAGTGTAAATAAATATGAAACATATATTGTATCACAATTCTTACATTTTTGCTACTAGATATTGCCAATGTCTAACATTGCTTAAAATTTAAATGTAATTAAAGAAAAAATTGGTACATTCATTAATATAAGTTTTGTAATTGAAATAAAACATAGATATTTTCAATTACCTAAAGTTCCAAGTATAGTCCTCATGCAGCGTTTTGATTCAATCCTTTCGACAACATAACAAAGGTAATCATAACCTTTGTCGATCAGCATTATATTTATATATATATATATATATATATATATATATATATATATATATATATATATATATATATATATATATATAATATTCATTATCTTATAAATATAGCACATAAGTGTGGATGATGAATACATTATTTAATATTTAATGCTCAGTCTCCATCTTAAACCAGTTTATGCTTATCTACAGCTTAATCCTTGGAGTCAATATCTAAGTATAAAATCTACAGGATAAAAAAACTCATCTAGAAGATGGGCTCCATTAGACTATACTATAAGATCTAGACAAGAAAAGTGGTCTAGACAACAAGAAATATTTTTGTCCAGGAAGATATTCATCTCATATTTTGACAACTTATAAATAATAAACATGGGTTTCATACTATATAATAAAATTAAAATATTACAACATATGCTTATTAATTATTTTGAAAAAGGAAAGTAACCTTATAGAATCCATGCACAGTTTTTCCTTTGGGTTGAACAACTTATGGATCTTTTGAATTATGGAACAACTACCAAATTCTACTTTATTAAAACTCAATATAAAAACACTAACATTAGTAAAATATATTACATGGCCCTAACATTATGTAGAGAACACACATTGAACATCTCATCTAGAGCATGCAACTATTTACAAACCACTGTTCCTGATACAAATGACAGGTATATAACATGACTACAATTAAACTGCAGAGACTTGAACATTTAGGGGATACAAGAACGAAACTGTTATGTTCCCTTTCCATATTAATTAAGTTAATCCATGTGAAAGGAGGAACATTGTAGGCTATCAAGTATATGATAATAGTGTAACCCAAATTATTTATATCTGTATCAATAAGTATCACAAAAAAATATTTCCAAGTCATGCCTTACCAGTGCCAACAACTCATGTTTTCCAAAGATTCAAAGGACTAATAAATTTAAGTAAAATAATAAATAATATAATATCAAACAAACCTGATTAAGCATATATAAATATTTTTTAATATTCTTATTTATGTTTATTATTTTTAATTTTAGACCAAATAATATTCTATTATTTCTTAGAATGTAAATGGAAGTATGGATAATTCATAGTTTACAATAGTAAGTGGCAAAGGGAATTTATCCATCGGTATAATTAAGGGTTATAAATAATTTACATATGTATCTATATGCCAATAAATTTTTAATGATGAAATTGTTTCATATCCTTTCATGTTTATTGGAAATAAGGGGCATTATAAAAATTCCATGCAAGAGTAGATTTGGTAAGTAGTAAGAACAGATGTGGACTTTAACAAGAAACTAAATAGTTTGGAGATAAACATAACTAATTCAAATGTCTTAGAATGAGTGTCAAATGTTAGAATAAATTGACATGGTGTCAAGGAGCATGAACATAAAAATACAAGTTATAAAAATAGAGTTGATCGAATACACCAAGATACAATTCCTAATTTTAAAGCATTGAAATTATGGGGAAAAACTTAAATATGTTGAAGGAGTTCATTATAGATAATATTAGTCTAAAATAATATTATATATATGAAAAATATCAAATAAATATTTATTTTCATGCTTGTGGCCTTGATTATGGAACAAGGAATTTCTTCTTGTCATCACAAAAAAATATTAACAAAAAAAATAATAACATGAAGTCAAAAATTCATCAAGATAAAATTACATTGGTTGGTAATATGGATTTTCCTTCATGCACCCAATATCCACTGACAAGTCTATTTAGGGACTAATTTCAAATTGAATAGGCTATCAAAATTTTAGATGATTTGAATAAGAAACAAGAGGTAATCAAGATTAGGTAGAGATCCATTTTGTAGTATGATTTAAAAGGTATTGAAATAGATGAGTGAGTGGACCACTTACCATGACATCAAGTGATATTAGATCTCATAAGATATAAGCTAAAGAAGAAGATAAATAAGATCAAATTGTTTGCAGTAAGAAGATTTAGAAAATTACAGCTTGAAGACCCTGTTGGAGGAAAATTTGGCATCCATTCAAAGGTACATGCAATTGATATTTGATGTTTTATTTGAAGTGAATATTGTGAAATTATTAAATTTCTTGAGATTTGGAAAGAAAAGAGGATAAAGGAAGTCTCATATCCATTGAGGCTTGATGAGAAGATAAAGAGCTTATTGAAGCTCAAGAGTAAGATAACAATTATGCTCTAGAGATGATGATCCAAGGTGAAACAGACTTGGAGCAAGTAAGCAAGAAATGATATTTATGATTTTTTTATTTATTTTGCATTTGTTGAAGTTGTTGTCTTAGGAATGTGAAGTAGAAACACTTGATTTGAAGAGTGAAGGTAGAAAATGTAAATAAGAAAGTCCAAGAATGCAAGATGAGACTCAAAAGTATCAACATTTTAAATATGACTATTGGTTGAGTTATATTTGTCCAAGTTTAATAGTTAAGGAGGAGAACATTGAAGTAAAAGAAACTTTTAAGGAAGCTCAATTAAAAGAAGAAAAATAAAAGATTATCATCTTGGAACACGAAATGAATAATAAGTATAAGTCAAGGAAGAAATTTTTAAAAAGGAATAAGAATATATCAAATAATTTACTAATGCAATATAGCTAGACAAAAACAAATAAATGTTTGAACTAGAGCTCAAATTTATTTACCTAGGGAATCTAATGTAGGAGCATCAGCAGCCAAGAAGTATAAAATGTTTTGGTAATTGTCTTAGAGGTCTTAAGTCATTTCACTCATAATAATCCTTAGTTGAGGATTTATAAGTGTGTCTTAGGTCTTTTAGGGACTTTAGAGTGTTTCTCTCTAAAACTCTAAATTTAAAAGTTTAAATGTTTATAAGTATATAAATAAATGCTATTGTAAAAGTCTTGTAATGAATTAGAGAGGGTGTGTCAGTATATTATAGACGTATCTAGGTGTATTATAAGGTTTATATAAGTCATAATCAAATATAAAAACTCAAATAAATCAAATTTAATAAAGTACTATTCATAAAAGGTCATTTACTATCTTAGTCTTAATTAGTTGAGGGAGAATATCAACCAAATTTGGACACTCCAAGCTTGGGAGAAGATCAAAAAACCTGATCAAGGGAGACATTCAAGTCCTTTACAAAGTCATAAAATGATCAACTTTTCATTGTTTTAGGGGGAATGCTAGTCTACCATCTAGAAATATGGTTTTGTAAGTATTGGAGTGGAAATTTATTTTCAGTAAAACAAATTTTTATCTTGAATTTTGTGTAATATATTTTTTATACATTATATAATGTGAATCATCCTAGTTTGGATTGAGTTTATTCACAAATTATAGTTTGTCTCATTAAAACTCCTTCATACCCTATTTTTTTTTATGAATATACGGTCACTACATTCATTTAAATTATGTATAAACATGTGCATGAGTTGAGTTTGAGGATTAAAATAGTTGAAGGGTTATTTAAAGAGTCTTTTAAAAAATTAGAATATTTTTAGACACCTCAAGATTCATGAACTATTTTTAATAAGCTCTCAACTTCTTGAACTTAGGAAATCCCTAAAATAGGGTTTTGAGAAATAAATTTGATCATAGCTTCAATTCTAACCAATGTAATTCCTTAAAATTTTGGGGGAAGGTGTAAAAATACATTTGATAAATATTTATATAATTATTTTGTTGAATCAAATCATATGAAATAATATAAATCTGAGTGTGTGCAAAATATTTGTAGGTGTCTATCGAAGAACCCATAATATAGTAAAAATTGAAAGTTTTACTTTGTTTTTTAAATCCAAAGCTTGTTTAAAAGAATACCCATATTGTATAATCATTATACAATGGATATAATAGATTATATAAATCAATTATTGTTTTTGATATTTCAAAACCTATTAAAAAGTTTAATTAGGCCTACAAAGGCCTAAAGAATAGAGTTGTCCCTAAACTACTCTTCTAAGAAACCAATAACCTCAAAATTGGTTTCTTCTTAATATAAATAAAATATAAACATAGAAAATGTCAATTAAAATAATATTTAGGAGTTAAAACATCTCTTCTTCGGCACCAAATATGCCCATATATTGTTTTATAGCAGATTGAGATTGAGATAAGTTCCATGATCTTTAGGTGATCTTAATAGTGTTTTGAACTTGTGAAAAATCTTATATTGGTACTCTAATATTTTATTACATAATTTTATATTATCCTTATTTAAAATTAATCCTTAAGTAATAAAATAACCCTATAAATCATCTATATAATATTATGTTTTAGACTCTTATAGGTACTTATTGAGAAAATGCATAGAAGAGTGTTTTGAGATAATTTGGATTCAAAATTGGATTATATGGAACTATGTATGTGTGTGTGTGTGTGTGTCGGTGGGTTCTTGCTTGCGCATATGTGTGTATGCATGCATGCATGCATGTGTGTGTGTGTGTGTGTGTGTGTGTGTGTGTGTGTGTGTGTGTGTGTGTGTGTGTGTGTGTGTGTGTGTGTGTGTGTGTGTGTGTGTGTGTGTGTGTGTGTGTGTGTGTGTGTGTGTGTGTGTGTGTGTGTGTGTGTGTGTGTGTGTGTGTGTGTTTCTATTCATCCTTTTATATCTTTCCAAAAGAGAATATAAGGCTTTAATCTTGAGTTTTGTTGCATGAATTTAAGCAATAAAATTAGTCCTAAATGCCTATAAAGGAAAAGTCTAGCTTTTGAAGCTATACTTATTCAAGATCTCAAGGATAATAAACATATTGAGTTAAAAACATAATTAAGACCCTCATAACCTTATTCAAGAATTGATAATTTTGAAATTGGTTAAGAGTTAACAAAAAGGGTCTTGATCCAAAGTATAATATAGTCTTGAGAATGAATACTCAGTTTAATGTCAATGAGAGTGTAAATTTGATTACATAGGGGTCAAATAAGGGATTTTAAGGAATATCAAAGTCTTATAAGTGAATATTCTATTTTGAGTCATTGAAAGTGTCTTTTGATCTAAATATAGAGGTTCAAGATTCATTTTTATAAGAAGTCAGGAGATAATACTAAGTGCAAGGTTATTGGTCTATTAAGACTATTACAAGAACGAGTTTTGAGATAATCAAGAGATAATAAATATTAGTTAGAGATCCGTTTTTCAATTTGATTTAAAAGTTATTGAAACAAATGAGTAAGTGGACTAATTACCATAACATTAGCATGCTAGTTGAAAAAGGACATGCTAGTAGAGGTTTTAAATGTTGTTATATGAGGAAGGCACAATTAGGATGCCATACCAATAATAATTTAATTTTCAGATCTTCAAACAAATCAACATATATAGAAAACTATTTTTATTGGTTAAACAGGAATCATCTTCTCATTTCTGGCCTATCTAGAAAACCATGAAGGAAGGATGAGGATGTAAGACTAAACAAGGTGGGCCTTTTTTAAAAGTATAGACATGTTCATGCTCACTAGTTTATTTTTATTATGAAAGTTTTATGCTAAGTATTTAAACATATAATAAAAATTTAAAATTCATTTGAGTTAAATTGAAATTATGAAAATCATATTAAAAAAATATAAAAAATTGAGAAATTATGATTTTGCCTAAAACCTTACTAGGAGAATCATAATTATTTGTATTTGTAGAAAATCGTAAAGCCAAAATGATTGAAAATTTTCCACATTGTATATATTTATGTCCTTATCAACACATAAAATTATTATTTTTTAAATGGAGCTATACAACTCCATATTTAATTATTTTTGTCCTTTTTAGGCAATTTGGTAAAAATAAAAACTTTAAAATAACACAAAATATAAATAATATTTTACTAAAAATTAATAAATTTTCCTAATTTTAGGTTAAATTCAGTTTCCAAAAATAATATCTATAATATTCATTATATGTTTTCTAATTTAATTTTTTTTCATGAAAAACTAGGTAAGAATGACTAGTTTCCAATATCTATTTTTTCTAGATTCTCATAAATTGAATGGAAAAAAATTTAGATTGTAGAGTCATAGGATATTTATGTTAAGTGAGTATTTTAAAATTTTCTATACTGTCCTTGGTAAATAATCTAGACAAGTTGATCAATAAGATGACTCTAATAAATGTCATTATGAGGCCCTCATGTTATTGAAACTATAAGTAGTAGACAATTCATTTCTAGATGTTAGAAATGATGATAGTGTACTAAAATTGTGGAAATTCCTTAATAACAAATATCAATATTTTAAATATGGTAGAATTGTGTATTTAAAAACTCTTTTATTTTTCACTAAGATACAAGAAGATGGTTCTATTTCTTAATATTTATTATAAATAAAAGATATATGTGATATGTTGAAGGAATTGGGAAAACATGTAGATGAAAAAGACCTCATTTCTCTAGTTATGTAGAATTTACTATCTTATTATGATTCTTTTGTAGAGTCATTACATATGATTACATAAACATAGGCATTAGACTTTGAGCAGTTATCTACACTTCTTATACACAAGGAATGACAACATGAACATTCCATAGCTTCAACTTATACAACTACATAAAGTGATTTTATATCAAAAACAAAAGGTAAGGGTAAATGGTTTGAAAATAGAGGTTCTTCAAAGAATAATTTAATTGATTATAAAAAAAACAAATGGAAGTGTTTTTATTGCAAGCAACCAACTCATTTCATTAAAAATTATAGGAAGAGAAAAGTGTATATGGCTAATTCAGACAATAAATCTATACATGTTAATATTGTAGAAGAAGCAAAAGCCATCTATTAAATTTTATTTTCAATAACCTAAGACCAATCATGTGAGTCATAAAATTGGTACTTTGACTCAGGTTCTTCAAGACATCACATGTGTCAACATGATTGGTATGTACACTTTATTGAGGCTAATAGTAGTAATGAAACTGTCTCCTTGGGTGATGGATGGACACATGAAATTAAGGGTTGTGGGGATGAATAAATCATTTTTAATAATTATTAAAAATAAATATATTTACTAATGTCAAATATGTACCAGATATGAAAAAAAACCTTTTATCCATCAGTGAAATTACCAAAAATAAACATTTTGTACATAAGTTTGAGGGAAACAAATGTAATGTCACTACACTCAATGATAATCTTGTTGTTTCTTATATAATGAAAGGGGAATATATAAAATTATAGATCATATTAAATCAAAAGAAACATTTTCTTTAATAATAATTGAATAGGTAGTCACTCTCTGGCATGACATGTATGGTCATTTGAGTTATCAGTATTTAAATTTTTTGAGTAGAAATAAAAACATGCATGGAATCCCATATATTAAGGAAAATAAAAATGTTTCTTAAGGTTTCTATTTGGTTAAACATGTCAGGGAACTATTTCATATTGGTAAAGCATGGAGGGTAGAATGTGTGTTAGATTTGGTACATGTAGATCTTCATGGTCCTTTGAAAACTAAAATTGTATTTGGTGCCTTTTATTTCTTGTTAATAGTTGATGATTTATCTAAAAAATTTGGGTGTACTTTATTAATAATAAATTTGAGTGTTTTGATTATTTTGTTACATGGGAAACACTGGTTGAGAATCAACTAGTGTAAAAAGGTCAAGACATTTAGGTCAAATAATTATGGATAATTTATCTCCAAGTAGTTTAATGCAAACTTCACCAAGGAAGGTATACACATGTAATATACTACTCATTACATTGATAGTAGAGTGGAGTAGTGGAAAGGAGGAACATGACTATTATAGAGATGGTATGGTGTATGGTGAAAATCATAAATGTACCTTCTCAGTACTAGGTAGAAATAGTCAACATTGTAGTGTTCATCTTAAATAGGAGTCTTTGTAAAGATATGTAGGATATTACTCCAAAAAAAGTATGGTCAAGAAGAAAACATCATGTAAGTGATTTATGCATTTTTGGTTTTATTGATTTTACAATAATCCCCAAAATGAAAATAAGTGGTTTAGATGAAAAAAGTAAAAAAGTATGTGTTTGTTGACTACAAAGAGAATTCCAAACCATACAAGTTACTAGATATCTTTTACAATCAAGTAATTTTGCATAGAGATATCACAATAAATGAGAAAATTTTATATTTCTCAAAATACAGTAAACTTACAGATACTAGTAATATTTGGATTCCTACTTTTAAATGTGAATCAAATTCTAGTACTAAAATGGAACATGACTTAAAAAGGCAAACACTAGAATAATCTATCTCCATGGAAGGTCCTAGTGACACAATAGACAGTTCCATAAGTCAACACAAATGACCAAAATGTTAATTTAGCATAATTCAAGATATTTGACAAGATGATTTTCTTGTTTCTTTGGAATGTAGATCCCAAGATCAAGGAAACATGTGGTAAAGAATCATGAACAGGTAAATTTTGCTCTCAATACCAATTTTTCATAAGGTTTTGGGCACAATACTTATGTAAACACTAAAGTGAAGTTAGAGTGGGTATCAACAATGAGAATTTAGTATGACGCACTCATAAAGAATGGTACTTCAATTTTTTTTGAGCTACCTCATGGTAGTAAATCCACTAGTTGTAAATGGATTTGTAAGGCAAAATGTAAATCAAAATGTTCTTTGGAAAAATATAAATATCATCTTCTTGTAAAAGGGTATTCACAAGAAGAGGGAGTAGATTATGAAGAAACATTTACTCCTACAACTAGAATAATAATATTCATAATGGTTATATCTATTTTTACTCTATTTGGTTGGTAGGTATTTTAGATGGATATGAAAAATGCTTTTCTAAATAGAGACGTAAAGGAGGAAATGAATATGATACAATCACAGGGTTTTCATATTCCTAGAAAAGAACATCTTGTTCACTAGTAAGTGAAGTCTTTGTGTGGACTTAAGCAGGCTCCTCGAGCCTAGTACTTCAAAATAGAAAAATATCTTAGAGAGTTTATTTTAAACCATGTGATGCATAATATACTCTCTATGTTAAAACAATATGGGATGATATAGTAATTATAGTTGTATAAGTTGATGATCTTTCCATCACTTGAAGCGATAATGATTTCATTAAATAGGTGAAATTTGACATCTATTCAATATTTAAAATGACTGATCTAGGCATGATTTAATATTGTCTAGGTGTGGATTTTTTTTAGTATTAAAATTATGGACACCTTAATTTTATATTTAAAAAAAGCATATGCCAAATATATTTTAGATAAATTTAGAATGAATGTTTGTAATCAAATAACTACACCTATAGAATCTGGGATAAAACTCTCAACCAACAGTGATTCACCACTAGTTAATTAAATGATTTATTGGTAATTAGTATCTAGTTTGTTTTATCTTATAACTATTAGATAAAATTTATGATTTATTGGAACTTACCACTCTCGCTTCATGGGTAAAACACATGAAGAACATTGGCAAGCTACAAACCATGTTCTTAGATATGTCAAATGTACTATTGACTTTGGCATTACGTATAAAAATATGTTGAGTTTTCATAAATAAGATATACTAATTCAAATTGGGTAGAATTAGTCGACTCTAGAAAGTATACAATAGGTTATATATTCAATCTTGGTTCAAGAGCCTTTTCATGGTAGAGTAAGATTTGAATCCATAGGCAACTCCTTGGTTATGTTTTTGTAAATGCATCCAGACACAACTCCCTTCACTCATACTACCTTTGATAGAATACTGGTTAACATTGATACAAAAAAAAGTTATTTTGTAAGTAGGGGACCAGTCATGGTCCCAACCACTTGATTACGAAGGCTTTACAATTCATTTCATAAGTTGTTTTAACAGACAATATTTGACTAAAGACTATAACATCTATATAATAAAGAAGAAAACTTCTTGGTAGACAAAATTATACCCTACCCACCTCATAGTTAATTCTCTAAACATTGAATGTGATGATTCTAATTCATATTCAAATGAACTTTAATCTCCCATGTAAAATTTGGACCCTACTAGAGCTCCTCACATAGAGGGTGTTTCTAAGGAGGACCCTAAAATTTTAGTGTGATAGTGTCAGAATAAGCTATATAAACCCCTATTCACTCAAGGGAAGATATTTTATAGAATGAAACACCAAGGTTATAATAATTGGTTGTTACTTTAGATAAAGACAAACATGAACCCTTCAAATCAATTGAAATCTCTTTACCAATAGACTTAGAATCTATAAAAGATAGGGGGTCGACAAAATTACAAATGAAGAAAAATGGTAGAAGAATAGTATTCCAATACTCTATCATGTTTCTCTGTTTAGGGGGAGGGAGGTCTACACATAAGTCTCATGAAATTCATGTGTGAAATTCGTGAGCATTATTTTTGTGGAAAATGGTGGCATGTTATCAAATGTGTGTCCTCTACTTTATTGAGCTACCTTGTGACATCCCCTTTTGAGTATAGTTAAACTCATCATTTTTTTAAAAATAATAGATTAACTACCTAATCGAAGGTTATATCACATAATTTTAAACCATACCGACATTTATAATTATATTGAACATTAAATAAATAACTCATAGTCATCGGTTTAGCTTATAAATCTACTTCATAAACAATATACCATAATTAATTTTATACTATTAAAATCAAGGATAAATAACTTGCATAAATAAAAAGTGTGCTACAATTTATTTTGCATACATTACTCACATGCCATACACTTATCAAAAACTAAATGTAATGAAATGTAATTTACATCATAATATCAACATATTATAGTTCTATTATATCATTTTCACTGATTCACTATCATAATGAAGTATGACATATAACTATACATTACAATGATAGAATACATTTCTTTCTTAACTTGAACATATAATTATTATTTTAAATGAAAAAAATTATATATATATATATATATATATATGATTTGAACTTTATTGAAACTACTATACTACTAGGACTGATCAATTTTCCTTATTAATTTACAATTTTGGCAATCATATTCAATAGTGTACATTAGTAATTACTATAATCATCTTTGTTCAAAATTATATCTTTTACAAATTGAGTATGGGAGTTATTGTAGATCCTTAGTATACCAAATTAATGTAGAGAGGGAGAATATCATAGAGGGATATTCCTCCAAACACAGAGTCTTTAGGATCCCTCGAATACTTCTCATCCACTAATAATGGCCCTACCCTTCACAAGTAGGATAGATAAGATTCTAAAAATTGGAAAAGAGAACATTCAACAACACCGCATCTACTCCACAAATATTATTATGACATTAATTGTGAATCGATATTGGATTTAAAATATTCCCAATGTATATTACCTTATAAGATACATACAGCCATAAGTTTTTAGATTCACCAAGTTTGCCTTGTTGAATCTTAACTCATTAGGTAACTAAGTTATTATGTGTGTCTAACTAGAATACCCTCCCATCTCTTAGACAACACATCTCAAAACCACTACTCTTGTCCCAATGTTTCCCTGACCTAGACATCTCATAGTTACTAGGTCTAGATAATCCCTATTACCAGTTATTTATTTTTATTAAGAATGTACATATGAGATAACACTTTACAAGAGTGTCCCAAACCACCCACGTAAACCATCAACTTCTCTATATGCTAATGAATGATTAGTTTAGTAAGATATGAAGCTTGTTTTAAACTATTTTGTTACTTTTGATTTCTATGTTTTGATGCTTAATAGGGTCATTCTCACTTTTAATGAAAACTTTCACCCTATCTCTTATTTACTAATTAATTAAATATTGATGATGGTTATGATAGGTATAAACTTAGTAAATTCAAGATGATGATTATTCATATCTATCCATTTTTACGTGATGCTACTAACCCCATTTAAAAAGTCATTATTGGTTTACTATAAAAAGTAGGTAAAATATATTAATATTCCATTCCTAAAACCATATCATTTTCAAAGATCTTCATAAATAGTGATAATTTTTAATAGTAACCAAAGAACTCCATTCAAATAATTCATAGCATAGACAATCATTTAGTTATCAAACTAGGTCTTGTATTACTGTGATGTCAATCAAGGATTATGGTTTTTAGGTTTCTTTTAAAAATTAATTGGAAGTAACTGGATAGTAATAGGTTAGTACCGAAAATCTTGTCTTAAGTTGATAAGATTAGTATTCATAATGCTCTTATCTAAAATCATATTTAATAACATTTTAATATGATATAATATGATTATACTAGATTGGATGTAATGAGAATCACAATTATTAATCTATTATCCTTTGTCTCCATTCCCTCTTATAAAATTCATGTTTATGAAGAATATTTCATTTTATTTATTTTTATCAAGTGCCCTTTTATTTTTATAACTTTATTCAAACTCATTCTTATTGTGACACATTACTCCTTATAAACTAGTTTAAAGTTATCAAAGAATATAAATATTTATGACCAATAATAGTAAAGTTAAAAATTGGCCAAAATATTAAATTTAGGAAAGATTGTATATGCATTTTGTTTTTCTACATAATGGAATGACTTAGTAAAGGCAAAGCCATGGTGCAATGGGAACATAGAAAGGGATTGAAGTTGACATGTATTAATCCCAAAATAAAAGTGGTCATTGAAAATTTAAGACTTAGACAACTACCAAATGTCATATCAATTATAGCCAATACAAAACAAAGATAAATAAATCTCCCAACACATAAGTATGTTGGAGAACTAAGGATCCATGTTTGGAAATTCTTTGGGTGGAGATTTGTCTTTAATCAATACAACATGTGTTAGATACTAAAAATTCATGTTTTTTATAGATGTCAAAACATGGAGACTCGTTATAGCTTTGTGCCCATCTAGTTAGTTTGCCTAGGATGAAAAAAATAATAGTTATCTTACTTTTGTCCACAGCTCAAGAATTTCTTCCAAGGAATCTCTCTTTAATAGGTAATATTTATTCTCTAGATTTTTTATTTGTTAGTTTGAACTTACTAAATTTTTCCAATGAAAAAAACATGTTATACTATATTACTCATCCTAGGATTGGATTCTTCCCAAATTTTGAATTTTGATATTCTAATGAATGAGTGATCTTGTAAGTTCATATAGAGACAAAATTTATAATCAATAAGTAAAATATAAAAATCCAGAAGGGGATCCATTGGGTCTAAACATTGACTCTAAAGGATAGATAAGCACATTTGAAGATAGCAAAAGAGTAGTTCCATGACAGGTCGACTATATAATGAAAATAATATTTATTTAAAAATTAAAAAAAATTGGATTACAAGATTTGAGCTCCTATAAGAATAGATAAAGGCCACCAAAAATAGGTTTAAAAATGGACTCAAAATATACTAAGCCAAGAAATATATCAAAAAACTATAGTTTCTTCTTAAGGGAAAAATAGATTCTCCATTCCTTAAACATATTAAAATCTATGTCCCAAAGTTAGTTCATAAAAAAAATTATTTGCTAACCAAAAAAAAATTCCCCAAGGTAAACTTGATGCTTAGATTCATTCTATACAACAATATGTTTGGCATACATAGATTAACACTAGACATTAAGGAAAAATAAGATTAAAATTACTTGCCTTCGAGGAAAATGGTTGTCAACAACATTTCTATCTTCTCCAAAGCATTCTCTCTCCTTCTTTGATATGTTTTCATCCTTTCCTCTATTAAACTCTTCCTCTTTTCCTTGCCTGTTTGACATTCCACAGACCAATAAATAGATTCAAAAATTTAAATTTTTTCACCCAACGTCACTATTTACTTCATCTAATTCACTATTCCCCCATGTGGCACAATGGGTGAGGGGGGATTGTAGCAAGATAAAATAGTCATTTTAGTCAATGTTGGATTTAATACCAACTTTATTTTTATCCCCCAAGGGTTGTGTATTGGTTCAAAGTTGAAGATTTGATTTGAAATAGAATTAAATGTCTAAAATCCTTCTTTTTGATATTTCTTTTCCTACAATGCGGTAAAATATATTTTTAACTAAAATCATTTAATGTCATCTAACCGGTCATGCATGTTCTAGGCTAAGCTAATGTCCTTCAATTTCATTATAAAGGGTAATTGTATTTAATTTAGCTTAAAAAGTCAATGTACCGAAAGACGGTTAGTCAAAAGGTAATCACTACAAAAAAGCCATCTATGGAATCCCTATGGCATGCATAGTTCACTTGATCAATAATCATCTTTATTATTTTTCAACACCTTATATATTCCAATTCTCCTTGATGATACCCTCCCTCACTGTAGGGACGAAGTAACCTGTGCTGAAAACACATACTAAGACAAGACCCATTAACAATTTATGTTTATATATATATATATATATATATATATATATATATATATATATTATGAAATGTAATGTTATGCCATTAACGCATCTGTGCATCATTTGTAAATATGTTTGGTTGCCCTACACTACTCAATGTCATTTTAATTTAGTTCCGTGTGCACATCATTAATCATTCTAAGTCTCATAATAGTATAATGCATAATAATTATCTTAAAAATGTAGTTACTTAATTTCACAATGATACCAACATTTAATAGTAAATATTTGTCAAAAGTTTATCTAGATATGTTTATGTGGCACACCATGTTGACATGCATAAGTAAATTATTAGATGCATATTAAAATAAGATATGACATCCTACCCCATTGGAGGAGACCTTGCCCTAATGAGTATTAAAAAATAATCAACTTAGTAAGAATATGTGGAAAAGATTTGTAGATTGCATCATAGTCTTCCCATGTTGAAATTTTTATAGAATATTGGTCCCACTGGACCTTACACTAGGAGACTTCCCTGGTCCACAAAGTTATTTTCTAAGTATTAATAATTTGTAGAGGATCTACCAAAACTACACCTAAATCTTGTACCTATAATGTTTTCCAATCAA
>JARHVA010000582.1:1212500-1335000 GCA_037957365.1 Torreya grandis
CCTTCATAGGAATAGAGGGAGATAATAAAAAAATAATTTAGAATGCAAATAAGAGAATAACATGATAAACATGATAGGGCTGAAAAATTGATTAGTAAAGGACCAAAAGACTATGGTGAGAATGAGAATACTAAAAAATTAGCAAGAGACTTCTTGATAAACTATTTATATTGGACACAACATATTCATCAAATAAATAGAATGAAAACATTTATAGGAATAAATGATAGACATGTAATATTTATCATGAAAAACATATAAGACAAAAAGAAGATATTAAGGAATTTATGGTCTTTTAGAGGGACATACATATACCTAAATGAAAATTTAACCCATACATAATAGGAAGAAAGAATGAAATAATGGGAGAAAGTGAAAGCATCAAGAGATATATGAAAATGAGCATGGTTACTTAATGGAAGAGCCCAAATCAAAAATTGAATTACACAAGAAATAAACAATAACACTTAACCCTCATAAGCTAGAATTGTAGAGGTTATCCGTGGATGCCTTGTGTTGGGGCCCATAGAAAAATAAGAAAGGCATAACCATTCTTACTAAAAATCATGAACACAAAGCCTGAAAATTTATAAATTTTGAAGGATATAAGAAAATATAATATTGGAATGAAAGGATGGAAAATGAAAAGGAACATGGAGGTGTTATGGTGCTAATAAAAAAAGGTGGTATAAAAATATAAAAGTTGAGAAAGAGGATCCAAATAAATATTACATATGGTTGAAAATAATAGAAAAATAATTAACAATTATTCTTTTTTTCTTGATATTTTGCACTAAGAAACTCAAAATATATATATATATATGAAGAGTAAGTTAGACTGTGAAGACCCTTATGTGTTGCTTAAAAGTGACATTTTAATATTCAACACCTTAGGATACATATTGATAATAAGGGACTTCAATGTGTGAATAAAAAATAATCAATCTCTTAGTTTGAGGAATGAAGTGGGAGTTATAAATAATTCATTATTGTTATAATGAGAAAAGGACCAAGGTTGGGAAAGGAAATCACAATATGGAAAGGGGGAGTTATGTATTATTGAGAAAATATATTAGGACTATGTAGTTTATATGACAAGGTTATTTTTAATGGCATGGGAACATGGATGAATTCAAGGAACATTAGTTGTAAAAATTAGAAAATGGTCAAAGATTTATAGACTATGTTATTTATTCAGAGAACTCTATCCCAATATTGATGAAACTTGAATTTGGGGACTACCCTATTGAGATAGAATTAGATCATGTAGAATTGCAACAAGACAGAAATACCAAGAATATGTGATGTCTTATTAACCACATAGATAGCTTAATATATGTGCAAACAACAAGATCCTATAATAAACTAGGTTCTTACAATGGTAAGTTAAAATAGACTTACCTGAGAAACAAATTTAAAAAAATGGTTAAATAAACCATAAAATAAGATATGGGAATATGAAGATTTTAATTAAGTTTCAATAGTTATTCAAATATCCTCTATAACTGATTGAACCTGAAACAACTCCAAGCTTATTGCAAAATTTTATAAATTTTTCTTTTCAAAAGGTTTAATCATTATACCAGTTAGGTATTTAGAGGTAGG
Source organism: Torreya grandis (assembly GCA_037957365.1). Lineage (NCBI taxonomy): Eukaryota > Viridiplantae > Streptophyta > Pinopsida > Cupressales > Taxaceae > Torreya > Torreya grandis. Next base: position 1,214,106 of record JARHVA010000582.1, read on the forward strand.
ACAATACTAACGGCCTATGTATTCATTAAAAATAAATTATCAGATATAGTGTTGGTGAACTTTGATGTGATTTATCTTAACATGAAATATTGAATTCTTCACAATCTTTAGAACAATTTGGTTATCATAGTAGATAAATGTAGGTACCAATGAATCAAGTTGAATATCCTCTACTATTGATTGAATCCACATCAACTCTCTACCATTACTAACAATTAATTTATACTCTACTTCCTTGGAATACAAAACTATTATATTTTTAATCTTAATCTAATATCAAAAGGATCTTAAACCAAGAGTGAATATATAACCTATTATATAAATTCTAGAATCAATTGATTCTATGCAATTTGAATCAGTATCTCTTATTATTAAAAATTCAACATATTTTTTATACATAATGCCAAAGTCAAGATTACATTTGACATATCTGAGAAAACACTTTTTACCTTTCCAATGTTCTTCTTGTCATTTATCCATGAAGTGAGAGTGATAACTTATCATAAAATATAAGTTTTGCCTAGTTATAGTAGGATAAATAAAACTACGTACTCATTACCAATAAAGCAATTCATTGAGCAGTGGTGAATAATTTTTAGTTGAGAGTTTTGTCCTAACTTCCATATGTGTATATATTTGAATACAATCATTCACTCTAAATTTATATAACAAATATTGGGCATATTTTGTTTGATTTATAAAATTAAAGTGCCCATAATTTTAATATGATAAAAACTCCACACCTATCTAATATTGAAGCATGCCTAGATTAGTCATTTCAAATATAGATAATATGTTAGCTTTAACCTATTTAATTAAATCATTGTTGCTTCATGTGATGGAAAGATCGTAAACATATGCAACTAAAATTACTATGTCATACCCATTTTTTTAAAACATAGAGAGTAGATTCTACATCACACCTTTTAAAATAGAATCTATAAGATATTTGTCTATTTTGAAGTACTAGGCTCAACGAGCCTAGTTAAGTCCACACAAGGACTTCACTTACTAGAAAATAATATGTTTTTTACCAATAATCTAAAAAACCTATGATTGTACCATATACATTTCCACGTCTAAGTCTCCATTAAGAAAAAGCATTTTCCACATCGATCTAAAATACCAGCCAAACAAATTGAGTAGAAATAGATATAACCATTCTAAATATTATTATTTTAGTTATAAGAGAAAATATTTCTTCATAATCTATTCCTTCTTGTACATACCCTTTTGCAACAAGATGAGCTTTATATTTGCCTAAAGAACGATTTGAGTAACATTTTGACTTATAAATCCATTTACAACAAGTATATTTATTACTTTGGGGTGGCTCAGAGAAAACTCAAGTACCATTCTTTATGAGTCCATCATACTCAATTCTCATGGTATATTCCCATTCTAACTTCCCTTTAACATCTGCATAAGTATTGGGCTAAAAAACCTATGAAACATTGGTATTGAGAGGAAAATTTACCTTTTAAGGATTATTTACCACTTATTTCCCTAATCTTGTGGATCTAACTTCTAAAAAAACTAGAAAATCCTCTTACCAAATATTTTTCATTGTGTTAAATTACCATTTTACTCATTTATGTTGACTTGTAGAACCACATGTTGTGTCACTAGGACCTTCCATGGAGCTAGATTGTTCTGGTGTTTGCTTTTTTAAGTCGTGTGCCATTTTGGTACTATAACATGATTCACATTCAGAACTAAGAATCCAAAGATTAATAGTATCTATACGTTTAATATCTTTTGATAAATATATATTTTTCTCATTTATTGTGATATCTCTATGCACAATTACTTGATTTTAAGAGATATATAATAACCTATATGCTTTGGAATTATCATTATAGCCAACAAACATGTAATTTTTACTTTCTACTTCTAAACCACTTATTTTCATTTTCAAAATTAATGCAAAATCAATGCAACTAAAAATGCAAAAATCACTTACATGAGGTTTTCTTCCTGACCATGAATTTTTAGGAGTAATATCCTGCATATCTTTACAAGGATTATTATATAAGATATAGACTTAAATATTTCTAGTTTATACCCAATAATGAGAAGATACATTCATGATTTTCACCATACACCATTCCATCTCCATAATAGTCATGTTTCTCCTTTCCAGTACTCCACTATGTTATTAGTGTAATGAGTAGTATATTGCATGTGTATACCTTCCTTTGTGAATTTTACATTAAACTTATAGGAGATAAATTCTCCACCATTGTATGACCTAAAGGTCTTGACACTTTTACCTGTATGATTCTAAAGCAGTTTTTTCCATGCAACATAATTAGCAAAACACTCAGATTTATTCTTAATAAAGTACACCTACATTTTTTGAGAGAAATAATCAACTATCAAAAAGAAATAAAAGGCATCAATTACAATGTTAGTTTTCATAGGAACATAAAGATCTGCATGTAAAAAATTTAACACACATTCTACCCTTCATGATTTAATAGTAGGAAATGGTTACCTGACATGTTTACTAAATTGAAAAAACTTGACAAACATTTTGATTTTCATTAATATAAGGGATTATATGCATGATTTTATTATTATTTTAAATTTTTAATTACTAATAACTCAAATGACAACACCTATCATGCTAGAGAGTGACAAACTACTTAATTATTACTGAAGTAAATGTTTCTATTAATTTAGTAACTACAAGTTTATACATACCCCTTTCCTTTATAAAAATAACAATAAGATTATCATTTAGTGTAGTGATATTACATTTTTTCCCTTAAACTTAACAACAAATTATTTGTTTTTAGTAATTTCACTAATAGATAAAATGTTTTTATTCTTATTTGATACATATCTTAAATATATAATTGTAATCATTGTTAAAAATGATTTGTACATTCTCACAAACCTTAGTTTCATGTGTTCATCCATCACCCAAGGAAACATTTTCATTACTAATATTATCCTCATTAAAAGTGTACACACCAATCACACTGAGACATGTGATGTCTTAAAGTTCCTGAGTCAAAGTACTAATATAGTGACTGACATAATTGGTCTTGTGGAGATAAAAAGGCAAATGAAATAGATGGATTTTGCTTATTCTTAAATATTATAATGTATAAATTTCATGTTTTAATTAGCCATATCATATTTTCTCTTTCAATAATCTTTCTTAAAATGACCTAGTTGCTTACAACAGAATTAATTCCATTTAGTTTTCTTAGAATCAATTCCATTATTATTTGAAGAATTTTTGTTTACCGACCATTTACCCTTGCCTTTTGTTTTTGATACAAAATCAATTTCTAAAGCTGTAGAGTTTGAATTTATGGATTGTTCATGTTATCATTCCTTTTGTAAATGAAGTGCAGATAACTAATCAAAGTCCAATGCATGTGTTTCTATAAACATGTGTAATAACTCTAAAAATAATCATAAGAAGATAATAAATTATACATAACCAGAGAAAAGAGGTCTTATTAATCTACAAGTTTTCCAATGCCTTCAACTTATCACATATATCTGTTAACTATAACAAATATTCATAAATAGAACCACCTTCTTGAATTATATTGGAAAATAAAATATTTTTTAAATACAAAATTCTAAAATCTTAAAAATCCTAATATTTTTTTATTAAGGAGTTTCCATAATTCTAGCACGCTATCAACATTTCTAACTTTTTAAATTAAATTGTGTACTACATATAGTTTCAATAACATGAGGGCCACATGATGACATTTACTATAGTCATCGAGTTTATCAACTTGTCTAAATTATTTACCAAGGATAATCTAATCCATACTCTAATAATTACTTATTATAAATATCCTATAACTCTACATGCTAAAGTTTTTCACATTCAATTTATGAGAATCTAGCAAAATTATATATCATAAACTAGTCATTCTTACCTAGTTTTCCATGAAAAATAAATAAATTGGAAAAATTATAATGACTATTATAGAAATTATTGTTAGACACATAATTAAACATAAAATGAGACAAATTCATGTTTTTTTAGCAAAAAAATGTTAACAGTTTGTGATATTTTAAAGTTTTCATCTTTTACCAAATTACTTAGAAAAGACAATAATAATTAAATCTAGAGTTGTATAGATCCATTTACAAAACTTAGTTTTATATGTTGAAAAGGACTTAAACTTAGACAATGTGATATATTTTAAATCATTGTGGCTTTATGGGTTCCTCTAAATATAAATAATTATGATTCTCTAAGTAAATTTTTAAACAAAATCAATTTGTCTCAAGTTTGTTATATTTTTTAAATGATTTTCCTAATTTGTTTTTAACTCAAATGCACTTTAAATTTTGATTGGATGTTTTAATACTTATCATAAAATTTTCATAATAAAAATAATCTAATTATCATGAACCTCTATATACTTTGAAAAATGGTGTACCTTATGCAATCATAAATCCTCCTCCTTCCTTCGTGGTTGTCCAAATAGACAAAAATGAGAAGATTATTCCTATCTGACCAAGAAATAATTTTTTATAGATATTTTAAGTTATTTGAGGATCTAAAAAATATATAGTTGGTATGGCATCCAAAGAATGGTTTACTCCTATAATATCATTCAAAACCTCCATTGGCATGTCCTTTTTCAGCTGGCATGTTGATGTCATGGTAAGTGGTCCACTTACTCATTTGTTTCAATACCTTTTAAATCAAATTGAAAAATGGATCTCTACCTAACCTTTATTACCTATTTACTATCTCAAAATTATTTTATGTATTAGTATTAATGGACTAATAACCTTACACTTAGTATTATCATCTGACTTCTTACAAAAAAAAATACTCTTGAACCTTTGTATTTAGATCAAAACACACTTCCAATGAATCAAAATAAAATGTTCTCTTGCACAAAGGTGATCTTCTTAAAAATACCTTATTCAACCCCTAAGTAATAAAAATCACACTCTCATTGACCTTAAAAAGATTATTCATTATCAATACTATAATATACTTTTGATCAAGACCATTATTGTAAACTCTTAACCAAATTATAAATTATAAATTATTGAATAAGGTTATGAGGGTCTTAATTACATTATTTAATCAATATTTTTAGTATCCTTGAGATCGTTAACAAGTTAAACTTAAGAAGCTAGACTTGTCCTTTATAGACCTATTAGGCCTAATTATATTTATTAATGGCCTACAACAAAACACAAGATTAAATCCTTATATTATTTTTTGGAAATATCTAAAAGGATGAACACACACACACACACACACACACACACACACACACACACGTGCGCGCACACACACACACACACACACACACACATGGATGTGCGTGCATGCACGCACATGCACACACACATGCACACACACACACACACACACACACACACACACACACACACACACACACACACACACACACACACACACACACACACACACACACACACACACACACACACAAAATCATATTGACTCAAAAAACTCTTCTCTACCTTTTCTCAATAAGTACCTATAATAGTCTTAAACACAATCTTCTATAGATGAGTTTTAGGGTTCTTTTATTTGTCATGGATTAATTTGAAACAAGGAAAATATAAAATGATATAATGAAATCGTAGTATACCAATATAAACTTTTTCACAAGTTCAAAACATTGTTGAGATCACCTAAAGATCATAAAGCTTCTCTCAGTCTCAATCTACTACTAAATAGTATATGTGACTATTTGGTCTTGAAAAAGAGATGTCATATCTCCTAGATCTTATTGTAAATATTTTAATTTACCTTTTATATATTTAGAGTTTGTTCATATTGATACGAAACTAGTTTTTATGCTATTGGTTTCTTAGAAGAGTAGTTTAGGGACAACTCTATTTTTTAGGCTTGTGTAGGCCTGATTTAAATTCTCAATAGGTTTTGGAATATCAAAAATAATAATTGACTTATAAAACCTTTTAGAGTTATTTTATAATTATTATATAATATGGTGATTCTTTTAAACAAGCTTTGGAGTCAAATAATTAATGAAAACTTTCAATTCTTACTCTATTTTGGGTTCCTTGATAAACACCTACAAGAATTTTGTACATAATTAGATGTATATTATTTTATATGATCTCATTAAAAATTATAATTATATAAATAGTTTCAAAATGTATTTTTCAACCTTCCCTCAATATTTGGAGGAATAACACTGGTTGGAATTGAAGCTATGATCAAATTTATTTCTTGAAACCCTATTTTAGGGTTTTTTAGGGTTCTAGAAGTTGAGAGCTTATTAAAAATAGTTCATGAATCCTAAGGTGTATTGAAACATTATAAAACTTTTAAAATAATCTTGAATAAAATTTAAATTATTTTAATCCTGAAATTTAACTCATGCACATGTTTATACATAATTCAAATGAACATAGTGATTGTATATTCTCAAAAAAAAAGGTATCAAGGAGTTTTAATGAGACAACCTATAATTTTTGCATAAACTCAATTAAAATAAGGATCATTCAATTTATTTTAGGTATAAAAAATATCATTTCAAAAAATTCAAGCTAAATATGTATTTTATTGACAAGAAATTTGTACTTCAATACTTACAAAACCCTATTTCTAGACTACAGTCTGTCATTACTCCTATAAAAATGAAAAGTTGAGCATTTTATGAATTTTTAAAGGTCTTAAATGTCTCCTTATGGTTATATTATACCTTTATTAGGTTGTTGGAGATTCTCCCGATCTTGAAGTGTCTAAATTTGGTTTATATTCTCCATCAAATACTAAAGACTAAGATAGTAAATGACCTTTTATGAACTTTTTTACATTTACTTTATTTGAGATTTTCTAGATGACTTTGACTTCTATAAAACTTATAATACACCTATATAAATCCCTAGACTATCAACACATCATTTCTAATTCATTACAAACCTTGTATAATAACATTTATTCATATTTTACAAATATATAGATTTTCAAATTTGAAATTTTGGAGGGCAACTCTCCAAAGACCCTAAAAGAGAGAATACACACTTATATTTCCTCAAGTAAGGGTTATTATGAATAAAATAACTTGTTAGGAACTCTAATACAACTAACAAGACGTTATATACATCTTGCAAGATGATGTGTATGCATCAGATTTGCTAGGTAAAGAAATTTGAGTTCTAGTTTAAATGTTTCTTCTTTTTCCTCTAGTTGTATTTCACTAGAACACTCTTTGGTATATTGTTATTATTATTTTCTATAGTATTCATCTTTTACTTATACTTATTATTCATTTTATCTTACAATATGATAATCTTTTCTTGTTCTTATTTCAATTGAGCTTCCTCAAAAGTTTTTGTTACTTCAATTTTCTCCTCCTTAGCTACTAAACCTACACAAATACAACTCAACCAATAGTCATATATAAAAAAAATGAGACTTTTGAGTCTCATCCTACATTTTTGGCCTTTCATCTTTACTTTTTATACCTTCACTCTCCAAGTCAAGTTTCTACTTCACATTACAATATTTCTATATTTAAATCATTCTCTAGTGTTCTTATCTACTCTTCCAACTATTCTAGACTCTCATAGACAAACAAAGAGTCAAAAAATTCATTTCTCAAATACTCATTCTTGTCTAATCCTTTTAATAGGCTTAGAAATCATTCTTTTTCATTGACTATCATTTTATTTACTTCATTTACTCTATATTTTTTATGATCTACTAATGAATAACATAATTCTTCATCAAAGTTAACACCATTATCCATAAAATAATGTTTACCTTAATCTTATACTTATTTTTCTTCATTAAACTTATTTTCATCAAAATATATATCATTTTCTACAAATACACTCTCAAATACATTGTTAAAATTAAAAATTTGAGGTTTGGTTAGCTCCACTCTCTCTTCTTTAGGTTTCCTTTCTATCATCATTAATATTTTTCTAAGACTCCTTTTCTCTTTTTGAATTATTCTCCTTTCAACAATCTATTTCACTAGCCACTTAACTATTTATTTGAACACATTCCCCTATTGATTTTGAATTGAATCTTCCAATATAAAATTTAATATTTCCAAAATTTACTTACTCAACTCTATCTCTTGTTTTAATTTATTTATTTACTTAACTCTCTCTTTTTCTTCATCTAGTCTATTACTCCAACAAGATTCTCACCTTGGTATTTTGAGTCTCCATTAGTCCTCACCTAGGTCTTTTTCACCCTATTCTTTTAGTCATTTTAAATCAATTAAATGAGCCTCTCCTTAATTTCATGGTCTACAAAAACTTTAACAAATGAAAAATAGAAAAAATCACAAATATCTTTTCTGGCTTACTTGCTCCAAGTTTGTTTCACCTTGTATCATCTCTAGAGCATCATTGTCTTCTTATTCTTGAGATTTACTAAGAACTTTATCTTTTTTTCATGCCTCAATGGCTATTATAATTATGTTTATCCTCTTCTCTTTCCAAATATCAATAAATTTCATAATATTCACTTCAAATAAAACATCAAATATCAATTACATGTACCCTTGAATGGCAGCGAAATTTTCCTCCAATAGGGTCTTCAAGATCTGATCCTCTTGATCTACTTATTTCACTTAGATATTCTAAGATCTAATAAAACTTTATGTCATGGTAAGTGGTACACTTACTCATCTATTTCAATACCTTCTAAATCAACTTACAAAATGGATCTCTAGCTAATCTTGATTACCTCTTGTTTCTTCTTGAAATCATCTAAAAGTTTGAAATCGTATTAAATCTAAAATTGGTGTCCAAATAGCCTTATCGATGGATTTTATGTGCATGAAGGAACATCCATATTACCAACCATATTAATATTATCTTGATGTATTTTTAACTTCATGGTATTATTTTTTAAGTTAATTGTTTGTGATACCAAGGATAAATTCCCTGATTCGTAATCAAGCCTAAAATCATGGCAATAAATATTCATTTATTGGTTTTCATCTATATAATATTATTTAAGACTAATATTAACTATAATGAACTCCTCTAACATATCTAAGTTTTTCTCCATAATTTCAATAATTCAAAGTTAGGAATTATATCTTGTTATATTGGACCAACTCTTCATCAAATCTTGTATTTTTATGTTCATTCTCCTCGACACAATGTCCATTTAATATAACATTAGAAAATATTTCTAATACATTTGAATCAGTTATGTATATCTGCAAACTATTTAGTTTCCACTTAAAGTCCACATTCATTCTCACAACTTTCCAAATTCACTCTTACATAAAAAATTTATAATGCCCCTTATTGCATATAAACATGAAAAGATATGAAATAGTTTCATAATTTGAAATTTATTGACACATGATAATATATTTAAATTATTTATGACCCTTAACTATACCAATGAATATATCATCTTTGCCACCTACTATTTTAAACAATGAACTATCCCATACTTCCATCTGCATTCCAAGAAATAAAATAATATTATTTCATCTAAAATTAAAAATAATAAAAATATTTAAAAATATTTATATATGCTTAACAATATTTGTTTGATATTGTCTTAGTTATTATTTAACTTAAATTTATTAGTTATTTGAATCTTTGGAAAACCTAGGTTGTTGGCATTGGTAAGGCATGACTCAGAAATAATTTTCTATGAAAATTGTTGATATAGATATAAATAGCTTGGGTTACACTATTTATTTTATACTTGATAGAATACAATGGTCCTCATTTCACATGATATAACTTAATTATTATGGAAATGGAACATAACAATTTAGTTCTTGTATCACCCTAATGTTCAAGTCTCCATAATTTAATTGTAGTCATGTTATATAGTTGTCATTTGTATCATGAACAATGGTTTGTAAATAGTTACGTGCTCTAGATGAGATGTTCAATTTGTGTTATTTAGAGTATGTTAGGGCCATGTAATTTTTTCATATTGAGTTTTAATAAATCAAAATTTGGTAGTTGTTTCATAATTCAAAAGAACCATATAAGTTATTCAACCCAAAGGAAAAACTGTGCATGGATTCTACAATGTTACTTTCATTTTTATCAACTATGTAATAATTATATGTTATAATATTTTATTAAAATTTTATAGAATGAAATCCATATTTATTATTTATAAGTTGTCAAAATTTGAGATGAATATTTTTCTTGGCAAAAGTCCTTGTTGTTGTCTAGAACACCTTTCTTGTCTAGACCTTGTAGTATAGTCTATTGGAACCCATATTATAAATGAGTTATTTTATCCTATATCTTTTATAATCAGATATTGACTCCAATTATTATGTTGTAGATAATCATAAATTTGTTTAATATTAAGATTAATAATTAAATACTAAATAAATTATTTATCATCCACAGTTATGTGGCATATTTGTAAGATAACTAAAATTTAATATATACCTTTTATGATGGTCAATAAAGGCTATGGTTTGCTCTGTTATATTGATGAAAGTATTGAATCAAATATTTGGATGAGGAATATAGATGGAACTTTACGTAATTTAAAATATATGTGTTTTATTTTAGTTACACAACCTATATTAATGAATGTGATAAATTTTTATTTAATTACAAGGAAATTATAAGAAATGTTAGTCATTGGTAATATATAATACTACAAATATGAGATTGGTGATATAATATGTGTTTTGTATTTATTTACACTTTATGTTGGTGTAAAAAATTATAAGAGAATGAGTTACAGGTTGTATCAATGAATTAAGGAGGACTTATAAGTTAGAAAAAATTGATAAAGGAACATATAGTTTCTAATGATAATACTTATAATAGAGGATTTTTTTTTCAAATACTGTAATATTTTCTAATGGATGTATGTACATAAATTTTTAGATAGGTTTATAATTAAGAGTTAATACATACATGGTAAGAATAAAATTTCAAAAGATAGAATTATATTTTGAGTTTGATGAAGTGATCCTTATTACTCAAAAAAAAACTTTTGAAAGTGGTTTTCAAGAGGATTGATAATAACAAATGTATGTCATTATGTTAGACTAATATTTCTAGATTAATTTATAAGAGATCATAAGTATATAAGATAAATTGTGCTTTTGCTTCCACTTAATGAATCTAAAAAAGTGAAATGTAAGGTTCTTCATCCCCCAATAACTGGGTAAGATCTCCAAATTCTCTCCTTTGATAAGAAACTAAATTATTATCAATATTATTTATTAGAAATATAATTGTGAAGAATAGGCAAGCTCTTTTCATGACCCTTTAATAAATCAGTGAATCTAACATGAGAATTTTTTTTTCCAAAAGCTATGTATAAATTTTTTTCTTCTAGCCTTAGATATGTTCCTAATTTAGAATTTAAATAAAAATTATGAAAAAGTAAAAGAATACGAAATAAAACTAATAAAAGCACAAAATCGTATACTTTTATTGTGATAACATAAGCCGAGAAAGAATAATAGCAATAAAATTTTATGAAGGGTGTTTACAATTTTTTAAATTTATTAAAGCATACTCTTGTGCAATTAATATTTTTTCAATTAAGTATAAGTAATCATTAACATCCTTTTAATTAAATATTTTCCAAAACCATGTAATTATGGATTAGACATAATAAGTTCTTTTTTGGGTAAGAATTATTCCAAGTTAATACAAAGGACCACCTATTGATGTAACAAGAGGAAAGGTGCAAGAAAATTTATCATAATATATATTTTTCAGACTCCAAAAAAAAAGATATTATAAATATAGATGATAAGTCAAGTCTCCAATTACTTTAAAAGATATAATTCTAAACATCAAAAATTGAGATTGTATCAAAGTTGCAAAAATGTTGACTATCCATAATAGTATTTAGAACCCATAAATTTAAAATTAACTAGTTCAAAATTAAAAAAACCATATTTTTTACGTCTTTGAAAATGAAGAAAATTTACAACCTCAAATCAATTAATATCAAAATAATCATACATATATAAATATAAACTCATGTTAAATGAATGCTATACAATTATAAGAACCTATTACTAAAAACACATATCACAAATCAGAAATATTCCCAAAGTAATTCTTGATAGATTAAAGTAACCAATTGGTTTGGCCTTGAAACCTTATTATTTAAACAAAATAAATATATTCTATGAATAATATTACCAATAATTAATACAAAACTTCATTCGATCATTGATTGATTTATTATCATGTGCAAACCTTGATTTAAATGATAATTGATGTTCCTAATTTGAAAACTGTACTTTTTAAAAAAAAGAAACAATATAGAAGATGCAGCGAAAATTCACCTCAAATAGTAAAAAATCCCATTTTCATCAAATAACCTACACAAATATTTAACACTTAGTATAAAAACCCGAAAATGTTAATTAAAAATAAAGTTAAATAAGTTAATGATAGAAATTGAGAGTAGATATAATAACTTGTCTATGAGCATGAGTAGACATAAATATAATTATGTAGAGATTAAACCATATATATTTAGAACTAGAAATATTACATGAAGCCTTGAAAGCTAATAAATTTTCTGAGATACAACAAATGCTCAGATTCATGTCACAACATTATTAACATCACAATGTTATTTAGATTGCATGCATATCACCTAGGTGAAGGCTATTATTTAATGATCTTGAGCTAGAAAGGATTAGGGATCAAACACTAGATAATGCTTATTAGAATATCTTCTTTCAATCTTTAAGTACATATAAATTCATTGGTAGGGGATACATATTAGTTGCTAGAGCCTGTGGTTATCTTAATGACCCAAAATGATTATACCCATTTGTATGTGGAAAAACAACCACCCTACAAATGTAAAATCCCAATAATATAAAATATGTTTCACCATATTAGATTAGGAATCGAATTGATTGATAATAGTCTTGGAATAAATAGAATTATGGAGTAATAATCAAGTGTCAAGTTTCATGGGAAGGCACAATTCAAATCATAGGCACACAAATGATAGAATAAACTTACTTATCAAATATCCATGTGGAAGGGAAAAGATAATAGTTACACAATCACTCTCAAAACATCCAAAGGCACAATTACAATCATATTTATATAAACAAATATTGAAGTGAGAAGGGGAGTTAGATATTTGGTGATGTAAAATACCTGAGAATATGATTTATAGTTGAAAAGTTTTATTTATACACAACTACTAATATGTTTCAGGGTATTTAAAACCTTATATTTAATTTCATATAATTATGTATATAAGCTTAAAAACCACACAAAATATATGTCATCATCTTAGCATTATCAGGGCTCATGATATATGTAACTAGATTTGTGGTTTCTTACGAACCCTAGATGTACAGGCCAAATCCATAGCCATATATAGATATACTATTGATCCATGAAAAAATATGAAACTGATGTAATTTTAGGTTTTTATTTTATTAATATGATCCAATCGTCCTCCCTCCTTGAATAACCTTACCATGAATACAATTTTTCATAACTTTATTATTTTTAACCCTTTATATCCCTTAATATGCAACATATTGGGTGTGTTTTTTTACTAATATTAGAATTCCAATATGAATGGATGTGTTTTATATTATTTTAGTGTGTAACACATCATGCATCATATTTTATTATTTATTTAAATATTTATGAATTTTAATAGTATGGGACAACGTTGAAATTATTCCTCTACTTTGTTATTTATTTAAAATTATACAAACATCGAATCAAGATATAGTACAAAATATTTTCCAAATAATAATTTTGTTACTTTTAATCTTTGAATGTTTAAATTTTATAAATTGTCAGTCAAAATTTTGTTCATATAATAGAATATATATAGTGAACATTATATTCTTTATATAAATTTATTGGTTTGCATTTATCCCTAAATTGTTTTGCATTATTACAATACGACAGTTTTCAAATTTTACTCTAATATGTTATTTATCATGTGATATAAATTAAAAAATATTGATGTTCTATTTTAAAAACTTCATTTTTTTTTTTTTTTTGCATACTAATTTTTAAGTATAATATTATAAGGCTTTTGCCTTCTACTATTCCTTCTACAATAAAGTTTAGTGAACACACTTCATAACAATTGATATAATTTCTTGCCTTTTCATGCATTTTTGTATGCATATGATATATTAAATAAAAAAATAAAAAATATTTATAACTAGAATAATTTCAACAATTTTTCATTACATGAAGAAGAAAAGTAGAGCAGGTATAGTTTGAATCGACCATTTTTTTAAAGATTGATGGTAATGATTTGCAACATCATCATGTGCAGATTAACTTTATCATTAAGCCCAATTATTTATATGGATTTTTAATATACATATATAATTATGCATTTTCACATGGAATGTTTCTAAACCCCTACTTGTTCATTATATATAGATTATTATATTTTTCCTAAAGAGTGTGCCACTAATAATGTAGTGTGCACTAACAATGCATTTTTTCAACAAATTAAAATAAATGGTATCTACAACAAGTTTTTTTCTCCTAATTGTGTTGTTATTAAACATGCATGGGCCATGCCCACTTTTTAAATTTGAAAAATGCTCAATGTAATTTTCTTTGTAAGAGGTGAATGTGAGTGTAGGGTAGTAATACAAAGAATTTGACAAACAAATTGACATAATTATGGTTGTTTATATCATGTACTTGAATTTTTGAAATTAAATTAAATAAAATGAAATTATTTTAATTACATCCAAGAGACCAAATAATTTATCGAATCACCAATTACACCAATTATTACAACCATTTAATGATATGTGGTCCAATTATGTCTTTTTTGGTGGTACTCCTTCTTTTGATGGTTTAAATTAAAATTTCTCCCAAATTTTTTATTTTATTTTTATTAAATAGTTCTACCATGGAGACATATTTTAAAGTTTTTACATATTTAACTCGAATGTCTTCATATTTTTGACATTTAAGGATGAAATGTTCTTTTGTTTTAATGTTCTATGGTGCATAAAACTCAAACCCCCTCTTTCCATCATTCCTTAGGTGATGTTCATCTACATATACTACACTTGAACCTATATAAGTTAATCATTAGTTGAGTATTGAGTACATTTTCCATTCATTTAATTTCAGCCCCTAAATATATTTTTTCACAATACACATAAGTTGGGTGAAACTTTATAATATAGTGTTGTCATTTCTTCCTTAATTTTGTTCTTTTACATCAATGTAATGATATTTTCATTCCTATAATTATTATTTTATTAAATTTTAATTATTAGTTTATGTTGATATCCCATATACTCATCTATTTGGGGTTCTATTTCATCCACACATTTTTCTATTGGTGAAACACTTTATATCTTGTAGCCCTTGATTGCGTATTGTTTTTCATATTCTTCTATATTTTTTAAGTAAAAAAGAAACACGGTCATAGTTATTTGATATAATGGGTAAGTTATTGTTTCATCAAGAATGATTTCATAGGTTATTGAAGCCTTAATTCTTAAATAGTTTTTGATTTTTCACTTTTAGATCCTTTCTATTTGTATCCATTTCAAACTTGTTACTCCATTAGCTCATACATAGAAACCATACAACACCAATGGCATAACAAGTAGAAACATATGACCCTCATAGTCTTCCAATCCCAAATCTCAATAAATAGTTTGTGTTTCCATCTATTCATGTATGCAAGTCCTAGTCTTTTTTTTTCAACTTTAATTAGAAATATTTCTCTGTAGTGAAGGTCCATGGTTTTTAATGGGTTATAAATTCATCGAGAGTGACATGGACTAATTTAACCCTACATCTTATTTAAAGGGTAAGTAAATTTAAAACTATCAAATTAATAAATATTAAGCATGTTATCTATATAATTTTATGGGTTTTCATAACAACCTTTTCATTTTTTTGTACTAATATTTATAAAAGGGTTAGCACACATGTGCTACTATAACCTCATAATTTCAAATGTTTGTTATTTACGGATGTCAAAAGATGTCAAGGTATGGGTTTTTTATGGATTCATCCTCATGGTGCCCATTTTCCAATGCATATACACAATCAACACCAATTTAAATATTTTAAACATAGTCTATTTAAACATATGATTGCTCTTCTCTTCCACTTTGCTACATTGTAAATAAATTAATTTTCAAGTTGAGGCTTAATACCCTGTTTCATCAAGGTCGATGAACATAGAGAGAAAGGTATGTTTTTCTAACTATGTTATTAGATCAATGTTAGTTAGAAGTGTATTATAGACAACACCATAACCATCATATTTAGCTTGAGTCACTACCTTCCGTAGCATATTTTTTTACCCAATTTTCTAAATACTAAGCACATACAAAAGTCAGTTGTTAGTGGAAGGAAGATACATAATTAACCTATACTTAGATACTAGTTTAAGTTTTGGACTCCATCCTTTTAAATAAATAACTAGTCATATAGAGACCCAACAAATGAAATATATTTTATATAAAATTTAATTTTTTAGAACTTTTAGATTTGAAATAATGAATTGGGATCCAAAAATCTTAAAGGACAGCAAGTAATGTTAATACCCAAGAGAAGGAGAATGTTTAAAAGGTAAAAGAATTAGAAGTTTGTGCTTCTAATTACACCTAGAATAAAAGGTAGGATTATGTATTTTATACATGTGGTACTCCTAATTATTTGCGTTGAGTATGCAACATTAGACATAATCAATTATTTAGACGTCTAATGTTTGAAAATATCAAATGTAATTTTTGTGATGAATACTAAAAATGACTTTGATAACAAATGACAAATAACAATAAAACAATCATTTGTTCCTAGTGAGGATAACCCTATTTATATATGTTTAAAATATCATAAGGGAGTGTCTTTTATAAGTAAGAGGTAAATGCACATAAATAATGAATACTTTAATATTTTTCCTCGTGAGGATACCCATAAAATATTTATTAGATGTTGCTTCAATATTGATCTAAATTTATGTGTGATCATGTTCAAATATTTAAAACTATAAAATCTATTGGTGGAAACTAAAGATGGTTTGCCAAATGTTATAGATCTTAGACCCATTAAATATTTTATTATGCCTTTAAGGAATTACACGTATGAGCTTTTTCATCTAAAAATTGGATTCCAAACCCTTATTATAAAGTTCATTTCCTTTTTAGGTTATTGGTCATAAATAAGTATTATTATTAAGTATATATTTTTATTCTTGTAAATTCTCAATTTGTTGTTCAAAGATCCAAAAGTATCATTGTGTTCAACTTACTACTTAATACATATTGATATTTGGTCAATTTTTTTAATTTTTGGTAAGTTTTTATTAAACTATAAAAATCACATAGTGTGTTTTGAATATTTTATTTTTTATTTTAAGCTTCAAAGTTTCCCCACTATTATAAACATTTCCAAAAAAATAGTGAGTCATGATGTTTTTTAAAGGAATGTCTAGTTGATTTTAGTGAAAATGGTGAAGAAATTCTTTGAGTTGATTCTAGTCTACAATAATTCCTTCATATGTTTTGGATCATTTCAATATAAATTTTATTAGATGTTTTTTGTTATTGTAAGTTCAAAAACTAATATTACATTCTTTAATTTTTTTGTCCATTTTTTAATTATTAATGCTCTTGTGAGGTCGTGACTATTAGATATCCATTTTATGGATTCAATTTCATATTTATCTCTTGCATTCAATAATATTTTACCTTACTAATCTTAAATTTTGGTATAAATCCTAACTTTCTTTAATAAAATATTTTTAGGTAATCATTTAGTATAAGCCATTAGAAAGTAAAATTTTGTTTCATTTATTTCTATATTGGAAATATAAGTAAAATTTAATTTGGATCATAAATAGTTTTTATAATGTTAAACATTATATTTCCATACATGTCTACAAGGGAACATGCTAGTACAACATCTGACAAAAATTATTACAACTGTATAAATTTCTACTAGGGTACTTGAAATCAATAAGAATGATATAATGAAGAAAGAGAACACATAATTTGTCACTTTGAAAATTAAATTTTTCAAAAGGAATATCTTATACATATATGTTGTTAAGTTTCAAATTATATATCCATCACATAGTTTTGTAGGCTAGCTACCTAGTCCACTACCTCCTAGAAAACATTCATTAAAATTAAATATTTGAAAATCAATATTATAATTGTGCCAAGAAAACCTTAAAATTAAAAAGTGTAAATTAGGAGAACTCAAGTTTAAAATCTAGGATTCTTTGATATTATATATGTCCCCATTTATGTACACAATCTAACATCATTGCATCTATCTATCATTTTGTTTGATTTGTGTTCCATGTTATTCTAAAGCCATAGATGTTAAACCTTTACTATATTTAGATTTAATTTTATAACATTTTTGATCTCATGGATCAAAAAAAAATTAATGAAAGACCATAGTGTTGAAAAGATTTTTGAAACTGAGAATTACAAGACACTAGCATAACTAATAATTTGATGAATTTTTTTAAAAAAATGTAACTTTTATTCTAAAAGAGAATAAAAACAAAGAGACATTCACATACTAGTTTAATAGACAACATTTAAGGTGTCCAAAATAAATTAATGAATTATGAACATATTAGTAATATTAATTATCATTCACATCATAGTAATTTATCTTGAATTGATGTTAATTAAAACCTAATAAATAATGAGGATGGAGAGCAAAGGTGAAGTGTGGTAAGAGAGTGAAGGGGAAGGGAAGTATGATTGAGAGGTTCATCATTAGTAATAAATGAGTTGTGTTGGTGTTTTATTATATGATAGGTTGGTCATTAGTAATATTTAGCTACCTTTTAAATTCCACTACCCATGTAGAATTATGCTCTTATGATCATGTTTTTTTGTTCTTGGATCAAGCCAACCCTATCCCTCATACTACTCAGCTCTTTAGCCATGATGGTTGTTTGAAGTAGGATTTGGATTATAAGTGTCTGCCATTTTGATGATTTTTGTCCAGATAGGTTTTACATACATCTATGGTATACCTAGTAGGAGTTCTAATTCAAAGGTGCCTCCCCCTTCCCATTATCCTAGGTTTAGGGCCTCACAATATTACTCATTTAGTCTAGGGCATGTATGGAGGAAAAATAAAACATATTGATAGACAATAATTGGTTTATTCATAATCACAAGTAAATTTTGAATATAAAACCTCATGATCTTGATTTTAAGGATTGTCCCTCTAATGATAAGCTAATTTTTTTTTGTTCCCCTGAAGACCACCCTCATCCTCTCACTAATCTTCTAATTGTTAAAAAAAAAAAAAACTTTATAACATTTTAACCCTAAATATAGATATGCAAGTGTATATAGGGTTAAGAATATATAAATTATTAAGCAAAAGTGTGATATTTAGATCTATAGTAGGCCAATTAATTTTGAGACCGAGATAAATAATATTTTGAATTTAAATACTAAGATCTACCAAAAATAGAAAGTACAAATATTGATTGATATTATAATAAATTGAAATTAAGAGTAATTTAATGGTTTACTATGTGAATATAGATTTATGTTTAAATAGGGTAGAATTTGAATGGAGAAGGAACCTAGAATAATCACCAAATTATATAGTTTATGGCCTTAGATGCTTGTGTCAGATATGGATAGTTGTGTTGACAATGGTCTCTAAATCGGATGCAGGTGTCCTATACAGAATAGATTGAATTTAAATGTATCCAACTAGAGCTTTCTAATTTTTATATCACCTTTTTTATAAGTCATAAATATCATGTGCACAGGGTGTCTCTCTTTATCAAATGATCAAAACCCTAGCTTTATCACCCTTGGATTGACTATGGAAATAATGGGTTAGTGAGGAGATGATGTTGAGTTGTATTCAAGACCCCTCTATCAATGGACATTTCCTACATAGCCAATACCCTAAAGAGGGCCTTAGACTTGTTATCATACTGAACTAAAATTGGATTGATTTATTTTGAAGAGTATAGAATAAATATATACAACTTAGTTCACCTTAATTAGGTAACTAATTATCAGGAAGGGAGAACACTAGAAGACTCTTATAATAGAACCAATAATAGAAAATATTTGAAAATAATGTAATACTATACTGTATGATAACATTCCTCCCCTTAATACATTATTTTTACAAATGTACCCCCTAAATAACTCAAATTTCACCTTTCTAAGGGATTTGGTGAGTATATCAACTATCTATGCATCTCTTAGGTAGTACTAGAGCTGGATGTGGTGGTTTAATACATTCTCTCAAATGTAATGACATTTGAACTTTATGTTCTTAGTTACATCATGAAAAAAAGGATTCTTCACAAGTTTCAACACACCTTGATTATCACAATAGAGTATAGGTGGATTTTATTCACTAATGCCAATACCATCTAGAATGTGACATAACCATATCAAAGAATTATTGAATAATGCTCTAGTATGGCCAATACTTTAAAAACTCCCCGATAAATATTTGTCAATGAATATCTTAAATCTTTGTGTGGAAAATATTGAGAAATTTATGTACCAAAATCCACTTCCCATGCAAAATTATTCCCCCTTGATCATGTTTATGTGTTCTTGGATCAAGCCAACCCTATTCCCCATACTACTTGGCTCTCTAGCCATGATGGTTGTTTAAAGTAGGATTTGGATTATAAGTGTCCCCCATTTTGATGATTGTTGTTTAGATAGGTTGTACATACATCTATGGTATACCTAGGAGGAGTTTTATGTCTAAGGTGCCTCCCCCTTCTCATTTTCCTATGTCTAGGGCCTCACAATATTGCTCATTTAGTCTAGGCATCTATAGATGAAAAATAAGAGATATTGATATACAATATTTAGTTTATTCATAAGCATAAGTAGATTTTGAATAGAAAACCTTAGGAGCTTGATTTTAAGGATTGTCCCTCTAATGATAAGCTAAAAGTTGTTTGTTCCCCTAAAGACCACCCTCATCCTCTCGCTAATCTTCTAATTGTTAAAAAATACATAACTCTATAACATTTTAACCCTAAATATAGATATGCAAGTGTATCTAGGGTTAATAATATATAAATTACTAAGCACAAGGGTGATAAATAGATCTATAGTAGGCCAATTAATTTGTAAATTGAGATAAATAATATTTTGAATTTAAATACTAAGATATACCAAAAATAGAAAGTACAAATATTGATTGATATTATAATAAATTAAAATTAGGAGTAATTTAATGGTTTACTATGTGAAAATAGATTTGCATTGAAATAGGGTAGAAGTTAAATGGAGAAGGAACCTAGAATAATCATCAAATTATATAGTTTATGGCCTAAGATGCTTGTGTCAGATATAGATAGTTGTGTTGACAATGGTCTCTAAATTGGATGCAGGTGTCCTATAAAGAATAGATTGAATTTTAATGTATCTAACTATAGCTTTCCAAGTTTTATATCACCTTTTTTATAAGGCATAAATATCATGTGAATAGGTTGTCTCTCTTTATCGAATGATCAAAACCCTAGCTTTATCACCCTTGGATTGACTATGGAAATAATGGGGTAGTGAGGAGATGATGTTGAGTTGTATTTAGGACCCCTCTATCAATGGACATTGCCTACATAGCCAATACCCTAAAGAGGGCCTCAGACTTGTTATCATACTAAACTAAAATTGGATTGATTTATTTTGAAGAGCGTAGAAGAAATATATACAATTTAGTTCACCTAAATTAGGTAACTAATTATCAAGAAGGGACAACACTAGAAGACTCTTATAACAGAACCAATTATAACAAATATCTAAAAATAATGTAAGACTATAGTTTATGATAACATTCCTCCCCTCATTACATTATTTTTACAAATGTATCCCCTAAATAACTAAAATTTCACCTTTATAAGGGATTTGGTGAGTATATCAGCTATTTATGCATCTATTAGGTAGTACTAGAGCTGGATGTGGTGGTTTAATACTTTCTCTTAAATGTAATGGCATTTGGCCTTTATGTTCTTGGTTCAATCATGAAAAAAAAGATTCTTCACAAGTTTCAACACACCTTGATTATCACAATAGAGTATAGGTAGATTTTCTTCACTAATACCCATACCATCTAGAATAAGACATAACCATATCAAAGAATTATTGAATAATGCTCTAGTATGGGTAATACTTTATAAACTCCCCCATAAATATTTCTCAATGAATATCTTAAATATTTGTGTGGAAAATATTAAGAAATTTATCTACCTTTTGAAATCCACTTCCCATGCATAATTATGCTCCCATGATGATGTTTATGTGTTCTTGGATCAAGCCAACCGTATCCCCCATACTACTTGGCTCTCTAGCCACGATGGTTGTTTGAAGTAGGATTTGGATTAAAAGTGTCCCCCATTTTTATGATTATTATTTAGATAGGTTTTACATACATCTATGGTATACCTAGGAGGAGTTCTATGTCTAAGGAGCCTCTCGCTTCTCATTCTCCTAGGTCTAGGGCCTCACAATATTGTTCATTTAGTCTAGGGCATGTATGGAGGAAAAATAAGACATATTGATAGACAATAGTTGGTTTATTAATAAACATAAGTAAATTTTGAATATAAAACCTTAGGATCTTGATTTTATGGATTGTCCCTCTAATGATAAGCTAAAAGTTGTTTTTTCCCCTAAAGACCACCCTCATCCTCTCGCTAATCTTCTAATTGTTAAAAAATACATAAGTCTATAACATTTTAAACCTAAATATAGATATGCACATGTATCTAGGGTTAAGAATATATAGATTATTAAGCACAAGGGTGATAAATAGATCTATAGTAGGTCAATTAATTTGTAAACTGAGATAAATAATCTTTTGAATTTAAATACTAAGATCTACCAAAAATAGAAAGTACAAATATTGATTGATATTACAATAAATTGAAATTAAGATTAATTTTATGGTTTACTATGTGCATATAGATTTACATTGAATAGAGTAGAAGTTGAATAGAGAAGGAACCTAGAACTATCATAAAATTATATAGTTTGTGGCCTTTGATGCTTGTGTCAAATATGGACAGATGTGTTGACAATGGTCTCTAAATTGGATGCATGTGTCCTATATAGAATATATTGAATTTGAATGCATCTAACTAGAGTTTTATATGTTTTCTATCACCTTTTATCTTAGCCATAAATATCATGTGCATAGGTTGTCTATCTTTATCAAATGATCAAAACCCTAGCTTTATCACCCTTGGATTGACTATGGAAGATGATTTTGAGTTGTATTTAGGACCCCTCTATCAATGGACATTGCCTATATAGCCAATACCCTAAAGAGGTTCTCATACGTGTTATTATACTAAACTAAAATTGGATTGATTTATTTTGAATAGTGTAGAAGAAATATACACAACTTAGTTCACCTAAATTATATAACCGATTATCAGGAAGTGAGAACACCAGAAGACTCTTACAACAGAATACGTTATAAAAATTATCTACAAAAAAATGTAAAAATATATGTTATGATAACATTCCTCCCCTTATTACATTATTTATACAAATGTACCCCCTAAATAACTCAAATTTCACCTTTCTAATGGATTTGGTGAGTATATCAGCTATCTATGCATTTATTAGGTAGTATAAGAGTTGGATGTGGTGGTTTAAGACTTTATCTTAAATGTAGTGACATTTGACCTCTATGTTCTTGGTTCCTTCATGAAAAACAAGATTCTTCACAATTTTCAACATACCCTAGTTATTGCAATAGAGTATAGGTGGATTTTCTTCACTAATGCCCATATCATCCAGAATGTGACATAACCATATCACCTTGTACACAACTCCATGTGTAGTGTGATAATCTATCTCAATGGATGAGAGAGAAATGACACTTTGCTTCTTATTGATCCATAAGATTGGTTTAGATCTGTAGTGAAATATGTATCCTAACATTGACTTTCTATCATCAATAGATCTGACGTAGTCTGAGTCAGTGTATCACTACAAGAAGATCTAAGTATTCTTCTTGTATTATAGACCATACTCAAGTGTACCTTTAATATATCTCAAAACTAACTTTTCTGCAACCCAGTGACATTTTTTTGGATCCTACATGAATCTGGAGAGATAGTTCATAACAAAACATATATTTGGTCTAGTGCAAGTCAAGTAGATAAGACTCCCAATGAGTTGTTTGTATAAATTTGCATCCACTTGAAGTGAGTCCTACAATCAAGAGAGTTGTAAAACTTTCTCCATTGGTGTTGAAATAGGTTTACAATCTAACATTATATACTATTTTAGGAGCGTTTTGGCATATTTTATCTGGGAGATAAAAATTTGATTCTATTTCTACCATATCTCCAAGCCAAGATAATAATAATGGAGTAGCCCCAAATCAGTCATTTCAAAATATATTTTGAGGTCATTCTTCACAATATCAACATAATGTTTTGAACTTCTAGTGATCACAAGATCACCTATGTACAAAACAAAAATGATGATTTTTTTTCTTACCTTATTTATGTATAAGTTAGAATCTGAGGGGCTATGGGTAAAACCATGATGCAAAAGGAGATTATATATCTTGATGTACCATGCCCTAGGAGCTTGTTTCAGTCCATATAATGATTTGATGATATGTCATACCTTTTTAGGATGTTTTTCATCAACAAAGACTTCCAGTTGGGTCATGTATACTTCTTATTTGACATCACCATTTAGGAAAGCACTCTTGATGTCCATCTGCTAAAGTTTCCATCAATTCTATTCTACCATTTTGTAAATAACTATGATGGTCTTGATCATTTCAATCGGTGCAAAGGTCCCTTCATAGTCAATGCCTTCTTTCTCAGCATATCCCTTTCCTACAAGTCATGCTTTGTGCTTGTCAATGGATCCATCTACCTTATATTTATTTTTGAAAACCCATTTACAACCTATGGGTTTCTTTCCTGTACACAGATCAACAAGTTCTCAAGTCCAATTCCTCTTGAGTGAGTCATACTTAGCATCCATTACTTTCTTCTACTAAGGTTGACTTAGTGATTCTTGAACATTATCAAGTTCAAATCTATCAACTACTATACTCACGAGCGTAAAATTTACCTCATTTCTTATCTAACTCCTCATTGACACTCTAGATGAAGTATTCTAGGGAGATTTCACATGGGAGTCTTTAATGGTACTCCATACCCACTTCAGATGAGAACTTTGCCATTGATGTGAAGAACTACTTAGTCAATTTTCTAATTATCCAAGATTAAGATATATCTCCCCTTGCAGACCATCTTCTTTGTGAGTAGTTTCCTCATCATCTAATTTGGAGAGTAATTGGTAAGAGATGGTTGGTTTTGATTTTTATTTCTACATCACTGATTCAAATGATGACTCATCACAAACCACATCTCTACTTTTGTAGATTTTATTCACCTCAGACTCCTTGAGATGGTATGCTTTTGAGGTAGTGCTATATCTCAATAAGATGCATGCGAGTGTTTTTTACTCAAGTTTTTTCCTCTTTCAAGTAGGGGCATGCATATATGTTATGTAATCAAACACTCATAAATGAGAAATTGATGGATTTTTACCACTCCTTACCTCTTCTTATGTTTTTTCCTTTAAATTTTTTGATGGTTCCCTATTGAAAAGATAAATAATTATCTAGACTGATATGCCTAATATCATTTCTCCAGCTTTATTGTTAACATCATGCAGTGAGCCATTTCCATTACTATGTGATTGCATCTCTCAATAATGTCAGTCTACTGGGGCATGTATGGAGTAGTCAAATTCTATTTTATGCCTTGTTGGTTCATGAATGGCAAGAACTTCTTTGATGTAAATTCCCCCCTCAATCTAAGTAGAGGAAAAGAATTATCTAGTCTCCTTCACAACCTGCTAATAGAAGACCTGGAAATGATGAAGGGCCTCACTTTTCTTCTTCAAGAAAAACACCAATATTTTCTTAGAGAAATCATCCATGAAGTGTTGAAATTATTTATATCCTAAAAATGAAGTAAGTAATGGTCTATTCATATCGATATGAACAAGCTCCAAATGCTTATTAACATGAAAAAAGCTTGCCCTGAATGGATCCCTGTGTTATTTACCTATAAAACATCTATGACAAATGAGCAATGAACTAGAAAACTTAGGAAATTTGTGTACCATCCCTTTTGAACTTATCTAGTACAAATATCTAGTAGATAGGTGACCATAATGGTAGTTCCATAGAGTAATACCTTAGAAGATGAAAAAACATATAAATCAAATAATTTATCTTTTAAAAAATCTCTAGAAATAACCATACCTTTTCATGAGATCAAACAAGATTTTTTGTCATTATCAATAAGAAACTCCACCTTCAGATGATGATTAAAAAATTTACTGATTGATAAGAGGTTAGATGTCAATCTATGAATATATAGTACATTTGAAAGTGAACATTTTTGGGTTTTGGGAGGAATGGTGACTTGGCCTATTCCTTTTGCAACATACTCTTTATCATTGATGATCCTAACCTGATCTCTTGTGGGTTGGTCTGTTAGTGAATCAAATAGCTTTCTGTCACCTGACATGTGTGCAGTGGCACCTGAGTCTATCAACCCATGGCCTGTAAGGTCTGGGAGACTAGCACTAAGTACTTATATGCACTATAATTGTATTCTTTAGGTGTTTCCTCTAAAGATCCATCATTTTTTAAGTTGTCAAATGTTCTTTCTACTTCCACTGGTAGGGATATCTTTTCAATTTTTTATAATCATCACACTATAATGTGTTTTCTTTCCTATAAGACCCTTATTCTAGGCCACTATACTAGTAGTTTTCTATGTCATGAGTGTTGGTTTGATAGATGTGACACCACCGCTTTGATTTTATGATTTATGATGATGTCAAGACTATTGTTGTTGCTATTTCTATGGTTTCTTCTCTATAGGTCCATTTCAAGATTTATGATCTCATTTTTTCTTCAAGATAAGAGTTTGTCTTGCAACTCATATTGGACTGAGTTGATGGCTTCTTCAAACTATAATAGGTTCATGATATTTTTGAATGAAACCATATATTTGGATATACTCAGTGTCATGATGAAGACTCTAAATGGGGAAGGGAGAGCCTTCGAGGTGATTTGGATCAAGATTTGGTCATCTACCATCTCATCGAGTGATAATAGTTTTATTTTTAGCTCCACTACCTTATGTAAGAATTCTTTGACTTTCTCATCAGACTATATAGAGAGTGTATGAAGTCTAGATTATAGATGGAGGATCTTAGTCTTATTTTTTTCCTAATAGGTGTTTTCTAATTTATTCTATATTTCTTTATTTACATCCCTAACATGCAAATTCATGTAATCAATGATGTTTAGCATAATCAACATCAAGGATTTATCATTATCTATTTCATATTTTGTGAATGCATCAGGATTAGTAAGAACTTTCACAGTATCTATCACAATTCCCCATAGTCCTTCAAACTAAAGGATGGTGTGCATAATCATTTTCCAAGTGGCATAGTTTAGACCTTTGAGAATTTGGACATTCGAGAGAAGAAATTTTGGAGCAGACATTGTAAATAAAAATATTTTATTTTACTGCTATGAGGGAATATTATAAGTCTTTTTACTCACTAGTCGAAAAATCAAGATTGGAGATGAGCACAATAATTACGCACTAAGAGATAGGGATGCTTCCTAAGGCATTCGACCTCTTCTTCACAGTCTACACCATATCTAGATTTGAGTTTTACTCATATTCTCCTTGCTTGGTCATGTATGTCGAATAAGAAATATTAGAGAAGTCCCTTTCAGATTATCTTGTCAAATTAAATGTTACCACAATAACAAAGGGATTCTATCAAATTAAAGTAAAAATTGGTGATCTCTTGAGCGTCATAATAGTTTTCAATGTTCTAAGAGTCTCCTTGGTGGCTTTTAGCAGTTTTAACACTATCCTTCACAATAGACATACGTGGTAGTCTTGCTCATGTTTTAAATCTTCAAGATTTCTTTATTGGAATTAATGAAATCTAATGGGATGAATTCATGTTCAAATTTACATGAACTACTTCTCCATTTTTATAATCTCCTTTGATAGTAGTACCAATTAAATACCTTGACTGATCTCTCATAATAATTCTCATTATGTTTAAAATGATCTAATGTCACCATTGAAACTAGGGCATCCGCATAAATATATCAATAACTAACTGAATGTAGTCCTCATTAACTAGTTTTATAGCAAAGGAGATATCCTTATTAATTAAATATCTGGATCTTGTCTTTACAGGTCATAAATTACAATAGTTCCACATTCTTGTTATTTGCATAGTCTTTTGAGCACCCTCAAGAATATCAAGGACCACCTCTCCATGATCATGATGAGTGGTAATCTCATGGGTACCGCATCTATTAGACTATCTTACACCTTCTCCTAGCAAGTTTCCTTCTCCGTTTCTAGATTACGATTTATTGCCCAACCCATGAGCTTTTACAATTGGTTCAAATTCCTATCACGCATTATTAGGTGTTGTGGAATAGGCAGACACATAGTTGAATTTTTATTAATAAGGTGTCCACAGTTTGTAGGTCATAATTCTTGATGCTTGTTACTCCAAGCTTGGCCAATTATTTGCTTCTTCTACATAGTTTGTAGGCTTTGATCTTGCATGACTACTACACATCAATCAGCCTTCACGTACTCTCAAAATCTAATGGTGGTGGTAAGTTATCATTCTAATTTCTTTAAGAGAAGCTATGATACTAGAATTGTTATCAGATTGAATTGAAACTAGATTGATTTATTTTGTAGAGCACAATAGAAATATATACAACTTATTTTACCTAAATTAGGTAACCAATTATTGGGAAGGGACAATAGTAGATTATTATTATTATTATTATTATATAATCATTTATAATAAATATCTAAAAATAATGTAAGACTATATGCTATGGTAACATGACTTTTATATTTCTCCCCTACATGTTGGTTTGTGTGTGTACAAGGATTCAATATATGATAAATAAGTACTTATAGTGACCTAGATTGTAACATTGAAAATATGGATCATGCATTTCTCCTTTTAATGATTTAAACTTTTAAAAATATTACTCCTATGATTGATATGAAAATATGAATGAATATGGTAGTTATTCCCACTTGAGTGCTAGATTGATAGTTCTTTTGTTACTCTATAAGTGTGAGGTATGAATTTTCTAGTTGAGGAATGAATGAGGATTGATCTTGGATGTATAAAAATCATTTGGTAAAATATATCACATTGAATCACTAAGGTCAACCATAAGGACATGCTAAATTTATAAATTGGATGAATTTTGGACACTAGACACATAGTTGGAAAATAGACACCTACATCATTGTAGGTGTCTTGTTGGGATACAAGTGTCAAAGAACATAGAACATGATTAAATTTATGAAAGTGATATCTAGGGACAATGAACATGTCTATAGAATCTTTCATAGTATATAATGCCTGGTCATCAAAATAACATATGGTCAGACTAAGAGATAAGTAATTTGGCATAAAGAGATAACAAACTTCATCATTTTTGGTATTGGAAAGGTCTTAGAACTGAATGGTGTATGTAACCATGATAGGTATTTTCCAAGTGTATAAAATTAAAGTGATATATAATTTAAATTTAGTGTCTATATTTGAGCGCCATTAATTTAGTAATGGAATTACTAGTTTAAAGGAAGATAAATGTATATCTAGTGTGGATAACATGCCTTGTCTTTGCATGAACCCAAATTCAATGCTTTGATGGTTACTAACCTATAACTGGGATTATGTTGCTGTATATAGTCAATGTATGAAATATAAAATCAAAATAATTTGAAATGCTTGAAAGTAATAATAATAAGGTTAGGAGTACACCTATGTGTCGATGTAACTATCTTGCCTTCTATAAATTTTATTTGAAGAGATGTTTCTTTATGAATAATTAGAACTAAGATTAGGACAATTTTGAAACCTACAAGTGATATACATATACATGACACATGCCCCAAATGTTGGTGAAAAGGTGAGTTTCCACATGGCCATTGAGCTTATCTCAATTGTGCAACCCAATCATGCTTATAACTTATTGAGTGTGAGTGATCTAGTCAAATCACACTATATATCAGGTGAGGTTGGATGGTTTAACAAATTCATCCTATAAAAATACATAAATTAGAATATGTAATCATGTTTAACTTATAAACTTAGTAATATTGAGTGATTTAATCACCTTAACCTTCCCAAAGGTGAACCAACTACTATAGTAGTTTGTCTCAATAACAATACATCAAAGTCCATCTTGGTTTTAAAATCTATAAAATGATTTAATTTTACAATTTAAGGTGTTTTTTACATGAAATATGCACCTCATATATTTTTTAAGCTAAAACCTGGGTATAATAATGGTACCAGTGTGTAAAATATTGCCAAAAATATTTATCCGAATCATATAACTATGAAATTTGGCTAATTCAAAACTTGTGCAAGTGTGGAGGACATGTTTCTAGAACATTTCCACACTAAATATATAAAATCTAAGAATTGGTATAAGTGTGGAGAACATGTTTTCATAACATGCCCCCACTATAATTTGAAACTATGAAAAATGTTGAGTTCCTACTTCTATGACATAACCCCATCGATACACTCCCTTTTAAGGTGAGGGAGGTAGAAACTAGTATCTACATTAATTAAAAAGTATAAGATAATTGCATAAACTATGGATGGATTATGAATCATATACGAAGAATAAATGTAGGTAGATATATCATTGAAGCATGCAGAATGTGATCACATCAAGTCTTAAGATGCATGATCTAGATCATGACAATGGATAAAGAGTAGAAGTACAAGCTCAATAAGCAATCAAAAACACACACACACAACAGACTTAAAATCAAAACAAAAGGAAAAGGTCTAAAGAGATGACATATACAATGGGCATGTTTAAATTTTACATAATTAAAGGGACATGACTTAGTCAAATGTCCATAAAGCATAAAATGACATTTAAATATCCACATATAACAAACTACAACATGTTCAAATGTGACAATAGGTAAAGATAGGGTTGAGGGCCACAATCAATAGATCATATTCAAAATCTCAAATAATTAATGCAATGCTAGATAATAGAAAGTAAGGAACACACTCAATGTAGTGATAAAAATATAAACATGAAAATCATAATCAACATACATAATAATATCATAATAGTTCATAGATATATGTGTTAGAAAAAATGTTAAGTATGTAGCATATTAATTACATAGTGAAAGATATAAGCATGGATAAAGGCATGTGTAAGTATATAAGCTCAAACATGATAATATAAAGTGGTCATAGAATAATATAATATGGGTGTATTGAGATGAAACAAGTAGATTCTCCCAATATACTAATGACATGAGTAGAGGGAAGGCCTAAAAATGTTATGTGCATATAATATGTATCTAGGTATGCATGTATCACACTCAAACATTGTGTGAAACATATGTGTTTATATATAATGAAATGATATGCTATCTACCAATATGAAACCAATAACATTGATGAAAAGGAGATAATAAAATATATAGATGTTGCATAATTTTGTATTTTTTAATTTTTAAATGTTTTTAGTAATTTTTGAAGATTTATGAAAAAATACTATCCTATGATCTCATCCAAGAGATGCTCATAGGTATATTCACAATTGAAACCTAGTGTAAAAAAAGGGTTGTACTACCAAGGAGTATGTATATGTGTAATTTCTAGCATCATAGGATCTATGATGCTCTATGTATGTATAATAGGACTTTGTGGTCATAT
This sequence comes from Torreya grandis, assembly GCA_037957365.1. Lineage (NCBI taxonomy): Eukaryota > Viridiplantae > Streptophyta > Pinopsida > Cupressales > Taxaceae > Torreya > Torreya grandis. The sequence continues at coordinate 1,245,881 of JARHVA010000582.1, forward strand.
GAACATAATAGAAGGAATTCACATTTGTGGAACCCATAATTTGGTGATCAATAATTTATTTGGAATAATAGAAATATGAATATCTTTGGTTGGTCTAGGTAACTAAAGATGTTGTATAGTAGTAGATGATAATTATTTAGAATCGATTGTGTATCTTAGATGCCATGTTCTCTCAAGTATTGGCCACCTAGGAAAGGGAATTGTTTGTTTCTTACCCTTTCATAGAGGATTAACCTTACAGGGTTTTATAATTAATTACCTTAGAATAAAATGGTTTTATTCAAGTGGATGTTCCTATGTAATTTCATAAACTATAATTATGTTATTGGTATGAATGTATTATACACACCCATGCACTATAGAAGGTACTCCACATAGTGTATGTAACCAAGGTCATCCAAACAACATATTAAAGACTCTCATGTAAGTTATAACTAAAAAATTAGTGACCATATGTGTTAGACCCACCTATAAAGTTTATTCAATCTTTTTAAGAACATGTTGTGATGCCCCATCAAATGTTTTGATTGATTTCAATGAACGGTGTAAATCATGATGTGTATAACCCAAATACATAAGTAATGTCATGGTGGAAAAATTCTATCAACCACCATTATCAAACATAACACTATTTAAAGGATATTGATCAAGGTATACATGAATCAATAATGAATGAAGATCTAAGTCATCATACACAATCTCTCCATCATCGAAAGTAATAGAAGGTATCTTAATCATGGGATGTGTATGTTATGTATAATTACTACTAATCCCATCTAATGAGTGACCATAATTTGGATGAGGAGGATGCGCATTATATACCATTTGAAATTTTGGATCCTTATTAGTATGGTCTTTTAAAGGATTATTAAATATTTTTTAATTCTAGTAATCACCATGTTGTTAACCTAATTCATTTGGAGGATCATCAAATGTAATTTTTGGTCATCAATGAGGTCTTGAATCTTATATTTCAAGGTAAAACATTTATTAATAGAATGACCAAGACCTTGGTGATAGTCACAATAATCATTTGCATGATATCCTTTTAGTAGAGGTAGACTCATATCAACCTCTATAAGATAAGGAAGAGATATAAGGTGACACTCCACAAGATTTGGAAGTAATAAAGCTAGAGATTTAGGTCAGCCTAAAAATTGTCTCCTTGGTGCATTAGATAAGATAAGACTATTAGGTTATTGTGATGATGCATTATCCATATTAATAATTTTTTTATCAGGATTTGTAGGTTTTACATTGTAATTTGGTTTGATAGTAAACATGGTATTAGATGTAGTTAGTATGTATGTTACATACTTAAGTCTATTCAATAAAATATGTTTCATTTCATGACCCTAAATAATATGGGAGTCATAAAAATGTTTGAAATTTTTGAAAATACTGGATTCATTTAATGGGGCAAGAAAATTTTGATTGAAGATATCTTGAATCTCTTTATCTACCATTTGGTTTTTCATTTTAGCCAACATTGTTTTGTACAACAAGATATATTCATTGATAGGTTCTTTGAACAATCTTTATAGTTTTGGCATAAGATACATTTTTGATAATGTTGATAGATAAGTGTGCCAAAAACTAAGACACAAGAGGTTTGAATGCTTTTACTAACTGGATTGGTAAATTGTTGAAACATCTTAGATCATAGTCATTAAGGCTATTTGAAAATAATTTGGTCAAAATTTTACCAAGATGGTGGGATTTGTGAGTAAATAAAATGTTCCTCCAAGAGTTCTTCCCTATAAATGTGGGGAGAGATCTCTTCCTTGGGAGGTTGAATGATTAAAGGTTCCCTTAAAGGACCCTTGTTATCCTTTTGAGAAGACTTTAGACTTTAGTCCTCTCTCCTTAAGGAAATTAAATTCAAAATTCAAATAAACTTAGGTCGCTATCACCTCATCCAAGAGAATTTTGATTTTAACTACTTATAAAATCCTCCCTTCTATTAGTCCTCAAAGCATCTATAGAAGAAAGATAAAAACATAGAAGATCCAATCTGATACTCAAGCTGACTTAGTGCAGAGGAGCTAGAATAAGCTCAAAGAGATGTAACTAGGTGGTAGAGGTTCCTTTACCACCAAGGTATTATGAAAGTCTTAAGTTGTAATTTTAGATGCCTCCACACCCTTGACAAATGATGTTTGGTCAAGTGGTTAATTGAAATTTGGAAACATGATATTGTCTTGCTGTAAGAGATTATGATTAGTAAGGTTCAATGGCAAGATGTTGCTAGATTTTGTTGTTTTATATTAGATTATATTAGTTAGTTAAAGATGCATGTGATTCAATAGGGGGCCTAGGTATTTTATGGAATCTTAAGGTATGTAACTTCAATCTTATTCTTTTTGATATGCAATTTATCAATGTAACAGTAAATGCACTAGCAATGAAAAGTCATTTCTTGTTGTCCAATGTATATGGTCCTACTTCCCTAGATGATAAAAAGTTATAATGGGATTAATTTACATTTCCTAAATGGGAGTCTGGGTGGTGGATTGGATATTAGGAGGGGGGGTTTCAATGTCATCCTTAGGACCTTAGAAAAAATGGAGGATCTATTAGACTGACCAAGGTAAATGGTGATTTCAATTCCTTCTATCAGGGAATTGGGATCTTTTATCTTGATTCCTACAGCCATGGCTTCACCTAGAATAACATGCATCAAAGGGACTAGTTGATTACTTATAAAATAGATAAGTTTTTACTAAATGCTATATTGTTAAGAAATAAATTCACTTTCATGTCTAAAATCATCCACTTTACAAGGCCAAATCACTAACCAATTCTTATAAATAAGAGTAGGATGTGAATCCTCATGGTATTCCCTTATATTTCATGTTTATTTGGCTCAAAGAGACTTATTTCATCCATCTAGTGGAGATCTATTGGAAACTAAAAGTGGGTGGCTCTAAATGCTTCATTCTTTTTCAGAAATGTAAGTAGGTTAAAAGTATTGCTTTATGATAAAATAAGCAAAAGAATAAAAATATCTTTGACAAAAGGTAAAATTAAAGATGAGCTTTTCTTTCTTTAGTATGCTCTAGGGAAAAGATAATTGTATGATGATTTCAATTTTTTTGAAAAGAGTCTTATGAAGGAACAACAAAAGATTATTTATCAAGAGGAAACTTTCTAGAAATATAAATCTAGATTAGTTTTGATTAAAATAAGGGGATAGAAATATGATATTCTTCCATCTTTCAACTATAATCCATATAAATAATAATAAAATAGATAAGATTTTGACCCTGAAGGGGAGAGAGTTGGATGATATCAATGATATAAAAAATGAAACATTTTCTTTCTATAAGCATTTACTCACAAAGGAAATTTTGCCTAGAAGGGAAGCTTAATATTAGTTTAACCAATTTATTATTTCCCTTATTTCAAATCCAACAAACCAAAATTTGTTGGCACAGACCACCCTTGAGGAAGCTAGGAAGGTTGTCTTTAGTCTAGAGGCCATTAAAATAATTAGTCTTAATGCTTACAAGTAGGTTTCTTTCATCATTTCTATGATCTTGTCAATAAAGAGGTTTGGGAGGCAATTGAGGAATATAAGAAAAGGAAAAATATCTTAAAATAATGGAATAGTACCTTTCTATCAACCATTCCAAAAAATGAAAACTATCCCTATTTTTATTATTTTATGCCCATTTCCCTATGTAACTCTCTTTAAAAAATTGTAACCAAAGTAATAGTGAACTAGCTAAAAAAGTGTTTAGATGCGATTATTTCAGAAGAACAAGGTGGTTTTATCTTTAGTAGACAGTTCTTGGATGGTATTGTGACCATGCATGAGACCTTCCATTCCCTCCAATGGTGAGAGAGGGCATGGATGTGTATCAAATCTGATATGGTAAAAACCTATGATGGATTTAATAGGGATTTTCTAGATTAGATTCTATAAAAGTTTGGTTTCTATAAGGATTGGATATCATGGGTTCATAATTGTATCTCAATAATGTATTTCTTAGTATGGTTCAATAGTTTAACTACTAGATATTTTATATCCTCTAGAGGCCTTAGGTAGAGACACCCCTTCTCTCCTTATCCTTTTATCATTTTTGTTGAGGATTTAGAGAGTCCCTTGAAAGGGTCCATTCAAGCTAGTAATTTAAAAGGGATAACTCCTAGTGTAAATATAGAGAGTATCTCCCACATTCAGTTTATTGATTATACTTTCGTATTAGGAGATCCCTTAGAAAAGGAAGTAAGAGATCTAATATTATTTTTGGATTGATATGAGTTAGTAACAAGTCAAAAGGTCAATGCAAAAAAAACATTTTTTTTTCCTCAATGTCTATAACATGTTGAAATAAAACATTCTAGTTATTTTGGGTTTTAGAGAATCTATGATCCCAAGTTCCTATCTTGGAATGATTTTGTTTGTTTATAGGTATTATTCAATTTTATGAAAATGAATGATGGACTGTGTGCGAAAAATGTTAACATCTTTGAAAGCGAAATTGATGACTAATACTAGAATAATTTAGCTCATTCAATCCTCCTTACAAACTATGTCTATTTGTTTAATGTCTATTATCAAAATTCCTTAGAATGTTATGGAATAAATTTATAAAAGCAAAATATATTTCTCTTGGAATGATAAAAAAGGGAAATGAAAAATATTATTTTTTATATTAGGATAAAATGCGCACTCATAGAGCTTGGGGTGGGGGCATCGTCAGGACTGATAAGGTTGTATCGAATGAATAAGGCACTTAGAACAAATGTTGTAAGTAGAATTTATGCGTGCAAATAAAATATTTGGATTCAGGGGATTCAATATAAATATTTATATTCTCATAATGTTATTTGCTTATTTAATCAATAAAAATTGCCTTAATGTTTAGTAATTTGGAACTTTGTGAAATATTATTGGAAATATGTTTTTCCATGGATGTAGTGGAAGCTTGCTAATGGATTCAGCATCTCATTTTGTAGAGATGAATGGTTACGTTCATAAGCTCTTTTGGACTATGAAAATATAGTGCCTTTCATGGCCTTTTTTGAAAATAAATGGAGTTCAAAGGTGTCTAATTGTTTATAAACCTCTATCTTAGGGATATGTTTGAAGTCGATGGTGTGGCATGATGATCTACCCTAGTAATAAGTCTCTTGCCTAAAGGAAGAACTCAATAATTTTTTAGTTCCCAAGTAGTTTTATGAAGAGTCCCTTATCTAAGAAGGATGCCCATATAGGTAAGTCATCCTCAAAATGGAGGTGGTGATTCTTAGAAATTTTCCAACTGATTATATATGGATACTGAAGGACCTTCATAAGGTAAACTTCATCCTTTGGATAGTAGTTCATAACCAGATCCTGACCTTTGATTAGCTAAGAAAGAGAGATTACATTTGTCCCTCCATTTCCCATTGTGTCAAATGGATGAAGAGTTAAGTGACCACATCTTGATACACTACCTTTTCACCTGGATGTAATTAGCTCTATTTCTGCGTAAATATAGGTTTTATCTCCCTTTTTATATGACTCTCATGATCTTTTTGTTTAAATGAAAACATGAGATAGTCTTTCCATATTTGAAACATATTTTGGAAATTGTTGATTCTCTTGTTTTAAGGAATATTTGGCTCAAAAGGAATATGAAAAATTCATGAATTATACTTAATCTAAAAGATGGGTGTGGTAGGTATAAATAAATCTATGAAGGAGTTTGCTTAGCCTTGGGGTGTTAAAGGCTTATCCTAAGCTCAAACTAAGGATGATTAGATCTTAAACTAATTTGATTATTGCTCGCTTGATAAGGGGCGTGTGGTAGTAAAGTCAGAAAGGAATACACCCAATCACTATTAGAGACCCCTTGATTGTGAAATGGTAAAAAATAATTTTATGGTGCCTCGAAAGGCAACCCATGTTTGGTGAGTAGTGGTGGAGTCTTTAGGGCTCATGATGGTCAATTTATAATCTAATATTTTTGCATGATCTAGGACTAGATACTAATAATGTAGCAGAGGATTGACTCTTTTTTACTGCATCCCAATGGCTCTAACTCATGGATGGGTAAATTTGATCGATGGAGGTGACTCACAAGTCATCATCAACATGCTTTTATCCATAAATTCTAAAGCTTGGAAAATTCATATTATCTTGGATGAAGTGAATGGGTTGAGAGAGTCTTTTGAGCACATGGAGTTTCACCATTCAAAATAGAAAGGAGGTTTTATCTTGGATTGGGCATCAAATATTGTGGTTAGTATCTTAGTCTCTCAAAAGGTCAGTTTCTTGGAATGCCCTACCTTACCCTAAGTATTTGTATAATTTATTAACTTGTAATGTTAATATGTTAGTGGATCAAAAGTGTGATTAATGTGTTATAGTGATGGGATGGTGAGGTTATTTCATGGAATTCATTTTGAGTAAAGAAACCACTTGAATTTGGTCATGCATGTGACTATTGTAATGATAAAGACAAAAGTCGTGTGGCTTTTAGTATGTGAAAATCTAGAATCCTCAGCTAATCTAGAATTCTTGATGGTCTATTGTTGGGTTTCTTATTTATTATAGATTATAGATATTTTAATAGGAAAATGCATTAAGGAGGAGCATGTGGTTCACCCTAAGATACAAGTTGGTTGAAGGGTGGCCTATTTGGATTAGATGATTGGGGACTTGACCTCCTCCCATATCATATATAATATCCACAAGGAGATTCAAATCCCTATGATGCAGATTTAGCTAAATAAGATATGGTGCGCTATGGCCATTATTGATGAAATTAAAGAGTAGGAAATTATAAAAGTTTTGAAATCATTCATGGTCAATCTGATGTAGTTGGTGGGCAGAAAAATGTGTTTGATGTAACTCAAGTTATTAGTGGGGTGAATTTGATTTCCAATGTGGTAAGTTCTTTCATACTCCACTAAGAGTATCTTTATTTGGAGACCCTAATTCATTATATGGGGCTCAAGTATATGGACAATAGTGATGTAATTTTTGATGGCATCCTCAATTTATAAAAAACCATGGAATTCTTTGTGTCCAACCTAGGTTTGAAGCTTCCTCATGTTTTCTTATTTTATCTTCCTCCCTATTGTGACAAGACTGAAGATGAGGTGCAAGTGACTCTGATTGGGGCAATGGCTAGGGCGAGCTTTGGATGTGGTGTCGAGAGAAACTTGCTTACCTAGAGATGACATCATAAATTGGATTAATTGAAGTTTTTGGTCCTTTCTTTGGTGTGTAGTCTCAAAAAGGCCTAAGTATATTGTTTTCTTTTACATAATGTATAACTTGCATGTTTCTATTATACAAACTTTATTATAGTATAAATAAAATATTGGTTTTTTGTTTATTATACAAGGTTCACTAGCTGGTTTGTAGTTGTGGTGCCTCTATTAAAATATGATTTTTTTTTTAAATTTCTCATGTTGATCATACTTGGTTTGTGCTATTGATGATTAGCACCCTACTAACTATTTTGATGGGTCTGAATTGGTTCTACTTTTTCCCTTTCAAAATGTTTTTCTAGGGGGTTTCTTTTCTTATTTTTATGCTCTATGACGTTATTCTAGTTACCTCAACAACAAAAAATCATTCAAATCATAATAATTTTTTGGTAGATATTTATCACCTTAAGTAATTTATTAAATATAAGATATTCACCAAAATTATATATTATCTATTAAAAATTGTTAATTATTTGATATTACTATATTTAATAATAATATGAGAATTCTCCTACCCTTCTACATTATATATGGTACTTTTCAATTCTTAAAAAAATATAACTACAAGAAATGCAAAAATGTGAAAAGGCACCTTAGTTGATGTAGAATAAGTTTCTTTTCTTTACTTAAGTGAGAGGAAGTAATATGATAGCTTTAGGAGGTTTTTTCATCAATTTATTAAATTCTTCCTCTCATTTTACACTTGCATGAAAGATGAAGGTGATTCGGCTTTTCAGTGTTTTTTTTTTTTTGATGAATCATGTTTTACGCAGTGATCTTTAGCTAAGTGCCAAGGACTGAGGGGTACCTATTCCGCCAAAGTCATCTGGGGCATGATCCCAGCCTCATCCCTTTTCATATATCAAGTTTTACTAGCAGGAAAAATTGATCCTTCATGAACTCTTTGTGAGTCATGCAACTTCACTAGTTGAACCAACAACCATTCACATTTTTGGAACATATCTTGAATGAAAGTAGCGATTAAATGAAGAACCTCCCATCATAATCACCTTGGTTGCCCCCTCCTTCAACTCAAGGGTTTTCGTATTTGCACTAATAGTATAGAACTATAATTTTAACATAAAAAATAGAAAATATTGATTAAATATTGCAAAAATTGATATTTATAAAACTAAATCGTATAATACCTCCTCGCAGGGACAATAAGAACGGAAAATATTAGTAATTAAATAATAATAACAATAATAAGCAAATCTCCGAGATTATAAGAAAACTAATAAGCCTAAACAAACTAGTAGAGGTCTTATACTCCCAGCAGATAAACACAAATGGCAATCGTGAATTCGTTAAACTCAGCCTACTCGTTTGGCACGTGCACCTAAGGCCAAGCTGATTTGGCTTTTTCCTGCATATCTTGAACGAATCTAGTGATGTTTGTAAAAGAAGAACCTCCCGCCATCACTGCCTTGGTTGCCGCTTCCTTCAGCTCAACTGCCCTCTTCCGCAGCTCCTCACTCTGCATCATTCTCTTCACTGCACTCTCCACCTCTTCCCTTCTCACCAACCTGCTGTCGTCCACATCCATGTCCTTAAAATCCAAACCAACCTTCCATATCTCTTTGGCGAATCTGCAATTAAGGAACTGATCGCCATAATAGGGCCAACCTAACAGGGGCACTCCCATGCTAATACTCTCCAATGTAGAACTCCATCCGCTGTGCGTAAGGAATCCCCCCACCGAAGGATGCGCAAGCACCTTTAGTTGTGGCGTCCACCTCACAATCATGCAAAACAGCAGTTTCTCCTTCAGCTATGTCTGAGCGGAGAACCCACAGGAATGCATGCCCGCTTCCTTCAAACCCAAACGCCAGCTCTTCTAACTGCTCTTGGGATTTCATCGCCAAGCTGCCAAACGAAACATATAACACAGAGCCCCGCCGTTGCTTGTCTAGCCATTCCAGGCAGCTTTCGTCTTCATCCCACATACTGCTCTGGTTTGAGACGTCCTTCCCTTGTAAAACGTTTGGATAAAGTACAGGACCTATTGCCACAGATGGACATCCATTAATGGAAAGTGCCATTGCGGCCTCTTTTCCTTCCTATTCCTCAAAAGTGTTGACGAGAACGTAGTTCCCTTTTTTCGACATTTGCGATTCATGTAACGCCCATTTGTAGACAAAGTCAGATTCATGCCGATCGCGGCAGAAGGATATCAGATCGGTTGGCCATATATTTGGTATATTCCCTGGCAGATCGCATATCATTTTCTCTGGACGTTTGGCTTCGCTCCCTGAAACCACAAATCAAATTCCTGTTAAAACTTTAACAGAGTAATCCAAACATAAAAATGCGGCAAATGGGAGAACCCTATTTTGCCTATACAGTGCGCTTATTTAACACTTATATGTGCTGCTTTATTATTAATTAATTAAATAGTCAACACCCAAGGCAATCGCTCTAACAATCTACCTATTAAACTGCAAGAATCCCTTCAAATTTCATCAGTCCACTGGAAATGAAGATGTACCTCTGACAGGAATGTGGCCCTGAGAGACAAGTAAATGAGTGTATTTCTAAGTAATAGAGGAAGCGGCACAAATAGGCAAGGAGACGACCCTGGGCACTCCCAGACTGACGGCCACCGATGCGGTGCAAGACATGAAACTGTCTGCCACTATGCATGTCACCGGAGGGATGGCGCTCCCATTGCCGTTGCGAAGAATGTCTGCGAGGGAGCTCCCGCACTTTGCCAACGTTGTACCGAGTTCGCCCGGTTGGGACGTCCGGCCGTGCTCCGGCGGTAACGCGTCCGGAAATGACAAAAATCGGAAGTTGGATCGTTGAGAAATACAATCATGTTTCCAAGATCGGACGATGCGTTTCTCCGTCCATTCGGTACTGACGAAAGTGATGAAGAATCCCCGTTCAGACAGCAGTTCGGCAAAATGTATGAGAGCGCTTACGTGACCCTGCGCGGGAAAGGGCACAACTACCGCGTGGACAGTTGGAATGCTTTCCCCGTTCATAGTCAATTTTGATCGATTTGAAAGGAAACAAATGAATGGCACGGCTGAAGAACTGGTATGTGAATGATTCATATGCACAGTGACGAGGAATGGACCATTCTATAGCAATGAATTCACCTTACATCTATGCGGAACTATGGTCACGCATTATCTTTTGCGGAAGGACTCAATTTCATGTATGCCAAACTGTGGTCACGCATTATCTTTTGCGGAAGGACTCAATTTCATGTATGCCAAACTGTGGTCACTCGTTATCTGCTGCGGAGGGAGTCGATTTGGATCGTGAAAGTTAGCTACCACTCCATCAATTCAAATCAATATGGATTATGACGAGCAAACTACCCCTTGAATCAATTCAATATGAAGGTACGTGAGTCACGAGTGCAAATAGTTGTAAAGGTAATTACCTCAATTCATCTTGTTATGACTTACTAATAAGGTACACTGCCTCTCCTCAGTCACACCCTACATTAGTACAAGAATATTATCTATAGTCCTTATGAAAATGTTGCACTACTTAGTACATCACTACAACTGCTGAGTTTCGAACTTGCATCGAACTTGCATCGAACTTGCACGATTAATGAATGGCACAAAGGAGGTCTGTCAATGATTTATATGCACTGTGACGAGCAACTGACCATTTAAAAGCAATTATAACGAATGCTAAAGTTGTTCCCAGTAGCCTAAATTATAAATCATACATAGCAATGAATTCACCCACACCTACATTACATGTATTTTGCGCAAGTGCAGTTACAGTGGATAAGATATTTTCTTTTAAAAAGAAACAACTATTTATCACCGCAGGCAAGATCTCCCATTCTGCTAAATCCGACGTTTAAAAGACTAAGCACGTCAAACACCCTCATGTCAGCGATAGTACGTTAAATCTCTAACTCAGTGGATTGCAGCGGTGTACGGTATTCCATAAATTCATCAACCTAATCTTCACGAACGTTCTCCAGATGAAGTTTGGAGTATGGTTTTTATACGGGATGCACTTTTCTTTAGGGAGGAGTATAACTTTTTCAGTAATCATTAATGTAAATTATGTCTGTAATTTTTAATTTTTATGCCGTAGGTGTTCTTTTAAATAGATTATGTTAAATATGTAACATTGTTTAAGATTGAGTATTATATTTTTTTTTTTACAAATAGTGTTGTTTTCTATTTCTTAAAGCGTTGTTTTGAGGATATTTAGACCACACCTCACCTCCAATAATTATTCAAAAGCTTAACATCTAAATGTTGTATCTATCCCATCAATCTAGGTACTCAACCCAAGATAGTGTCACATGCACGAGTTGCATTCATCTCAAGTCACATCCCAACTCAGTGTATTATCTCTACCTAAGTCCTCTTCATGAACCCAAATTTATACATTGAACATCCGTTTACCTTGGTCAAGGAGCTCTCTTTTCTCCTTCGGTAGTGCCTCGCTCAACCACCCTATTTGAGGGTTCCAACACCTCACAACTCCCTCACATCAAATTGGTGATGCCCTCGGCACTAATGCATCTTCTTTTTAGCCACCATCATCCTGTGACACAAGTTCACCATCCATAATTCTTGGGAAGTTATCGTATTACTCGGTGCATCACTACACCTACCAAGTTTTTAAGCTCACATTCATAATGCCTCATGTGCTCTACCACATCTCCAAGTTCGCCCCTCAAGGCTCGAGGTAGTCCTACTTTGGTCTCCCTAACTACTCGCTTTAATACTCAAACACAATCCTCACCACATGCACCTCTCCATCTCTGAGTTGTGTGGTTTAACATTGGCCTTCTCCCTCCATAAAACCTCAATTTATCTTATTATTCAACTTACATCTAAGACACATTGCCCCTTTGCATCTCTTCAGTCACACCCTACACTAGTGCAAGGCTATTTTCTATAGTCCTTAGGACATTTTTTCACTACTTGGTGCATCACTACACCTATCGAGTTTTGAACTCACATCAAAATCCCCACTGAGCTCTACCACATGTTTGCATTTCATCCCTCATGCCTAGGAGTTAGTCATTATTTGGTCTACCTATTTGTTATCTTTTGCTAAAACACAACACCACAAGAAGCACCTCTCAACTTATTGCATCTATCTAAGTTGTGGTTTTTCAAACATTGGCATTCTTTTCAAACAAAAGCTCAAAACATTCCTATCTGACTTACTTCATAGGCACAAGTGTTCCCACTAGTTCAATAATCACTTCACAAGCCTCATAGACTTCCATTTAATTATTCACAAACATGGCCCATTACATTGGGTAAGGTTTATTTACCCTTCTCATCAATATGTCATGTCCACTTTGTCAAACAACCACATAGTTTGGTCCTCTTAGTTGCATTATATGGCAATGTCACATAAAATCACCTTACATAGGTCGAGACTCCCATATAATCTCTTCATAACTCTAATATCAATTGTCACATGGGCTTGATTCTCTAGTGCACCCATTTGGCATTAGATCCATCTCCTTTTTCAATTTTTACCTTCGATTGAAGTATTATTTTAAGGATACCTTGACTAAGCCTCACCCCTAACATTAACCCAAAAGCCTACATCTAAATGTTACATTTGTTGCATTAATGCAGGTTCTCAACCTAGACCAATGTCACATACATGATTCATACACATCTTAAGTCACATCCCAAATCAGTTACTTATATCTATCTACCTCCACTTCATTTACCCTAATTTTTTCATCAGATAGTTGGTTGCTTTGACCAGAGAGCTCTATTTCCTCCCTAGGCAATCCCTCTATAACTACCCTATTTGAGGGTTTACAAAGCCTCACAACTCCCCCAATTCAAATTGGCAATGCCCTCGACATAGGTGCAATTTTTTTTCAATCCTTACATGAGATTAATGGCACCACTAACGAAAATAGAGTAATAGACTGTGGCACAGAATGCAAATGTAGTGATATAATATTCATTATCAATGAAAATATATACAAAGTCATTTACCAAAATATAGAAACAACCTACCAAGAATGGTGGTAATGACATTATAAGACTGTGATACTGGTGCTACTGAAATGGTTACACCAAACAGTCTAGAAAATAATGTAAAACAACATGTACGCTATATCCAATTATGCTAACATTCCCCAATGTCTATTTTTCAACTATGTGTCTAGTGCCTAAAAGTCATCCAATTTGCAAATTTAACATGTCCTTATGGTCATCCTAAGTGCTTTAGTGCAAGATATTTTTCCAAAGGATTGGTATACATATAATAGCAATCTTCATGTATTATTCACCTAGAAAATTCATACCTCTCTCTTATACAGCAATAAAATAACTATCAATCAAGAACTCAAGTGAGAATAACTACCATATTCATTCACACTTTTATATCAATCATAGGAACATTCTTTTTACAGGTTTAAAATACTAAATGAGCAGCCTATGACCTATATTTTCCAAGTTACAAGCTAAGTCTCTATATGTACTTGCTTGTCATTTATTAAATCCTTGTTCACACACAAGCCAACATGGAAGGGAGAAATAAATAAGTCTGAGGCCCTCTTCATGTTATTGGTTATGAATGCAATGGCTATTGATAGAGGGGTCCTCAAGATAGCTTGACATTATATGTTCACTAACCCATTTTTTCCATATTTAATCCAATGGTAAGGAAGTTAGATTATTGATCATTTGATGAAGAGAGATAGCCTTTGCACATGATCGTTATGCCTCAAACAAAAGGTGATAGAAACCTCTAGTTAGTTCAATTTAGATTCAATCAGTATTCTATATAAGATACTTCCATCCAATTTAGACACCAATCTCCATGCAACTATCCATATCTGACATAAACATATGAAGCCATAAATTACATAAATTGATTATTTTATAGGATCCTACTCCAGTCCACTTCTAACCTTTTTTAGCCCAAATATATATGCACACATTAAACCATTAAAGTACTCTTGTTTTCAATTCATTGTAATATCAATCAATTTTTGTACTTGTTATTTTTTGTAGATCTAAGTATTTAAATTCAAAATATTGTTTATCTATGTTTACAAATTAATTGTCCTACTATAGATATATTTATCACCTTTGTGATTAATCATTTCTATATTCTAAACATTAGATACACCCATATATATCTATATTTATGGCTAAACAATTGTATAGTTATTTATTTTTCAACAATTAGAATACTAAAGAGAGGAGGAGGGTGGTCTTCAAGGGAACAAATAACTTTCAGCTTATTAAAAGAGAGACAATCCTCAAAACCAAGCTCCTAAGGTTTTGTATTAAAATTTTACTTCTTCTAAATAAACCAAATTTTGTCTATCAACATGTCTAGAGAATGGGGAGGCACCCTTGAGTTGACCAAAAAGTCCTTATGAACTCCTTCTAAGCATACCATACGTGTATATCCAGCCTGTTTACATAATAATCAGTTAAACTGGGTACTCTCGTAAACTAAATCCTAATTCAAATCACCAACATGTATAGAGAGCCATGTCACATAGGGGATAGGTTTGGATCGATCCAAAAACACACAAACATGATCATAGGAACATAATTCTGCATGAGAAGTAGAATTCAAAAGGTAGAAAAATTGCCTGATCTTTTCCACACAAAGCTTTAAGATATTCTTTGACAAATATTAAGTGGTAGTTTAAATATTATTACCCATACCAGAGCATTATGCAATAATTATTTGATAGGATTAAAATTTAGGGACCAAAATTGAGAATAGAGTTGAGTAATTTGAAGAAACCAAGGTCCCCCACTGAACACTTGATCTCTATACGAATCAGATTGAAACAAAACATGGAAAAACCCCTAAGTTATATGTTTGATCTCTAGTCTATGTAAAATATTCTAGTTCATCCCCATCAACATTTTTAAGGCATCCTGACTCGACCATGCTCCAATAAATTTTCATATTAGATCCCTTTTACCAATTCCAAAATTTGATCCATGAAACCTCTTTTATTAATATGCACAATCAAAATTTCATTTTCATCTTAGATGAATAATTCATCCTCAAAATACACCATGATGCCTAGAGGCTTTCCCTACTCCCCAACAATACAAGGATTAGGATATGATGGCAATATAATATTTAGTCTGGGTATTCAATAGCGTTAGGTTTAACTAAGTACTCCACTGATAAAGTTTATCTCAATATAGTTTCTAAAATTTTTTTTTTGGCCTTCACCTCTAGGTGGATATTGAACATCCCTTTGATTTACTTTATTAAAGAACTTAGAGTGACCATCTAAGATTCCTACTCACTCTTATCAATACTTTACCTATCATGGTTCTCTTAAGCCACATCTACTTCCCTACCATACAATAAAACACTGACACAACTCCTTTCTTATCAATGACCAACCTCTCTACCCTACTTCCCTAAGCCTTCGATCTCTTTCCATATTTCACTTTCACTCTCCATCCTCATTATTTATTAGGTTTTCATTAACATCAATTCAAGACAAATTATGATGATGTGAATGATAATTAACATTGCTAATATGTTTCTAATTCATAAATTTATATTGGACCCTGTAAATGTATCTTTCATTTATTTCTCTTTCAGAATAAAAATTACATATTTTTTAAAAATTAAACAAATTACTAGTTATGCTAGTGTTTTGTAATTCTCAATTGCAAAGCTCTTTTCATCATTATGATCCTTCACTTATTTTTTTGATCCATGAGAACAAAAATGTTATAAATCCAATAGAAATATAGTAAATGTTTAACATCTATGGCTTTTAAATAACATATAACATGAAATAAATAAAATGATAAATAGATGCAATGGCATTACAATATATGCATAGATGGGGACATATATAGAATTAGAGAAACCTATATTTTAAACTTTGAGTATCCCTAATTTACATTTTTGAATTTCAATGTTTTTTTAGCGCAATTTTAATATTGATTTTAAAATATTTGATTTTAATGAAATATTTTCTAGGAGATATTGGACTAGGTATTTTGCCTACAAAACTATGTGATGGATATATAATTTGAAAATCACCAACATATATGTATAAGAGATGACTTTTGAAAAAGATAATTTTTAAAGTGTTTAATTACATGTTCTATTTCATCATTATATCATGCTTCTTGATTCCATGTGCCCTAGTAGACATTTACACAATTATAATAAAAATTTGCAGATGTTGTGCTTACAAGTTCCCTTGTAGACAAGTATGGAAATATAAAATTAAACATTGTAAATATTATTTCTTATCCAAATTGAATCTTACATATATATCCAATATAGAAATAAATGCAACAATTTTTTTTTCTAATGGCATATACTAAATGATTGCCCAAAGACATTTCTTTAAAGACAATTGGTATTTAAACCAAAAGGGAATATTAAGAAGGTAAAATATTCTTGAATACAAAATATTAATATAAAATTAAATCCATAAATGGATATCTAATAATAACAACCTCACAAGAGATTTAAAATTTTAAAAATGGCCCAAAAAACTAAAGAATGTGATATTAGTTTTTGAGCTTCGAATAAAAACAAACATCTAATAAAATTTAGATTAAAATTATCCAAAATTTGAAATGCTTATAATAGTGAGGAAAATTTGATTATTAAAATAAAAAATAAAACATTTAAAACACACTATGTGATGTCTATATTTTAATAAAAACTCACCAAAAATAAAAACAACGGACCAAATGTCAATATGTATTAAATAGGAAATTGAACACAATGATACTTTGGATACTTGAGTAAAAATTAATAAGAATACATACATATACTTAATAATAATACTTATTGATGACCAATAATTTAAAATAGAAATGAACTATATAAAAAGGGTTTGGAATCCAATTTTAAGATGAAAAATCTCATTGTGTATTTCCTTATAAAGGCACAATAAAATATTTAATGGGTCTAATATATATAATTTTGAGAAAACCATCTTTATTAATTTACACCAATAGATTCTACAATTTTAAATCTTTGGACAAGATCACACCCAACTTTGGATCAATATTGAAGCAACAACTACCAAACATTTTATGGGTATCCTCATGAGGCAAAATATTAAAGTATTATTTATTTAGGTACATATACCTATTAATTATAAAAGACACTCCCAGGTGATATTTTAAACATATATAAAATAGGGGTATCCTCACTAATAACAAAGAATTATTTTGTTTTTCTCTATCATTTTTTTAATCAAAATCATTTTTATTGTTCATCACAAAAAATACATCTAATATTTTCAAACATTATAAGTATTAATACTTGAGTAGGTCTAATGGTGCGTACTCATAGTACACAATTAGGAGTACCACATGTCTCAAATACATAATGGTACTTTTTATTCTAGGTGAATTTAGATTCACAAACTTATAATTAATTTTGCTTTTAAGCATTCTCCTTATCTTTAGTATTAACACGGCTTAGTGGCCATTATTATGTGTGGATCCCATTTTCATTATTTCAAATCTAAAAGTTATAAAAAGTAAAACTTTATTTAAAATATATTTCATTTGTAGGTTTCTTTGTGACTAGTTGTCAAGAGTTTGGGAAATAAATTATATTTAAGATGGATGATGGAAATTATATATTTTTTTTCAAGGAGGGAGTGCCAAAATTCAATTAGTAGCTATTTAAGTATAGGTTAATTATTTATCTTCTTTCCACTAACAAATTACTTTTAGGCATACAAACCAAGGAAGGTAAGGACTCAAGATAAATATGTTAGTTAAGGTATGGTCTATAAGCCACTTCTAACTAACATTGATCTACTAACACATTTGAAAGAGACATAATTTTTTATCTTTAGTAATCGAATTGCATGAAATAGGGTATTAAGCCTCAACATGAAAAATAATTTATTTATAATGTATAAAAGTAGAGGAGAAGATCAATCATATGTTTAAAGAGCCTATTTTAGAACATTTAAGTAGGTATTGATTGTAAATATGCATTGAAAAATAGGTACCATGAGGATGAAGCCATCACAAACCCATACCTTAACACCTTTTGACATCTATAAACAACAAAAATTTGAATTTATGAATTTATAGTGGCACATATGTGCACACTCTTTTATAAATATTAATAAACAAAAATGAAAAGGTTTCTATGAAATTTGATAAAATCATATAGACAACATGTTTAGTATCTATTAATTTTACTTACCCTTGAAATAATATGTAAGGTCAAATCGATCCACATCACTCTAGATGAAGTTATATCCCATTAAAAACCATGGACCTTCACTATGAAATAAATTTCTAATTATATTTGACAAAAAAGATTGGGACTTGCATATAAGAATAGATGGACATACCAATTATTTATTGAGATTTAAAAATAGAATACTATGAGGGTAATATTTTTTACTTTTTATGCCATTGGTGTTGTATGGTTGTGATTTATGGGCTAGTGGAACAACAAGTTTGAAATGGATACAAATAGAAAGGATCCAAAAGTGGAAAATATCAAACTATTTAAGAATTAAGGCTTTAGTTACATATGAAATCAGTCTTAATAAAATAAAAACTTTCCCATTATAGGAAATCACTATGATTGTGTTTATTTTCTACCATATATATATATGAAGCCCAATAGGGAACTCAGGGCTACATGATATAAAGAGTTTCATAAAAAGAAGAATGTGTCGATGAAACAGAACCATAAATAGATGAGTAAATTAGATATCAACTTGAACCAATGCCCAAAATTTAATAAAATAAATTATATAGAAAAAAAGATCAAAACATTGATGTAAAATAAAAAACAAAGGAAGAAATGACAACATTATATTACAAAGTTCAACCCAACTTATGAGTATTGTATAAAAAATGTACATAGGGGAGGAAATTGAATAAAGAAAACATGTACTCATTTCTCAACTAAGGACTAGGTTATATAAGTTTATATGTAAAATATATAGATGGACATCACCTAAAGAATAATGGGAAGAGAGGGTTTGTATTTTATGTACCATAGAACATTGAAACAAAAGAACATTTCAACCCTAAATGTCTAAAATAAGAGGAGATTCGACTTAAATATGTAAACAAATTAAAATTTGTCTCAATGGTAGAACTATTTAAGAAAAATAAAATAAAAGGTTTGGGAGAAATGTTAATTCAAATCAGTGAAAGGAGTAGCACTTTAAAAGAAACAACTGAATCACATATCATTAAATAGTTGGAATAATTAGTAAAATTAATGGTCTGATAAATAGTTTGGTCTCTTGGACCTAATTGAAGCCATTTTATTTCATTTCAAAATTTTCATGTACATGATATGCACAACCATAATTATGTCAATTTTTTTGTCAAATTATTTGTATTGCTTCACCATAATCACATTCACCTCTTACGAAGAAAATTGCAGCACCCATTTTTCAAAATTAAGAAAATGGGTATGGCCCCTCTATGTTTACTACCAAAAGAATTAGATGATTTTTTTTGGTTCTAGATACCATCTATTCAATTTGTTGAGAAAATACATTGTTAACTTACACTACATTATTAGTGGCACACTCTTTAGAGAAAAGATAATAATATGTATGGAATGAACAAGTAGGGATTTACAAACATTACATGTGAAAATATATAAATATAGATTTATATTAAAAATATATATAATTAGTTAGAATTAATGACAAAGGTAATCTATACATGATGATGTTAGAAATCGTCACCATCAATCGTTAAAAAATGGTCGATTCAAACTAAATTTGCTCTACTTTTCTTCTTCACCTAACAAAAAATTGTTGAAATTATTTTATTTATAAATATTTTCTAGTTTTCTATTATATATATCAAATGTATAGAACAATGCATGAAAAAGCAACAAATTATATCAATTTTTATGAGGTATGTTCAATAAAATTTGTTCTGGGAAGAATAGTAGAAGGCAAAAGCCTTATAATTCTACATTTAAAAATTAGTATGCAAGAAAAAAAATTGAAAGCTTTTTTAAATAAATCATCAATATTTTTTAATTTATAATACATGATAAATAATACATTGGAAGAAAACCTTAAATCTGTCGTATTGTAATAATGTGACAAAAAATTCAAAAGATAAATGCAAACCAATAAATTTATGTTATTATTATAATGTGCACTATATATATTCTACTGTACGGACAAAAATTATGAATGACAATTTACAAAATTTAAACATTTAAAAATTAAAAGTAACAAAACAATTTTTTGAAAAAAAATTAGGACTACATCTTGATTCGATGTTTGTACAACTTTGAAAAAAAATTGACAAAATAGAGGAATAATTTCAAAGTTCCCATCTTATTAAAATTCATAAATATTTAAAGAGACAATGAAATATGATGCACGAGGTGTCACATACTAAGACAATACCAAACACATCCATTCACATTGCAATTTTAATATCTGTAAAATACACACCCGATACGCTGCATATTAAGGACTATAAAGGGTTAAAAATAATAAAGTTATGAAAAAATGTATTCCTGGTAGGGGAGTGGGATTGGGCCGTATTAATAAAACAAAAGCCCAAAATTACATCATTTTCATATTTTTTTTTCATGGTTCAGTAGTATAGCACCAGTTATGGCTATGGATTTGGCTTGTATAGCTATGTTTTGTAAGAAACCACACATCTAGTTACATATATCATGAGCCCTGATAATGCTGAGATGATCTATAGTTTGTCTCTGTTGTAACTTTGTATACGGAACTCTCTGAATGTAAATGGAATATTTTAAATAACCTGAAACATATTATTACTTGCGTAGAAATAAAACTTTCCAACTAGAAGTCATATTTTCGGGTGTTTTACATGACCAGAGCTCTAACTCCCGTTCTCGCCTCATTGTTTGTTTATTTATATATGATTGGAATTGTCCCTTCGGAAGTTTCGAGAGTGTGTTTGCAACTAATGTCTTTTCCCTTGTACATGGATATTTGATAAGGAAGTTTATTCTATCGTTTGAGTTCCTGTGATTGGAATTGTTCCTTCCCATGAAACTTGACATTTGATTTTTACTCCATAATTCTATTTATTCCAATCTTATTATCAATCAAGTCAATTCCTAATCTGAGAGGGCGAAAAATCTTTTTGATTATTGAGATTTTACATGTGCAGGGTGGTGGTTGTTCCGTTTACAATTAGATATAATCTTTTTGGGTCATTGAGATAACCACAAGCTCTAGCAACTAGTATGTATCCCCTGTCAGTGAATTTCTCTGTACTTCAGGACTGAAAGCAGGTATCTTAATAAGCATTAGCTAGTGTTTGATCCCTAATCCTTTCTACCTCAAGACCATAAAATAATAGCCTTCAGCCAAGTGGTATGCGTTATACATAATTGTATTTATGTCTACCCATGCTCATAGACAAATTTCTACTCTCAATTTTAATCCTTTAAATTTCTATCCTTAATTTTTTTAACTTTATTTTTAATTAACATTTTCGAGTTCTTATTTTAACTGTTAAATATTTTTTTAGGTTACTTGATGAAAATGGTATTGTACGTTTTTCTAGTTAAAAAAATAAATTATCATTTAAATCAGGCTTTGAACATCATAATAATTCAATCAATGATCAAATGAACTTTTGTATTAATTTTCAGTAATTGTACTCATAAAATATATTTATTATGTTTGAATGAGAAGGTTTCAAGGCCAAAGCAATTGGTTACTTTATTTTCTTAAGAATTATTTTGAGAATATTTCCGGTTTGTGATATGGGTTTTTCATTAATAAGTTTCAATAATTGTATAACATTAGTTTGTCATGAGTTTATATTTATACAAGTATGATTATTTTGAAAGTAATTAATTTGGGATGTAAATTTTTTTCATCTTCAAAAATGTAAAGATTATGGTTTTTATAATTTTAAATTAATTAATTTTAAATTTATGGGTTTTAAATATTATTATGGATGGTCAATGTTTGTGCCACTTGGATAGAATCTCAATTTTTAATGTTTAAAATTATAATTTTTAATATAATTAAATACTCGACTTATCATCTATATGGATAATATCTTTTATTTTTTTGGGAGTTTGAAAAATATATATTGTGATAATTTTTCTAACACTTTTTCTCTTATTACATCAATAGATGGTCATTTGTATTAACCTAGAATAATTCTAATCCACAAATGAACATGTTTTATCTAATCCATAATTAAATAGTCTTGAAAAATATTTAATTAAAAAACTGTTAATAATCACTTGTACTTTATTGAAAAAATATTAATTGCATAAGAGTATGCTTTAACAGAAAAAAATTATTTCGTAAACACCCGTCATAAATATTTATTGCTATCATTGATTCTTGGCTTATGTTATGACAATAAAAGTTTTCAGATTTTATGTTTTTCTAGTATTCTCATGCTTTGTCATAATTATTTTTTCATGTTTAAAGTAGGAACATAATGAAGACTGGAAGAAAAGAATTATACATAACTTTTGGGAATATATTTTCTCATGTTAGGTTCACTGATTTATTAAAAGGTCATGAAAAACTCTTGCCTTTTCTTCACCATTCTATTTTTAACAAATAATATTTATAATAATACAATTTCTTATCAAAGGAGAGGGTTTGGAACTCTTACCTAGTTGTTGGAAGATGAAGAGCCTTACATTTCACTTTCTTAAATTTATTAAGTGGAAAGAAAAGTACAATTTATCTTATATATTTATGTTCTCTTCTAAATTAATCCAGAGATATTAGTCTAACATAATAACATACGTTTGTTATTATCAATGTTTTTAAAAACCATATATGTAGCCACTCTTTATTATAAACCTATCTCAAAAGTTACGTACATGCTTCTATTAGAAAATATTACAATATTTGAATAAGATGTTCCTCTATAATAAATATTATCATTAGAAACCATATATTCCTGTATCATTTTTATCTAACTTATGAGTCCTTAATTCATTGTTACAACCCGTAATTCATTTTCTTATAATTTTCTACTCCAACATGAAGTGTAAATAAATACGAAACATATATTGTATCACAAATCCTATATTTTTACTACTAGATATTGCCAATGTCTAACATTGCTTATAACTTAAATGTAATTAAAGAAAAATTTGGTACATTCATTAATATAAGTTGCATAACTAAAATAAAACATATATATTTTCAATTACCTAAAGTTCCAGGTATAGTCCTCATGCAACTTTTTGATTCAATCCTTTCGATAATATAACAAAGCTAATCATAACCTTTGTCGATTAGCATAAAATGTATATATATTAAATTTTCATTATCTTATAAATATACCACATAAGTGTGGATGATGAATACATTATTTAATATTTAATGCTCAGTCTCCATCTTAAACCAGTTTATGCTTATCTACAACTTAATCCTTGGAGTCAATATCTAAGTATAAAAGCTACAGGATACAAAAACTCATCTAGAAGATGGGTTCCAATAGACTGTACTACAAGGTCTAGACAAGAAAAGTGGTCTAGACAACAAGAAGGATTTTTGCCCAGGAAGATATTCATCTCATATTTTGACAACTTATAAATAATAAACATGGGTTTCATATTAGATAATAAAATTAAAATATTACAACATATAATTATGAATTATTTTAAAAAAGGAAAGTAACTTTATAGAATCCAAGCATAGTCTTTCCTTTGGGTTGAACAACTTATGGATCTTTTGAATTATGGAACAACTATCAAATTCTACTTTATTAAAATTCAATATAAAAACACTAACATTTGTAAAATATATTACATATCCCTAACATTTTGTAGAGAACACACATTGAACATCTCATCTAGAGCATGCAACTATTTACAAACCACTGTTCCTGATACAAATGACAAGTATATAACATGACTACAATTAAACTGCAAAGACTTAAACATTAAGGTGATACAAGAATGAGACTATTATGTTCCCCTTCAATATTAATTAAGTTAATCCATGTGAAAGGAGGACCATTGTAGGCTATCAAGTATATGATAAATAGTGTAACCCAAATTATTTATATCTATATTAATAATTATCATAGAAAATTATTTCCAAATCATGCCTTACCAATGCCAATAACTCATGTTTTCCAAAGATTTAAAGGACTAATAAATTTAAGTTAAATAATAAATAATATAATATCAAACAAAGCTGATTAAGCATATATAAATATTTTTTTTAATATTCTTATTTATGTTTATTATTTTTAATTTTAGACCAAATAATATTATTTTATTTCTTGGAATGCAAATGTAAGTATGGATAATTCATAGTTTAAAATAGTAAGTGGCAAAGGGAAATTATCCATTGGTATAGATAAGGGTTATAAATAATTTACATATGTATCTATATGCCAATAAATTTTAAATGATGAAATTGTTTCATATCCTTTCATGTTTACTGGAAATAAGGGGCATTATAAAAATTCCATGCAAGATTAGATTTGGAAGGTAGTAAGAATAAATGTGGACTTTAACAAGAAACTAAACAGTTTGGAGATAAAAATAACTAATTCAAATGTCTTAGAATGAGTGTCAAATGTTAGACTAAATCGACATGGTGTCAAGGAGCATGAACATAAAAATACAAGATTTAAAGATAGAGTTGATCGAATACACCAAGATACAATTCCTAAACTTAAAGTATTGAAATTATGGGGAAAAACTTAAATATGTTGAAGGAATTCGTTATAGATAATATTAGTCTCAAATAATATTCTATAGATGAAAAATATCAAATAAATATTTATTTTCATGCTTGTGGCCTTGATTATGGATCAAGGAATTTCTTCCACAAAAAATCATTAACAAAGAAAATAATAACATGAAGTCAAATATTCATCAAGATAAAATTACATTGATTGGTAATATGGATTTTCCTTCATGCACCCAACTTCCATTGACAAGGCTATTTGGGGACTAATTTTAGATTGAATAGGCTATCAAAATTTTAGATGATTTCAAGAAGAAACAAGAGGTAATCAAGATTAGGCATAGATCGATTTTGTAGTATGATTTAAAAGGTATTGAAATAGATGAGTGAGTGGACCACTAACCATGACATCAAGTGATATTAGAGCTCAGAAGATATGAGCTAAAGAAGAAGATAAATAAGATCAAATTGTTTGCAGTAAGAAGATTTAGAAGATTAGAGCTTGAAAACCCTATTGGAGGAAAATTTGGCATCCATTCAAAGGTACATGTAATTGATATTTGTGTTTTATTTAAAGTGAATATTGTGAAATTTTGAAATTTCTTGAGATTTGGAAAGAAAAGATGATAAAGGAAGTCTCATAGCCATTGAGGCTTGATGAGAAGATAAAGAGCTTAGTGAAGCTCAAGAGTAAGAGCACAATTATACTCTAGAGATGATGATCCAAGGTGAAACAGACTTGCAGCAAGTAAGCAAGAAATGATATTTGTGATTTTTTCTATTTTGCATTTGTTGAAGTTGTTGTAAACCATCATCTCAATGACATGTTCATTGAATCCAATAAAAAGGACCAAAAAAATATAGTGAGAAAGACTTAGGTGAGGACTTAAGGAGATCCAAAAGACTAATGTGAAAAAGACTTGGGTGAGGATCTTGGTGAAGGAGCAATGGACTAGATGAAGAAAAAGATAGAGTTAAGGAAAGAAAGAGACTTACAAGAAGAGATAGATTTGATGAAGTAAATTTTGGCAAGGTTGAAATAGAGATTAGAAGATTCAAATCAAAATCAATAGGCATATGTGTTCAAAAAAATAGTTAAGTAGCGAGTGAAACTAATTGCTAAAAGGAGAAGAAAGTAAAAATAGAAAAGGAGTTTGAGAAAACAATTAAGGATGCTATAAAGGCAACCTAAAGAAGAGAGAGTGGAGGTAATTGTACTAATTTTTTTTAATTTCAACAATGTATTTGAGTGTGTATTTGTAAAAAAGGATTTTGAGGAAACCAAGTTTAGTGAATAAAAATAGGTGCATGATGAAGGTAATAGTTGTTCTTTGAATAATGGTATTGGCATTGATGAAGCATTATGTTATTTAGTAGTAGATCAAAAAAATATAGAGTAAATGAATTAAAAAGCATGGTAGTTAGTGAAGAAGAATAGTTTATACACCTATTGGAATTATTAAATAAGAAGTCTTATTTGAGAGATGAAGTCGCTGAATCTTTATTTGTCAATGAGAGTCCAGAATAATTTTAAGAGGAGATAAGATTTTTATAGAATGATTTAGATATGTAAATAGTGGAATGTGAAGTAGAAACACCTGATTTGAAGAGTGAAGGTAGAAAATGTAAATAAGAAAGTCCAAGAATGCAAGATGAGACTCAAAAGTCTCAATGTTTTAAATATGACTATTGGTTGAGTTATATTTGTCCAAATTTAATAGTTGAGAAGGAGAACATTGAAGTAAAAGAAATTTTTGATGAAGCTCAATTAAAAGAAGAAAATAAAATATTCTCATCTTGGAACATAAAATGAAGAATAAGTATAAGTCAAGGAAGAAAATTGTAAAATGGAAGAAGAATATAGCAAAGAATTTACCAACGCAATATAGATAGAGGAAAACAAAGAAATGTTTGAATTAGAGATCAAATTCATAAAAATATATAATGTTTTGTTAATTGTCTTAGAGGTCTTAAGAAGTCATTTCAGTCATAATAATCCTTAATTGAGGCATTATAAGTGTGTCTTAGGTCTTTTAGGGACTTTAGAGAGTTGCCCTCCAAAACTCCAAATTAAAAAATTTAAATGTTTATAAGTATATAAATAAATGCTATTGTAAAAGGATTGTAATGAATTAGAAAGGGTGTGTCAGTAGTCTATATATGTATATAAGTGTCTTAAAAGGTTTCTATAAGTTGTAATCATATAGAAAAACTCAAATAAATCAAATATAACAAAGAACTATTCATAAAAGGTCATTTACTATCTTAGTCTTAAGTAGTTGAGGGAGAATATCAACCAAATTTGGACACTCCAAGCTTGGGAGAAGATCAAACAACCTGATCAAGGTATAATATACTTAGAAGGAGACATTCAAGTCCTTTAAAAAGTCATAAAAAGATTAACTTTTCATTGTTGTAGGAGGAACGACAGTGTACCATCTAGAAATATGGTTTTGTAAGTATTAGAGTGGAAATTTCTTTTCAGTAAAACAAATATTTATCTTAAACTTTGTGTAATATATTTTTATACATTAAATAATGTGAATCATCCTAGTTTGTATTGATTTTATGCACAAATTATAGTTTGTCTCATTAAAAATCCTTCATACCCTATTTTTTTTATGAATATACAGTCACTACATTCATTTGAATTATGTATAAACATGTGCATGAATTGAGTTTGAGGATTAAAATAGTTGAAGGGTAATTTAGAGAGTCTTTTAAAAAATCTAGAATATTTTTAGACACCTCAGGATTCATGAACTATTTTTAATAAGCTCTCAACTTCTTGAACTTAGGAAATCCCTAAAATAGGGTTTTGAGAAATAAATTTGATCATAGCTTCAATTCTAACCAGTGTAATTCCTTAAAATTTTAGGGGAATGTGTAAAAATACATTTGATAACTATTTATATAATTATTTTTTTGAATCAAATCATATGAAATAATATAAATCTGACTATGTGAAAAATATTTCTAGGTGTCTGCCGAAGAACCCATGATAGAGTAAAAATTGCAAGTTTTACTTAATTTTTAGCTCCAAAGCTTGTTTAAAAGAATAACCATATTGGATAATCATTATACAATGGATATAAGAGATTATATAAATCAATTATTGTATTTGATATTTTAAAACCTATTAAAAAGTTAAATTAGGCCTATAAAGGCCTAAAGAAGAGAGTTATCCCTAAACTAATTTTCTAAGAAACCAATAACCTCAAAATTAGTTTCGTATCAATATAAATAAGAAATACACATAGAAAATGTCAATTAAAATGTTTAAAATAATATCTAGGAGCTAAATCATCTCTTTTTTAGCACCAAATATGCCCATATACTATTTTATAGCAGATTGAGATTGAGATAAGTTACATGATCTTTAGGTGATCTAGTGTTTTGAACTTGTGAAAAATATTATATTGGTACGCTAATATTTTATTATCTCATTTAATATAATCCTTATTTCAATGTAATCCTTAAGTAATAAAATAACCCTATAACTCATCTATATAATATTGTGTTTCAGACTATTATAGGTACTTATTGGGAAAAGCCATAGAAGAGTCTTTTGAGATAATTTGGATTTGGAATTGGATTATATGGAATTATGTATACATGTGCATGTGCATGCACGTGCGCGCATGCGTGCGTGTGTGTGTGCGTGTGTGTGTGTGTGTGTGTGTGTGTGTGTGTGTGTGTGTGTGTGTGTGTGTGTGTGTGTGTGTGTGTGTGTGTGTGTGTGTGTGTGTGTGTGTGTGTGTGTGTGTGTGTGTGTGTGTGTGCGTGCGTGCGTGCGTGTGTGTGCATGCGTGTGCGTGCGTGTGCGCGCGCGTGCGCGCGCGTGTGTGTGTGTGTGTGTTGAATATAAGGCTTTAACATTGAGTTTTGTTGTAGCTTTTGAAGCTAAACTTATTCAAGATCTCAAGGATACTAAAAATATTGAGTTAAAAACATAATTAAGACCCTCATAACCTTATTCAAGAATTGACAATTTTGCAATTGGTTAAGAATTAACAAAAAGGGTCTTGATAGAAAGTATAATATAGTCTTGAGAATTAATACTCTGTTTAAGGTCAATGAGAGTGTAAATTTGATTACATAGGGGTCAAATAAGGGATTTTAAGGAAGATAAAAGTCCTATAAGTGAATATTCTATTTTGAGTCATTGGAAGTATCTTTTGATCTAAATATAGAGGTCCAAGAGTCATTTTTATAAGAAGTCAGGAGATAATACTAAGTGCAAGGTTATTGGTCTATTAATACTATTAAAAAAAAGAGTTTTGAGATAATCAAGAGATAATAAATATTAGTTAGAGATCCATTTTTCATCTCTTCAACATCTATAGAAACCAATTTTTATTGTTCAAATAGGAATAATCTTCTCATTTCTGGTCTATCTAGAAAACCATGAAGGATGAGGATGTAGGACTGCACAAGGTGGGTCTTTTTTTTAAAGTATACATATGTTCATGCTCATTAGATTATTTCTATTATGAAAGTTTTATGCTAAGTATTTAAACATCAAATATAAATTTAAAATTCATTTGAGTTAAATTAAAATTATATAAATCATTTAAAAAATATATAAAAAATTTGAGAAATTATGATTTTGCCTAAAATCTTACTTGGAGAATCATAATTATTTGAATTTGTAGAAAATCATAAAGCCAAAATGATTGAAAATTTTCCACATTGTATATATTTATGTCCTTATCAACATATAAAATTAATTTTTTTAAATGGAGTTATACAACTCCATATTTAATTATTTTTGTCCTTTTTAGGCAATTTGGTAAAAGATAAACACTTTAGAATAACACAAACTGTAAATAATATTTTAATAAAAATTAACAAATTTGCCTAATTTTAGGTTAAATTCAGTGTCCAAATATAATTTCTATTATAGTCATTATATGTTTTCCAATTTAATTGTTTTTCATGAAAAACTAGTTAAGGATGACTAGTTTGCGATATCTGATTTTTCTAGATTCTCATAAATTAAATGGAAAAAATTTTAGATTATAGAGTCATAGGATATTTATGATAAGTGATTATTATAAAATTTTATATATTGTCCTTGGTAAATAATCTAGATAAGTTGATCAACAAGATGACTCTAATAAATGTCATTTTGAGGCCCTCATGTTATTGAAACTATAAGTAGTAGACAATTTAATTCTAGATGTTAGAAATGATGATAGTGTACTATAATTGTGGAAATTCCTTAATAAAAAATATCAATATTTTAAATATGGTAGAATTATGTATTTAAAAAATCTTTTATTTTCCACTAGGATATAAGAAGATGGTTCTATTTCTTAATATTTATTATAGCTAAAGGATATATGTGATATGTTGAAGGAATTGGAAAAACACGTAGATGAAAAATACCTCATTTCTCTGGTTATGTAGAATTTACTATCTTATTATGATTATTTTATAGATTCATTACATATGACTACATAAACATAGGCATTGGACTTTGAGAAATTATCTACACTTCTTATACAAAAGGAATGACAACATGAACATTCCATAGCTTTAACCTATACAACTACATAAAGTGATTTTATAGCAAAAACAAAAGGCAAGGGTAAATGGTCGGCAAATAGAGGTTCTTCAAAGAATAATGTAATTGATTATATAAAAACAAATGGAAGTGTTTTTATTGCAAGCAACCAACTCAATTTAAGAAAAAATATAGGAAGAGAAAAGATGACATGGCTAATTCAGACAAGAAATCTATACATGTTAATATTGTAGAAGAAGTAAAATACATCTATTAAATTTGCTTTGCAGTAACCTAAGACCAATCATCTGAGTCATAAAATTGGTACTTTGACTTAGGTTCTTCAAGACATCACATGTGTCAACATGATTGGTACGTACACTTTATTGAGGCTAATAGTAGTAATGAAACTGTCTCCTTGGGTGATGGATGGACACATGAAATTTAGGGTTGTGGGGATGCATAAATAATTTTTAATAATGATTAAAGATAAATATATTTATAACTGTCAAATATGTACCAGATATGAATAAAAACCTTTTATCCATCACTGAAATCATCAAAAATAACATTTTGTACATAAGTTTGAGGGAAACAAATGTAATGTCACTATACTCAATGATAATCTTATTTTTTCTTGTATAATGTAATGGGAATATATAAACTTATAGATCATATTAAATCAAAAGAAAAATTTTCTTTAACAATAATTGAGTAGTTAGTCACTCTTTGGCATGACATGTATGGTCATTTGAGTTATCAGTATTTAAAATTTTTGAGTAGAAATAAAACCATGCATGGACTCCCATCTATTAAGGAAAATAAAAATGTTTGTGAAGGTTTTTATTTGGGTAAACATGTCAGGTAACCATTTCCTATTGGTAAATCATGGAGGGTAGAATGTGTGTTAGATTTGGTATGTGTAGATCTTCATGGTCCTTTGAAAACTAAAATTGTATTTGGTGCCTTTTATTTATTGTTAATAGTTGATGATTTATCTCAAAAATTTGGGGTGTACTTTCTTAAGAATAAATTTGAGTGTTTTAATAATTTTCTTGCATGGAAAACACTGGTTGAGAATCAAATAGGTAAAAATGTCAAGACCTTTAGGTCAAATAATTATGGATAATTTATCTCCAAGTAGTTCAATGCAAACTTCACAGAGGGTATACACATGTCGTATACTACTCATTACATTGATAGTAGAGTGGAGTAGTGGAAAGGAGGAACATGACTATTATAGAGATGGCATGGTATATGGTGAAAATCATGAATGTACCTTCTCAGTACTGGGTAGAAATAGTCAACATTGTAGTGTTCATCCTAAATAGGAGTCCTTGTAAAGATATGTAGGATATTACTCCAAAAAAAACATTGTCAGGAATAAAACATCATGTAAGTGATTTATGAATTTTTGGTTTTATTGATTTTACATTAATTCCCAAAATTAAAAGAAGTGGTTTATATGAAAAAAGTAAAAATGTACATGTTTTTTGGCTACAAAGAGAATTACAACGCATACAAGTTACTAGATATCTTTTGAAATCAAGTAATTGTACATAGAGATATCACAATAAATGAGAAAATTTTATATTTCTCAAAATACAGTAAACTTACAGATACTAGTAATATTTGGATTCTTACTTTTAAATGTGATTCAAGTTCTAAGACTAAAATGGAACATGACTTAAAAAGGCAAACACTAGAATAATCTATCTCCATGGAAGGTCGTAGTGACACAATAGATGGTTCCATAAGTCAACACAAATGACCAAAATGGTAATATAGCATAATGCAAGATATTTGATAACATGATTTTTTTGTTTCTTTGGAAGGTAGATCCCAAGATCAAGGAAACAAGTGGTAAAGAATCATGAGCAGGTAAATTTTTCTCTCAATACCAATTTTTCATAAGGTTTTAGGCACTATACTTATGATGCACTCATAAATAATGGTACTTCAATTTTTTCTGAGTTATCTCAAGGTAGTAAATCCACTGGTTGTAAATGGATTTATAAGGCAAATGTAAATAAAAATGTTCTTTAGACAAATATAAATCTCATCTTCTTATAAAAGGGTATTCATAAGAAGATGGAGTAGATTATGAAGAAACATTTGCTCCTAAGACTAAAACAATAATATTTAGAATGGTTATATCTATTTCTACTCAATTTGGTTGGTATGTATTTCAGATGGATGTGAAAAATGGTTTTTGGAATGGAGAATTAAGGAGGAAATAAATATGATACAATCATAGGGTTTTCATATTCCTAGAAAAGAACATATCATTCGTTGGTAAGTGAAGTCCTTGTGTGGACTTAAGTAGGCTCCTCGAGCCTAGTACTTCAAAATAGAAAAATATCTTAGAGAGTTTATTTTAAAACATGTGATGCATAATATACTCTCTATGTTAAAACAATATGGGATGACATAGTAATTATAGTTGTATAAGTTGATGATCTTTTCATCACTTGGAGCAACGATGATTTGATTAAATAGGTGAAAGTTGGCATCTATTTAATATTTGAAATGACTGATCTAGGCATGATTTAATATTGTCTAGGTATGGAGTTTTTTTAGTATTAAAATTATGGATACCTTACTTTTATATTTCAAAAAAACATATGCCAAATATTTTTTAGATAAATTTAGAATGAATGTTTGTAATAAAATAACTACACCTATAGAAGTTGGGATAAAACTCTCAACCAATAGTGATTCACCACTAGTCAATTAAATGATTTATTAGTAATTATTATCTAGTTTATTTTATCTTACAACTATTAGATAAAAATTATGATTTATGGGAACTTATCACTCTCTCTTCATGGGTAAACCACATGAAGAACATTGGCAAGATACAAACCATGTTCTTAGATATGTCAAATGTACTATTGACTTGGAATTACGTATAAAAATATGTTGAGTTTCATTAATATAATATACTGATTCAAATTGGGTAGAATTAGTCTACAATAGGTTATATATTAAATCTTGGTTCAAGAGCTTTTTCATGGTAGAGTAAGATTCAAAATACAATAGTTTTATCTTCCATTTCAGAAGAGTATAAAAGTTATTTTTACTGTAGGTAGAAATTTGATGTGGATTTAGTCAGTATTGGAGGATCATAAACTTTATTCATTGGCACCTACACCTATCTACTCTGATAACTAGAGTCTTCTAAAGATGGTGAAGAATTTAATATTTAATGCTAGAACAAAGCACATCAAATTTCACCATCACCACATCTGACAGTTAGTTTCTAGTGAAGAAATATGTCTTTATTATTGTCCTACCTCTAAGAAACCAACTGAGATAATGACTAAACCTTTTGTAAATAAAAAATTGTAAACTTTTGAGATAAACTTGGAGTTGTTTTAGGTTCAATAATTTAGGGAGGGTATCTGAATAATTATTTAAACTTAGTTAAAATCTTCATATCTTCCATATATTATTATTATGGTTTATTTAAACATTTGTTGTTAATTTGTTTCTTAGGTAAGTCTATTTTTACTTACTATTATACAAACCTAATTTATTATATGATGTTGTTGCTTACCTATATCTTAGACTCTCTATGTGGTTAATAAGACATCACATATTATTGGTATTCATGTGTTATTATAATTCTACATGATCTAATTTTATATCAATAGGGTAGTCCCCAAACTCAAGATTTATTAATATTAGGATAGATCTCTGTCAATAAATATCATATCCTATCATGATTTGACCATGTTGTAATTTTTACATGTAATGTTCCTTAAATTGAGCCATGTTCTCATGCCATTGTGAATAGCCTTGTCATACAAACTACATAGTCCTAATACATATGTAACTCCCCCTTTCCTTCTTGTGGTTTCCTTTCTCAATAGTGGTAATTTTCTCATCATAACAATAATATATTGCTTCTCACTTCCCCTTCATTCCTCAAACTATGAGTTTGGTTATTTGTTGTTTGCACATTGAAGTCCCATATTATCAAGACATATCCTAAGGTGTTGAATATTGAAATGTCAGTTTTTAGTAACACATTAGGATCTTCATAGTCTAACTTCCTCTTCATATATGTTTTTGAGTATCTTAGTGCTAAATATTTAATAAAAATCCTAATTTTTAACTAATTTTCTATTATTTTCAGCCGTATATACTATTTTTTTGGTTCCTCTTTCTCCAATTTTATAATTTCATACCATTTTTATTTTATTAGCACCATAACACCTCTATGTTCCTTATTATTTTCCATCCTTTCATTCTAGAGTTATATTTTCATATATCCTTTAAAATTTAGAAATTTACAAGCTTCATGTTCATGAGTTTTAGTAAGAATGATTATGCCTTTTCTATCTTCTATGGGCCCCAACCTAGGACCTATCCTTCTAGGATAAACTTTAAAAATCCATCTTATGAAGGTCAGGTGCTCTTGTTTATTTCTTGTGTCATTTAATCATTGATTTTGGCTCTTTCATTGTATAACTATGCTCAATTTCATACATCTCTTGTTACTTTCATTTTCTCCCATTATTTCATTCTTTATTCTTGTTGTGTGGGAGTTAAATATTAATTTAGGTGGATGTATGTTCCTCTTAGAGACCTTCAATTCCTTAATATCTTTTTTTTTCATCTATAGTTGTTGTTCATCTTTATTTTTCCTAATAATAAACTCTTCCAAATTTTAATATCACTATTGTGTGTAAATATTATCTTCCTTGCTAAGGTGGTTACAAGTGAACAATAATTATTAAACTCTAAGATCATGTTTATGTGTCTCCCTTGCCCAACATGGAGTAAATCCACCATGGTTGTCCCCATTGCAACATTTTGAAACAATGATGTATGTAAAATTTTCTTGCAAAGTTAATGAAAAATATTTTTGGTTCTTATTGTTTCCTTTTGATGAAGTTCAGTGATGTGTTTTGTAAATGTTGTTGATTGGAAATTTTGTTCTATGTTTATTACTATTTATCATCTTGGTCTTTGATCTAGATTATTAATCCCTTTCTGTATTATGTGTGGAAATATGTTACTAAATAACTTGTTAGGTAACCCTAGGTTTATGAATTCAATGGAAAAATCCATATGATATTCTAATTTTAATGTATGTTCTAGGGTTTTAGGATAATTTGGGTATTTACATTTCATTGGCACCAATAGGTGCAAATTACTCCTGATAGCTGCCACTAGCTTGCATTTTAGATTTCTACATCTTTGCAATAGGTGATGTCATGAATGTTGAAAGAATCTATGTTGTTTTAAAACCACCATCATGCCACCATCTTTTCATAACTAAAAAACTATCCTACCTTATCTTAACCCACAAATAATACACCCTTTGCATATTATAAGTGTTATTTGCCTTGCAGATGCATAAAATATTGCATACTTAACATGTGTTTGCATCTTGTGCTTCAAAAACCTAGAACTATATTATTTATTTTAGCCCCTTATTATTTAAAAATTATTTATAATGAAGGTTTCATGTACATCCCCATCTATCTTCAGTAGTTTATGTGTGAGTGCAATTATTCAATCCAGGTGAATTGAACAATTTTGGTTGTGCCCTAGTCACATTTGTGTCTCTTTGTGCCATTAATCCCCATGGAGGTTGAATTTTATAGTCTCTTCAAATGAGAAAGCTGCCACATATATCCTCTCACCTTGGTTCAATTAGAGCTAGAAGTATTAGGGAGCTGACCATGTACTCTATTGGTGCATCTCAGTCATTTTCTCCATTCAATTTATTTTTTATGCCAAACCCTTCCCTGAATATAATGATATATCATTGGTTTTTTCGTATTAGTTTTATATTTTATTCAAGTGTGCAAGGCCAAGAAAAAGAGGTGTACAACTAGGAACCAACAAATTCTCTATTATAAACCTATCTCAAAAGTGATATGTACGTACTTCCTTTAAAAAATATTATAATATTTTAAAATGATTCTCCTCTATAATAATAATTAACATTAGAACCATATGTTCCTTTATCATTTTTTTGTAACTTATATGTCATCCTTAATTCATGGATACAACCCGTATTTCACTTTTATTATAAAACATGAAGTGTAAATAAATTAAAAAAAAACATATATTATATCATCGCTAATGACTAACCTTTCTAATAATTTCCATGTAATTAGATAAAAAATTATTACTTTCATTAATATAGGTTACATAGCTAAAATAAAACACATATATTTTAAATTACCTAAAGTTTTAGGTATAGTCCTCATACAACTATTTGATTCAATCCTTTCATTAATATAATAGATCTAATCATAACCTTTATCAATTAGTATAAAAGGCATATATTAAATTTTCATTTTATTAGAAATGTACCACATAACTGTGGACAATGAATACATTATTTAGTATTTAATGCTTAATCTCCATCTTAAATAAGCTTATTCTTACCGAAGTATAAAATCTATAGGATGCAATAACTCATCTAGAAGATGGGTTCCAATAGAATATACTACATGCTCTAGGCAAGAAAGGTGATCTAGACAACAATAAGGATTTTTTCCAAAAAAATATTTATCTCATATTTTGACCACTTATATATAATAAATATGTGTTTCATTTTAGATAATGACATTAAAATATTAAAAAATATGATTAGTAATTATTTAAAGAAAAGTAAAGTAACA
The DNA here is from genome assembly GCA_037957365.1 of Torreya grandis. Classification (NCBI taxonomy): domain Eukaryota; kingdom Viridiplantae; phylum Streptophyta; class Pinopsida; order Cupressales; family Taxaceae; genus Torreya; species Torreya grandis. The sequence goes on from JARHVA010000582.1 coordinate 1,282,866, forward strand.
TTATAGAATCCATGCACAGGTTTTTCTTTGGGTTGAACAACTTATGGTTCTTTTGAATTATGGAACAACTACCAAATTTTTCTTTATAAAAACTCAATATGAAAACACTAACAATAGTACAATAGTAACATATATTACATGGCCCTGACATACTACAAAGAGCACACATTGAACATCTCATCTAGAGCATGAAACTAGTTACAAACCACTGTTCATGATATAAATGACAACTATATAACATGACTATAATTAAACTACCAAGACTTGAACATCAGGGTGATACAAGAATTGGATGGTTATGTTCCCTTTCCATATTAATTAAGTTAATTCATGTAAAAGAAGGACCATTGTAGGCTATCAAGTATTAATATAAATGGTTTAACCTATGTTATTTATATATGTATCAACAATTATCAAAATAAATTATTTCTGTGCTATGCTTACCAATGCCAACAACCTAGGTTTTCCAAATATTCAAAGAACTAATAAATTGAAGTTAAATAATAAATAATAAAATATCAAACAAACCTTATTAAGCATATATAAATATTTTTTAATATTCTTATTTATGTTTATAATTTTTAATTTTAGACCAAATAATAATCTTTTATTTCTTGGAATTCAAATGGAAATATGAGATTGTTCATAGTTTAAAATAGTAAGTGGTAAATGTAATCTATCCATTGGTATAGTTAAGGGTCATAAATAATTTACATATTTTTCCATATGTAAATAAATTTTGAATGATGAAGTTTTTTCATATCTTTTCATGTTTATTAGCAATAAGGGGCATTATAAAACTTCTATGCAAGAGTAAATATGGAAAGTTCTAAGAATGAGTGTCTTAGAATGTCTTAGAATGAGTGTTAAATTTTAGATTAAATGGACATGGTGCTGAGGAGTATGAACATAAAAATACAAGATTTGAATATAGAGTTGATCCAATATAACAAGATACAATTCCTAATTCTAAAGCATTGAAATTATGGAGAGAAACTTAAATATGATGAAGGATGTGTTAATTATAGATAATATTAGTCTCAAATAATATTCTCTAGATGAAAAACAATAAATAAATATGTATTTCCATGCTTTTGGACTTGATTACAGATCAAGGAATTTATCGTTGGCATCACAAATAATTATTAACTTAAAAAATAATAACTTGAAGTCAAAAATACATCAAGATAAAATAATGTACCCAACTTTCACTAACAAGGCTATTTGGAGACAAAATTTAGATGATTTTAAGAAGAAATAAGAGGTGATCAGGATTAGGCAAAGATCCATTTTGCAAGTTAATTTAGAAGGTATTAAAATAGATGAGTAAGTGGACCACTTACCATGACATCAAGTGGTATTGGAAGTTATAAGATCTGAGCTAAAGAAGCAGATAAAGAGGATCAAATTTTTTACAATAACAATATTTAGAAGATCATACCTTGAAGATCATATTGGAATAAAATTTGGCATCTATTCAAGGGTACATGCAATTGATATTTGATGTATTATTTGAAGTGAATATTGTGAAATTATGATTTTTTTTGAGATTTGGAAAGAGAGGAGGATAAAGAGAAGTCTCATAGCCTTTTAGGCTTAAAGAGAAGATAAATAGCTTAGTGAAGATCACGAGTAAGAGTGCAATGATGTCTAGAGATGATGATCAGAGGTGAAATAGACTTGGAGAAAGTAAGCAAGATAAGATATTTGAGATTTTTTCTATTTTAAATTTTTTGAAGTTGTTATAAACCATTAAATCAAGGAGAGGATCATTGATGCCATTGAAAAATACCAAAAGACTAAGCTAAAAAATACCTAGGTGAGGACTTAAGGAGACCCAAAAGACCAAGGCGAAAAAGACTTGAGTGCAAATCTTGGTGTAAGAGAAATGGACTAGATGAAGAAAAAGTGAGAGTGAAGAAAGAAAATAGAGTTAGAAGAAGAGATAGAATTGATGAATCAATTTTTTACAAGTTTGTAATAGAGATTGGAACATTCAATTTAAAATCAATATGGGTATATGTTGAAAAAATAGTTAAGTGGCTAGTTAAACAGATTTTTGAAATAAGAATAAAACAAAAAGAGAAAAAGAGTTTGAGAAAATAATTAAGCATGCTAGAAAGGCAACCTAAATAAGAGAGAGTGGAGGTAATCAAACATCAAATTTTTTATTTTAACAATGCATTTGAGTGTGTATTTATAGAAAATGATATATATTTTGAGGAAAATAAGTTTAGTGAAGAACAATAGGTAGAAGATGAATGTAAATGTTGATTTTTGGATAATGGTGTTGAATTTGATGAAGCATTATGTTATTAAGTATTAGATCATATAATATATAGAGTAAATGAAGTAAAAATCATGATAGTTAGTGAAGAAGAATAGTTTCTAAGCCTAGTGGAAGTATTACACAAGAAGGAGTATTTGAGAAATGAAGTATTTGATTCTTTGTTTGTCTATGAGAGTCTAGAATAGTTGGAAGAGGAGAGAAGAGAATTAGAGAATGATTTAAATATATAAATAGTGGATTGTGAAGTATAAACACCTAATTTGGAGAGTGAAGGTAGAAAAAGTAAAGAAGAAAGTCTGAGAATGCAAGATGAGACTCAAAAGTCTTAATGTTTTATATATGACTATTGGTTGATTTGTATTTATGTAGGTTTCATAGATAAGGAGGACAAAATTGAAGCAAAAGAAACTTTTGATGAAGCTCGATTGAAATAATAACAGGGAAAGATTCTCATATCGGAAGATAAAATGAAGAATAAGTATAAGTCAAGGAATAATATTGTAGGAAAGAAAAATAATATAGCAAAGAGTGTACTAATGTAATATAATTGCAGGAAAAATAAGAAACATTTAAACTGGATCTCAAATTTCTTTACATAGAAAACTTGATGTAGTAGCATCATCCACCAGGATGTATATAAGGTCTTGTTAATTGTCTTATAGATATTAATAAGTTATTTTGGTCATAATAAGCCTTATTTGAGGAACTAGAAGTGTGTCTTTGGTCTTTTAGAAAATTTAGAGAGTTTCCCTCCAAAACTCTAAATTTGAAAATTTAAATGTTTGTAAAATATGAATAAATGTTATTATACAAGGCTTGTAATGAATTAGAAAAGGTGTGTCAGTAGTCAGGGACATATCTAGGTGTCTTAGAAGGTTTCTAAAAGTCATAGTCATCTAGAAAAGCTTAAATAAAGCAAATGAAACAAAGTACTATTCATAAAAGGTCATTTACTATCTTAGTATTTTGTAGTTGAGAGAGAATATCAACCAAATTTGGACACTTAAATCTTGGGAGAAGATTTAATAACCTAATAAAGGTCTAATCTACCCATAAGGAGACATTTAAGACCTTTACAAAGTCACAAAAGATTAACTTTTCATTGTTGTAGGAGGAATGATATTCTGTAGTCTAGAAACAAGGTTTTATAAGTATTGAAGGGAAAATTTCTTGTCAATAAAATACATATTTAGCTTGAAGTTTATGTAATAATATTTTTTATAAATGAAATAATGTCAATCACCCTAGTTTGGATTGAGTTTATGCATAAATTATAGGTCATCTCATTAAAACTCCTCCATACCCTATTTTCTATTAATATAGAGTCACTGCATTCATTTAAATTATGTATAAATATGTACATGAATTGATTTTTATGATTAAAAAAATTGAAAGGTTATTTCAAGAGTCTTTTAAAAGTGTTAGAATGTTTCAAGACACCTCAGGATTCATGAATTTTTTTTATGAAGCTATTGGCTTTTAGAACCTAGAAAACCTCTAAAATAGGGTTTTGAGAAATAAATTTGATCATAGATTCAATTCCAACTAGTGTAATTCCTCCAAATTTTGATGAAAATAATTGTTGAACTATATAAATCATTATTTTGTTGAATTAGATCATATTAAACAATAGAAATCTAACTATGTACAAAACTCTTGTAGGTGTTTATCAAGGAACATAAAATAAAGTTAGAATTAAATAATTTTAATTCATTATTTTACTTCAAATCTTGTTTAAAATAATCCCCATATTGGATAATAATTGTAAAATGTATTTTTAAGGTTGTATAAATCAATTATTGTTTGTGATAGTCCGAATCCTATTAAAAAAGTAAATTAGGCCTACACAGGTCTAAAGAATAGAGTTGTCCCTAAACTACTCTGTTGAGAAACCAATAACTTCAAAATTGGTTTATTATCAATTAAAAAAAATTATAAGCATAGAAAATGTCAGTTAAAAGGTTTGAAATAATATCTAGGAACTATAACATCTCTTCTTCAAGACCAAATAGGCCCATATACTGCTCTGTAGCAGATTGAGATTGAGATAAGTTTCATGATCTTTAGGTGACCTCAATAGTGTTTTGAACTTAATCAAAAGCTTATATTGGTCCACTAAAATTTTATTAGGTAATTATAAATTGTCCTTATGTCAAATTACTCCTTAAGCATTAAAGGAACCATGTAACTCATCTATAAAGGATTGTGTTATTTTGGGTACTTTTTGAAAAAAAGCAAAGAATATTATTTTGAGTCAATTCAGCTTGGGAATTGGATTATATGGCTTTGTGTGTGTGTGTGTGTGGGTTTATATTCATCCTTTTATATCTTTTAAAAAGAGAATCTAAGGCTTTAATCTTGAGTTTTGTTGCAGGCCCTTAAGAAATAGAATTAGGCCTTATAGGTTTTTAAAAGGACAAGTCTAGATTATGAAGCTAAACGTATTCACGATCTCAAGGATACTAAAAATATTGAGTTAATAAAATAATTAATACCCTCATAACTTTATTCAAGAAATGATAATTTTGCCTTTGGTTAAGATTTGACAAAAAAGGGTCTTGATCAAAAGTATATTATAGTCTTGAGAATAAATATTCTATTTAAGGTCAGTGAGATTGCGAATTTGATTACTTAGGGGTTGAATAAGAGAATGTGAGGAATATCATAGTCCTGTAAGTGGATATTTTATTTTTATTCATTGAAAGTGTCTTTTTATCTAAATATAAATGTTTAAGAGTCATTTTGTAAGAAGTCACGAGAGAATACTAAGTGTAAGGTTATTAGTCTATTAAGACCTATACAGGAAAGATTTTTGAGATAGTCAAGAGGTAATAAGATTATATAGTGCTCCATTTTGAAATTTGATTTAAAATGGATTGAAAAAAATGAGTAAGTGGGCCACTTACTATGACATCAATGTGCCAGTTGAAAAAGGACATGACAATGGAGGTTTTAAACATAGGTATAGGAGGAAATCACTTTTGGGATACCATATCAACAACAATTTATTTTTTTAGATATTCAAATAACCCAACATATGTTTAAAACATTGTTTCTTTTTCAGATATAAATAATCTTCTCATCTATGGTCTATCTATACAACCACAAAGGAAGGAGGAGGAAGTAAGACTGCATAGGTTGTACCATTTTTCAAAGTATACATAGGTTCTTTCTCATTGGTTTATTTTTCTTATGAAATTTTTATGATAGGTATTAATAAATCCAAACAAAAGTTAAAATGCATTTGATTTAAATTAAAATTAGGAAAATCATTTTTAAAAAAATATAAAAAAAACTTGAGAAATTTTGATTTTGTCTAAAAACTTACTTGGAGAATCACATTTATTTGTATTTGGAGTAAGCTGGAAAGCCATAATGATTGGAAAATCTCCACATTGTCTAGATTTATGTCATTTTATAGACATAAAAATATTTTTTATAAATGGAGTTATACAACTCTAGATTTAATTATTTTTGTGTTTTTTAAGAAATTTGGTAAGACACAGAAACATTAAAATATCACCAATTGTAAAGAATATTTTGTTTAAAATCCATAAATTTTTATAATTTTAGGTTAAATGCAATGTCCAAAAATAATTTATATAATATTCATTATATTTTTTCTAATTTAATTTTTTTCACGAAAATATAGATAAGAATGACTAGTTTCCAATATCTGATTTTAATAGACTCTCATAAATTGAATGGAAAAAAATTTAGCTTGTAGATTCATAGGATATTTATGATAATTGAGTATTATAACATAGACTAGATTGTTCTTGGTAAATAATCTAGACAAGTTGATCAATGAGATGACTATAATAAATGTCATTGTGAGACCCTCAAGTTATTGAAACTATATGTAGTAGATAATTTAATTCTATAGGTTATAAATGTTTTTATTAATTGTAAAAGTTGTGTTTTGACAAGGACCCATCCCTATTACAAGGAGAGAAATATATAATAATAAAATCTCTATGAAACTCTTCTTCTAGAAGAAATAAAATAAGGGTGCATAAGTAAAGAACAAAAGTGCAATCCTAAAGAGAAACCCCCAAAGAAAACACTAAAGTACTGACCCTCACTAGAAATACTATTTTAGAGTTTGAAGGATCATAATATGTGATTCCATCTTTGTCTTACATTTACATTTTTTATTATTTCACACAACCTTCCATTCACCTCCTTCACTTCAATCTAAGAAGATAGGAATGATGACTTCAAGAGAATCAATTGGTTTAAAATGATCATCATATTCTAAAGAGGCTAAATGAATAATATCAAGAGGTATTCTAGAAAATAAACCTTTATTTTTAGCATCTTTCCTTCCTGAAGGATAAACAACTTTTGGGGCTCTAACTTCCTTTAGAACTAAAACTGGTGTAGGCATTTCTGGCACCTCACTCACATCATCTAAGTTCTCTTTATAATCTTCTCTTGATTCTCTATCTTCCATTTTAGGGTTAGTTTCCTTCCACCAAGAGACCACATGCTTATGCTTAGTGAATCCACAATCCTTTTCTATATTCCCTGTTGTAAAACATTTTCTACAACAAAATGGTAACTTGTCATAATCTAGAGTTTGTTTCCAAATTCTACCCTGAGTAATCAAATCAGTAGATATAATAAGGATTTATAAAACATTCAAAGGAACAAGGATATGAATGAAGGTAGTGTGATGCATATTTTTTGTTGAAGGGTTAGCACCAAGAATATTACACAAATAATTACCAATAGCAATAAGACAACTTTCAATCCAAAACTGGAAAGGAAGATGAGGAAATCTAACCCATACTAATTTGATGTTAAAGGTTTCTATAGGAAGGTTAAAAGATGGATTCCGAGGCTTTGACTACAGCATACATTGATTCCAATCCTAAACCTTGTCTTGGAAAATTTCCTTCATGTCCTCAACACACTTAAATGCAACCATAAATAAGCCATTGGTATAGGGTAAGAGTTTCATATTACCTTGCATACATGGCTTCTAGTTCTACTCGATCCATACTTGAAGTTGTGAAAGTGAAGGCCAAAAATTGATGAATATGTAGATCATTCCTCTTTTTAGCATCATCTACTCACAAAAGAGGATTATTTTTAGGTGTTCTCCATCAAATGTGATTGAGGGGTTGGAGGTGCTAGGTGTAAAGGCTTTCCTTGGGTTTATTTTCAATATTTTATTGAAATAAAGTGCAAATACTTTGGGCTCCACTCTCTTTGTAGCAATATGATCATATATGTGCATGATCTCCCTTATAGCAGCTATGTCCTCAAAAACATTGATGTTTTCAATCCCAGTAGTCTTTATAGACTTTGAAGGCATCCCTACCTTGTCTATTGGAGAACTGCATGCCACCACACCAATAAAAGGTTTCAAAATAGGTGGAGTCAGACTGAATAGTCTCTCTTATAGCAGAAGGTAGAGATCCTTGAGAATTAAATTCTTGGTCACAAGTTAGAAATGTTGATAGTGTAATAGAATTATAAAAACACCTTAAGAAAAAATATAAGGATTTTGAAGCTAGTACAATTTTGTAATTAAAAAATATTTTATTTTCCAATACGATGCAAGAAGGTGGTTCTATTTTTGAATATTTTCTATAGTTAAAGGATATATGTGATAAGTTAAAGACATTGGCAAAACCTATAGATGAAAAAGGCCTCATTTCTCTAGTTGTGTAGAATTTATTATCTTCTTATGATTATTTTGTAGAGTCATTACAAATGATTACATAAATATATACATTAGACTTTGAGCAATTATCTACACTTCTTATACACAAAGAATGACAACATGAATAGTCCATAGATTCAACCTCTGCAACTATAAAAGGTTTTTTTGTAGAAAAAAAAGGTAAGGGTAAATGGTCAAAAAATAAAGATTATTCAAAGAACAATGTGAGTGATTCTAATAAAACCAAATGTAAATTTTTTTACTTCAAGCAACTAGGTCATTTAAATAAAGAATATAGAAATATAAAAGATGATATAGCTAATTCAAATAAGAAATATATACATGCTAATATTGCAGAAGAAGAAAAAGCCATATATTGAATTTGATTTTATAGCAACATAAGACCAATCATGTGAGTCACAAAATTGGTACTTCGACTCAGGAGCTTCAAGACATCACATGTGTTAGCATGATTGGTATGTAAACTTTATTGAGGATAATGGTATTAATGAAACTATTTCCTTGGGTGATGGTTGAACATATGAAATTAAGGGTTATGGGGATGTACAAATCAGTTTTTACATTGAATACAAATATATCTTTACTAATTTTAGATATTTATTAGATATTAATAAAACCCTTTTGTCCATTAGTGAAATTACCAAAAACAAATAATTCATATTTAAGTTTAAGGGAAATAGAGGTAATGTCACTACACTTAATGATAAGCTTGTTGTTGTTTTTATAAGGGAAAGGGGTTTGTATAAACTTGTAGATCCTAAATCAATAGAAACATTTTGTTTATAAAACATTGAGTATTTTTTCACTCTCTAACATGATAGGTATGGTCATTTGAATTATCAATATTTAAAATTTTTGAGTGAAAATAAAATTATGCATGGACTTCCATCTATTAAGGAAAATCAAAATGTTTATGAAGGTTGTCAGTTGGTTAAACATGTCAGGAAACCATTTCCTACTATAAAATCATGGAAGGTATAATATGTGTTAGATTTGGTACATGCTGATCTTTAGGGTCCTATGAAAACTAACATTGTATATGGTGCCTTTTTTTCCTATTGATAGTCGATGATTTCTCTCAAAAATGTGGCTATACTTTATTAAGAAGAAATGAGTGTTTTGATAATTTTAATGCATGGAAAACACTAGTTGAGAGTCATATAATTAAAAAGGTCAAGACTTTTAGGTCAGACAATGGTGAAGAATTTGTTTCCAAGTAGTTTAATGCAAACTTCATGAAGGAAGGTATACACATGAAGTATACTACTCGTTACACTAATAGTAGAATGGATTAGTGGAAATGAGGAACGTGAATATTATGGAGATGTAATATTTTATGGTTTAAATCATGAATGTAATTTTTTGGTACTGGGTAGAAACTGTCGACATTTTAGTGTTTATCTTAAATAGTATTCCTTATAAAGCTAGGTAGGATATTGCTCCATAACAAGCATGGTTAGGAAGAAAACCTCATGTAAGTGATTTATGCATTTTTATTTGTATTTATTTTCCTTTAATTCCTAAAATGAAAATAATTGGTTTAGATGAAAAAATTAAAAATTACATGTTTGTTGGCTACAATGAAAATTCCAAAGCATATAGGTTACTTGATATCTCTTCAAATCAAACAATTGTGCATAGAGATATCACAATAAATCAAAAAATTCTATATTTCTCAAAAGATGGTAAACCTGTAGATACTATTAATATTTGGATTCCTACTTTTGAATATGAATCAAGTTCTAGTACTAAAATGGAACATGAAATAAAAAGGCAAACACTAGAACAATATAGCTCCATGAAAGGTCCTAGTAACACAACATGTGGTTCCACAAGCTAACACAAATGACCAAAATGGTAATATATCATAATGCAAGATACTTATTAAGAGGATTTTATAGAATATTTTGAATTTAGATCTATAAGATTAGATAAACAAGTGGTAAAGAATCATGATTAGGTAGATTTTTCTCTCAATACCTATGTTTCACAACTTTTTGATCCCAGTACTTATGAAGATGCGAAAGGGAAGTTAGAATGGGAATCTACCATAAAAATGGAGTATGGTGCACTAATAAATATTAGGGAAATAAGTGGTAATATAAGACAATGCAAGATAGTTAGCAAGAAGATTTCTTTGGAAGGTAGATCCAAAGATTAGTGAAATAAGTGGTAAGGAATCACGAGTAGGTAAATTTTTCTCTCAATACCAATTTTTCACAAGTTTTTGGACACAATAATTATGTAAATGCTAAATGGAAGTTAGAATGGGAAACAACCATGAGAATGGAGTATGATGCACTCATAAATAATGGTACTTGAATTTTGTCTAAGCTATCTCAGGCAAAATCCATTAGATGCAAATGGATTTATAAGGCAAAATGTAAATTAAATCATTCTTTAGATAAATATAAATCTAATTTTGTTGAAAAAGTGTAATCAAAAGAAGATAAATTAGATTATGAATAGACATTTTCTCCTAAAGCTAAAATAATAATATTCAGAATTGTTATATCTATTGCTAATCAATTTGGTTGGCAGGTATTTCAGATGGATGTGAAAAATGATTTTTTGAATGGAGACTTAGAGGAGGGAATGTATATGGTATAATAACATGGATTTTAGATTCTTGGTACAAAACATCATGTTTTTTGTTAAGTGAAATCTTTGTGTGGACTTAAACATGTTCCTCCAGTCTAGTAATTCAAAATAGACAAATATCTTAGAGAGTCTATTTTAAAACATGTGATGTAGAATCTACTCTCTATGTTAAAAAAATTAGTGATGCTATAGTAATTATAGTTGTATATGTTGATGATCTTTCCATCACTTGTAAAAATATTGATTTGATTAAATAAGTTAAAGCTGACATCTATTTTATAGTTGAAATGCCTAATCTAGGCATGCTTCAGTATTATCTAGGTGTGAGGTTTTATTAGTATTAAAATTATGGCCACTTTACTTTTATATTTCAAAAAAAACATAACAAATAATTTTTAGGGAATTTTAGGATGAATGATTGTATTCAAATATCTATTCCTATGGAAGTCAAGACAAAACTCCCAGCTAACAGTGATTCACCACTAGTCAATGAAATGATTTATTGGTAATTAGTATGTAGTTTTATATATCTTACTATTAATAGAATATATTTATGTTTTATGGTAAGTTATCAATCTCACTTCATGGCTAAACTACATGAAAAACATTGAAAAGCTACAAAGTGAGTTCTGAGATATGTCAAATGTACTCTTGACTTTGGCATTATGTATAATCAACTCGTTAACTTTTCACTAACATGATATGTTGATTCAGGTTGGGAAAAATTAGTTGATTCTAGAAAGTCTACAATAGGCTATATATTCACTCTTAGTTTAGGATCCTTTTCATGGTAGAGTAAGGTTCAGAATACAATAGTTTTATCTTCCATTGAAGAAAAACATAAGGTAATTTTTAGTGTAGGTAGAGATTTGATATAAATTTAGTCAGTATTGTAGGATGTTCATCTTGATTTATTGGAACCTACACCTGTCTAATCTAGAAACTAAAGTGTTCTAAAAATAGTGAAGAATTTAGTATTTCATGCTAGGATAAAACACATCCATGTTCACCATCATTATGTATGATAGTTGGTTTCTAATGAAGACATATGTCATTATTATTATCCTACCTCTGAGAAACCATCTAATATAATGAATAAATATTTTGTAAATAAAAATTTGTAAAATTTTGAGATAAGCTTGGAGTTGTTTCAAGTTCAATCATTTAGGGAGGATATTTGAATAATTATTTAAACTTGGTTAAAAGATTCATATCTTCCATATATTCTTATTATGGTTTATTTAATTATTTTTTGTTAATTTTTTTCTCAGGTAAGTATATTTTCACTTACCATTGTATGAATCTGCTTTTTAATAGGAGTTTGTTGCTTGCCTATATATTAGGCTATCTATGTGGTTAATGAGACATCAAATATTCTTGGTATTCCTCTATTGTTACAGTTCTACATTATCTAATTTTATCTCAATAGGGTAGTCCCCAAATTCAAGCTTCATCAATATTTAGATAGAGCTCTATGAATAAATGACATAGTCTATCATGATTTGACCATTTTGTAGTTCTTACAAATAATGTTCCCTAAATTTAGACATCTTCACATGCAATTGTAAATAACATTTCCATACAAACTACGTAATCTTAATAGATTTGTTCCATAATATTTAACTCCCCCTTTCCATCTTGTGATTTCCTTTCCCAACATTATTCCTTTGCTCATTATAAAAATAATGGATTATTTCTCACACCTCTTTTATTCTTCAAATTAAGATATTAGTTATTTTTTTTTCACATATTGAAGTCCCCTATTATCAATATGTATCCTAAGGTGTTGAATATTAAAATGTCACTTTTCAAAAACACATAAGGGTCTTTATAGTCTAACTTCCTCTTCATATATGTTTCTGAGTCTTCCTGTGTAAAATATCAAGAAAAAGGCCTAATTGTTAACTAGTTTTCTATTATTTTCATCAATATGTACTATTTATTTTGATCCTCTTTGTCCACTTTTATTATTTCATATCATGTTTCTTTGATTATCACCATAACACCTCCATGTTCCTTGTCATTTTCCATCCTTTCATTTCAAACTAATATTTTATTGTATCCTTCAAAATTTAGATCTTTTCAGGTTTCATGTTCATGAGTTTTAGTAAGAATGATTATGCATTTTCTATCTTCTATAGGCCCCAACCCAAGCCCTTTCCTCTAAGGATAACCTATGCAATTATAGATTATAAAGGTCAAGTTCTCTTCCCTCTTTCTTATGTCAGTCAGTCATTGATTTGGGCTCTTCCATTATGTAACCATGCTCTTTTTCATACATCCCTTGATACTTTCACTTTTTCCCATTATTTCATTATTTATTCTTATTGTATGGGGGTTAAATATTCATTTAGGTATATGTGTGTCCCTCTAAGAGACCTTAAATTCCTTAATATCTTATTTTTATCTTCTGTGTTTTTTGTGATAACTCTTACATGTCTATTATTTTTCTTATCATTTTTTCCATTCTATTTATTTGAAGAATATGTCATGTTCAATTAAATTAATTTACCAATAAGTCTCTTGATAATTTGTTAGTATTTTCATTCTCACCATAGTATTTTAGTCCTTTAATAATGAATTCTATAGTGCTATCATATCTATCATTTTATTCTCTTATTTGCATTCTAAATTATTTTTATATTATTTCCCTTTGTTCCTTTATAGGCCCTCTTACTACTTAGGCCCAAGACTTGGTCTCCTCATGTTGGAATTCCAAATATATTTATTTTACTTTTATAGTCATAATTATAGATTGGGACCCTTTTGTTTATGGCACATTTCCTCCTTTGGTCAAATTTAGTTTGTTTTCCTTTTATGTCTTCAAATGATTTAAAGATTTTTTTATGGTCATCAACTCTTATTTTTTTAGCATTGTCATTGATGTCTTAGGTCATCATTGATGTCAAAGAGAGCATGTGTTACTAGTTCATGAATGAAAAAGAAGTTGTGTTTGATACCTTTGAGATATATGGCACATGTGTAGGTCTGTAAGGAAAATGAATAAGTTGTGAGACATCCATAGATGTCTTGGTAAATTTATGATATATCATTTGATAATTTAGAAATAGAAACATGAATATTATAACTTAAGAGAAGACATACCATCATTGTACATCATGTAGATATGAATGAACCAGTAAGTTTATGCATTTAGTGTAGGTACACAAAAATTCAACAGTGGTCAAAGGTTTTCATATAGATGTTGTCTATAGTGTGAAGAAGGTACCCTGATGATTTATAATCTTGAAGTGTTTTCTAGCTCAAGTTATAAAACCTTAAAGTTTCTCTTATAGACTATGATGTGTCAGAGACCATCAAGTTTAACTATGTTAAAATCTGAGGTTAACTTATCAAGGTAGATATAACGGTGAGCATTAATCATCTAGATTGTGATCCAACAATGACCATCAAACATATTAAATAGAGATTAAAATGGGCACATGATCATATAGATTATGATCCAATGGATATTATTGAGTCAATAAGTCAAAAATGTGATTAAAGGAATGTAGGGTTGACAAATGGTATACTTTTATTGAAGACCAACTGGATCTAAGATCAATGGTGAGTAGTGAAGAATAAATTCAAATGAATTATAAAGAGATAGACATAGTGTATTTATTAAATTTGTATGAGGACATGAGATCAATACATGCATCTATAATGTTTGAATTACAAAGTGACCATTGCCATTTTAATTAGTAAAGGGAAAAACTAGTCTGCAGTATTTTGCTAATATATTTTGATGTAGGACAAATTTATTAATGGAGTATAATGAAAAGTTGAAGAGGAATTAAATACACATTCAAATACATTAGTTATAAGGTTTGAATATATATACAGTCAAATATATTGAGTTTCAATGTTGACTATGGGTTTGACCATGTTCTTGAAGAAACCTAAGAAGGATAATTGAGTTGTTCTTGATAGTATTTTAATGTTTCAAGATGAACTAACTATTGGAGGATTTTTTTGACTCTATTAATGATATATGTATGGATTTTTGAGATTTGAACAATCCATATTTAGTATGAACAATTTATTAGAAGTTAACCATGTTTATTAAATAAATCGGTAGATTGAGTGACCATATTGTAGAAGTGAGTTGAATTTTTTATTAGAAGAATTGAAGAAAAAAATGAGTATAGATAAGTAAGTCTCAAAGTATTATTATAAATTATTTGATGCCATGATTTTCCCTTGATCATATAGGAAGAGTCAAAATAGCTTGACTATATTTTGACTGTGTGTGACCAGCCTATGTGGTCATTTTGAGAAAGTTGTTTTAGTGATTAGATCTTGTGTTGAAGTGTATGAATCACATGGAGGTATTTAATAGGTCTTAAAGGGTTCACACATATGATATAATCATATGGATAGGTGAAATATTTAAGTATGACTTTAGAAGTTTGATACTATGTTTCTTATTAATGAAGGCCTAAAGAGTGAAGAGACCTAATTGGTAGGTTCAAGTATTGAGTTGGTGTTCCAGGTGGAATGGACACATATGAGAATGATAAAGGGGATATTAGATATAGTTTTGATGTGTTCTAATTTTTTTTAAATGATGAATGTGGTCCAATTAGTCTCACATGTAACATTAAAGTATGAAGGAATAATTATTTTAGGTCTCACCAAGATCTAATGGTGGTTTATCGCTAATGAGGTAATGACTGACCAATGAAGAATAAAGTTCTCATGTGTAACATGTGTATGGACCTATGTTAAGTTTGGATCAAATATGTAAATCATCTTGGCTGACCAAGATGGGTTAAAAGAAGAGAGTGGTATAAGTACAAGGTCTAATTAGAATAATTGTGTTAGTTGTGGAGAGTATGGATTCAAGAGAAGGATAAAACATTTGAAAGATAAGGTATAGGTCATTAAAGACCAATAGAGAGTGAAGATTATTAGTAATGATTATATAATGAATTTTATGTATGAGGAAACATAGGGCATTGGACCTAATGATCTTAGAAGAGGCAGTTTGAATGAGTTTGTCCTAGAGGTAGCTTAAGAGAGATTGAAAGTGAAGAGTGAAGATAAAGTTGTTCATCATCAATTGAAAAGAAGAAATAGATGTTTAATATGATCTATTCAAATTCATTGAGTGGGTGCTTAGTTACCTACTAGTTTATTTCCTCCTTTAAAGTTAAATATTATTAAAGGTCTAGTTATTATGGGTGCTCATCTAGATAGGGGAAATAGATTCTTGTGGGATTAATGTCTCACTAAACTAAGGTGTGAGTGTCACTTGATCAGTTGATTCTTGTATAAATGTTACATCTTATTATTATAGGACTATAGTCCATCTTGAAAGGTTCAATGGTTTTATCCCCCAAGAGGGTTTCTCACATATATCATGTGTTTTGTTCTTGATCTTGTTTTATCTTCCATTTTCATTGTTATGAATGATGTGTATACTTCATGATTGTATGTGTTGAATGGTTAAGGGTTTATAGGGTTTGGAATTAGATTGAATATCTATCATCATTGATCCCCCCTCTCACTGATTGTAACTCTAATAATTGGTATCAGACTATGACCTTATTTGCAAATTTAACCACTTAAAGCTGATCCAAGTTACAAAGATGGATAAGCAGTTGAGGAGAGAAAATCTTGAGTTGAGATAAATAGTGAAAAGTCTTGAAGAATAGATTAATCATATTGATACTAGGAATATTAATTCTAATTCTATGGATGATGAATATGAGATGAGGCTTGAGAAGCTTAACAAACAAGTCATGAAACATAGAGAAATGATAAGTCATCTTCAAACCAAGTTTGAGAGATTAAGTGAAATAGTCAAAGAATACAAGATGACCATGAAGGACCTTGAGGATTAATTAAGAGTTACAAAGAATAATTTGAGTTCAAAAGAGGAAGAATGTAGACATATCAAAACTTATTTAGAAGAGAAAAATGCCAATTTTAATTCAAATCAAGGTGAGCATGACGTGTTGAATTCCAATCTTGATTTTATAAACATTATTGAAGAGTAATAAAATAGATTGAAGGATGACATGACTAAAGAAGATAACAGGGATAAGGATACAAGAACCAATTACAACATGAGAAGACCTATCAGACAACCAGACACTATCAAATATGAAAGTTCATTTTTTGGTCACTACTTCACATGTAAGTTTCTTAATCATAAGGAAAGAAACTATAGAAAGAAGAGCATCTAGTTAGCTAGAATTATGGATAATGTAGTCTACTATAATTATCATGACATGGGACATATTTCTAGATTATACCTTAGAATGCATGGGAAAAGACAAACCTAGGTATGGATACCTAAGATAATTAAGCTTGAACATAATGAACCTAAAAGACAAGATGTTATTTGTTTTAGTTGTCATTAAGTTGGTCATATTTCAAGATATTATATAAGCAAGTTCTCAAGTCATAATAAGGTGAATGGACATCTTAGTGTGTTCAAGAAAGGTCAATCCTTGGCATGGAATCCTAAGGAAGTAAAGACCAAGAAAACTAATTTATCTGAGTTGAAAGATCAAGGTGGACTACCTTTTAAATCAAAAGAGGAATTAGATATGAATAAGGTTCAGGGATGCCAAGAGAATGTGTCATATGCCTAGATAGAAAAGGAGAATCAAAATTAGTTCAAGTCAAGCTCAAGGAAAAGACCAAAGTGATAATTAAGTCCAGTTCTATGGTATGTATGGATCCAAGAGAATAACATGTTATTATTGAGCATGTTTCATGCAAATAAAATCAGTTTTCAATGCCTAGTGATGAGGTTATTTCTTTAGATGAAAAGGTATGTCATGAATCTATGTTGTCTTCATATGTTGTCAATTCTATCTTAGAAGAAAAGGAAAATATTTTACTGGATGAACAAGTTTCTTATCTTGAGTCTAAGAAAAAGAAGAATAATTATCAGTTTAAGATGACCAAGGAGGAGAAGGAATATAAGGAGTTGTGAACAACTCCTAGTTTCACATTTTTATAGGACATTGTGGGTTAGGGTGTCTCTATATAGGCTTCAAGGAGACACTGGATAAGTAAGACGAAGCATGTTGGATACAAGTTTAGATTTAGTTGATGTTTCAAGATAAAAATATCATTTGAAGATATGTTTAGCTAAGGGGGAGCTAACTTAGTTAGCTTGAGTGGCTTAAAGAAGATGTACATGATGTGAGGGGGAGCATATATTAGATGCCTTAGTCATGGTGGAGATATGAAGATGTCTGATGTAGATGTAAATTCACGAAGATTGATATGATGACTTGATCAAACCAATTAAAGTGTTTTGACAAGGTATTGAGTGTTCATACATGAAAAAGGAGAGCTTGGGAGTTCTATAGGTAGACAGGTCCAAGTATCAAAAAATCCCAAGTTCATATTGGTGTATGTCAAAAAATAAATGACATGAGATAGAACTTGATGTTATAGGGAGCTTTCTAAGCTATATGAGTAGCTTGTTGGGTCCAAGGATCAGAGAAGTCCATGTTTAGAATGGTGTATATTAAAGGGGGAGTAATTGATTCATATGATTGAAAGTATGTAATTATCCTAGGAATCATAAATAGTATTTTAATTCATACATGATGTAAATTAATGATTGTTGGTATGTTGAGGAAGAGACCCTTTGTCATTAATGTCAAAGTGGGAAAAAGATCAGAATGAATAAGTTAAAATGAGTAAGAATTAATTTTAAGGATGTTTTACCATAAATGACAAAGGGGGATATTGTTGAGCATGGTACTTAATGTCATAGGTTATCTTTGATGTCAAAGAGAGCATGTAGTACTAGTGCATGAATGACAAATAAGTTATTTTTGATATCTTGGAGAGATATGGCACATGTTCAGGTCTTTAAGGACAGAGAAGAAGTTGTGAGGCATCAATATATGTCTTGGTGAATTTATGGTGTGTCATTTGATCATTTGGAAAGAAAAACATTCATATTATAGCTTAAGAGAAGCCAAACCATCACTGTACATCATGTAAATATGAATGAATAATTAAGTTTGTGCATTTAGTATAGGTAATCAAGAAGTCAATAATCATCAAAGGTTTTCATGGAGATGTTGTCTATAGTGCCAAGAAGGTACCCTAAAGATTTGTATTCTTGAAGTGTTTTCTAGCTCAAGTTATAAACCTTCAAAGTTACCCTTGCAAACTATGATGTGCCAGAGACCATCAATTTTAACTACATTAAAATCTAGGGTCAACTTCTTAAGATAGATCTAATGGTGAGCATTCATCATCCAGATTGTGATCTAATAACAAGTGTTCATGGGAAGCTAGTGTGATGAACTAATAGTTAGAATTCATAATCAGATTTTCAAGTTTGCTAAAGGTCTAGTTGTTGTGGGTGATCAACTAGAGAGGGATAGTAGCTCCTTGTGGGATTGGTGTCTCATTAAGATAAAGGATGGGTGTTCCTTGATTAGTTATTTTTGGTATAAATTTTAGATCTTTTTATTATAAGACTATAGTCCATATTTAAGGGTTCAATGGATTTGATCCCCCAAGAGGGTTTCTCGCATATATCATGTATTTTGTGCTTGATCTTGTTTTATCTTCCATGTTAATTTTTATTAATGATGTGTATGATTCATGATTATATGTGCTAAATGGTTATGGTTTATAAGGTTTTGGAATTTAATTAAATATATATCATAACTAATTCACCCCCTAGTGATTGTATCTCTAACATTGTTGACCCTTTTTCATATTATTCTGCAAGTTGTTTACTTGCTCATTGAGTATTTTATTCTCTATTATAAGTTTCCAATTATAATATATAACCTATTTCATCATGTTTTCCTCCTATTATTTCTTTTTTTCTAAGTCTTCAAGCCTTCTTTCCATGTTAATTAATTCATTGAATTAGACAATGGATGACTATACTAGTGGTGTTGACATTGGGCTATACGGTTCCTTGCTTTATTTTTTTCTCTTCATCTCTTTCCCCTTTGTTTGTTGAATATGTTTCAATTTATATTTTTTTTCTACCCACACATTTTTTCCCCATTCTTATTACCCTAAAAAACCCACCTATAGTTTTGATGTGT
The DNA here is from genome assembly GCA_037957365.1 of Torreya grandis. Classification (NCBI taxonomy): domain Eukaryota; kingdom Viridiplantae; phylum Streptophyta; class Pinopsida; order Cupressales; family Taxaceae; genus Torreya; species Torreya grandis. Next base: position 1,302,502 of record JARHVA010000582.1, read on the forward strand.
ATTATTGTTCCCCTATTGCATATGGTGGGTGAGTTGGGTGTGTTGTTTCACAACCTACATTGGTTCAAAATTATTCTTAAGTAATGTATTATGTTTTTATTTAATCTTTAAATTTAGCCTACTTAGGTTCAAGTTGAATATACACAAGCTAATTTTGGCTATGAAAACACTCTACCCATGTTCAAGTAGGTAAATATATCATGTTAATTTTTTTATTAAATATTTATTTTAATTTTTGTGATGAATGTTCCCATATTTTTTTCCATTTTTTTTTAATTTGATAGGGTGAAATAAAGGTTTAAAAATGACCTGTAACATAATAAAAAGTATATAATAATTAATATCAAATGAGGTGCCTCACCAGGTGGCCCATGAAGAATAAAAAAGCCAACAGATAACTCAACCAAGCCTTCTAAAAGAACAAACTAGTTTACAACCATAAACTAGTTGTAAATAGAGATCCTTCCATAAAACCTCTATTTTTTCAAAATTTTCACACAACAACTATAAAATATCATTCCTCCTAGGAGGAACATGTGGGTGAAAACATATTATAGGCAACTCAACAAAGTAGAGGACACATATTTCAAAACATGCCACCATCTTCCACAAAACTAATGCTCACCCATTTCAAACCATGCCTTTTATGAAACTTCTATGAAACACACCCCCCCCCCCCAAATAGAGGGACATGTTGGAGGATTAGATTTTTGTTCTTCTACCATTTTTATTCTTTTATACTTTTGTCTACCCCTATCTTCCATAGATTTTGAGTATGTTATTATTGACATTTCAATTCATTTAAAGGGTTGGGATTTGTTTTTAGCTGAAGCAACAAATAATTACTCTACCCTTGGTACTCCATTCTAGAAAGTAGCTTCCCTTGAGTGAACAAGGGTTTCCATAGCTTATTCTAACACCCTATTAGGAGAAGTGAGAAGGTCCTCCTTAGAAACACCCTCTATGTAAAGAGATCTAACAGGTCCACATTTTGCATAGGAGGTTAAAGTTTATCTAAAGATGAATCTGAATCATCACTTTTAGTATTCGAAGCGTTTCCTAGAAGATTTACTATGAAGTGAGTAAATAGGTAAACCAAAGTAGCAGCAACTATGGGGCATGAGGGATGAAATATAAACATGTGGTAGAGCTTAGGGGTAATTTTTATGCAAGCTCAAAACTTAGGAGGTCTAATGATGCACTGAGTAGTACAACATAGTTATAAGGACTATAGATAATATTCTTTCACTAATGTAGGGTGTGACCGTGGAGAGGTAGAGTGACTTAGAAGTAAGTCATAGCAAGATGAATTAAGGTTTTATAGAGGAATAAGGATGATGTTGAACCACATAAATCATAGAAGTAAGAAGTGGATATGTGGATGTAGTGAGGATTGTGTTTGAGTGTTGAAGCAAAAAGTAGGGAGACCAAGGCCTGACTAACTATGGGCATGGGGAGTGAACTTGGAGACATGTGGTAGATCTTAGGAGGTATTGTGAATGTGATTTCGAAAAAAAATTAGTTGTAGTAATGCACTAAGTAGTGTGATTAATTTGTGTCATATGATGATGGTGATGGAAATGCAAAGGCTTAATTAGTGAGAGGCTGTATGTGATCACTGTGAATTACTTTATCCTGGCATAGGTTGAGAACCTATATTGATGTAATAGATGAAACATTTGGACATTATGATTTTTGGTCAGTGTTTAGGGTGAGGATTAGTTTAGGTATCCTCAAAAATATGCTTTTGGAGGTGGAAATAAGGTAATGGGATGGATTTAGTGCCGAATGGGTGCACTGGAGAGTCAATCCCTGATGGTAGTTTGTATTATAGCCATGATGCATAATAGTTTACATTCATTGATGTTAATCAAATGCAAACATTAAAATGACCCCTAAAATCTCCAAAGAATACACTTCAAGTGAAGACTCCAACACCTTATCCTGTCAACTCCATAAGTCTAGGGTGTCTTTAAAATACTATCAACATAACATTCCCAAATCACATTGCATAAATGAATTTATAACTTAGATTGATGCCCTGAATGACTACCATTAATAAACATAAAATTAAATACCAAATGATCAATGTATGAAGAATGTCCCATTGAACTTTATTGACAATATACAATAGAAATCATAGATATTTTCATTAACTTGAAAGTAGATCAATGTACATAAATGTTTAGAATGTTAACATGGGGAAATGCATAATGGATTTTCTCTAAAATAGGGTAGACATATACATGCTTTCAGAGTTTCCTATAGACTGTACAATTAACATCACCTTAGAAAGAGAGATAAAACACATAACAAGGATCCCTAAAAAATAAACAACCTAACAACACCCTCTATAAAGAGGACATGCCCTCTTTACTTATACAAATTTCTCACCTAGAATACTCCTCTAAGATGTTCCATCTAGAAGCTCATTCTCTACAAGGAAATCATTCTGGTAGGCAGTTGCCCATGTAATGATGAGATTTCAAATAAACTTTGATATGCATGGATGGAAGCTTGATATGGTTGAGCTTGATGAAGAATATTCTATTTGAGTGTGAAACTAAATTTTTATTCATGTGAAACCATTTTTATTTTTGTTTGATCATTTACCCAATAGACATTTGTGAATGGCCTACTAAATAAAGATTTGGTCACTTCTTTCACTATAAATAATAAGGAAAGAAAAAATGAGGGAAGAATAAATAATAGAAGTTCTATCCAATCATTTTGTCCATTTGGCTAGTAAATAGACATATGCCAAGTTTGCACTTTCCCATAGAACTGACAAACACATGATGGAGTCTTAATTGAGATGCAAACCTCTCTGTTTGGTGTCTTCTCATTGCATTTTATACATATTCCCTTTGTTTGATGAAAATCTTCATCCATGTGGTCTTTGTCTTGGAAACGACACTTAACTCATTTTTTTTAGATTTTTTGCCTTTAACTTTACCCGTGCCTTTTTCTCTTTTATTTTTTACCACCAAACCTAATAGTGATACATGCATATTTCACTTTATTTTGCATTATGCAAGATTTTGTACCCTTTTTAAAATTTTGCACTTTATGGCCTTGGCGAAGTTGAATGTCGATGATAATAAGTTGGGAATAAGGGAAGAGGTGGAAAGTGTAATTGATAGAGTGATGCAGGTGAGGAACTGTGGAAGTAAGCCCTTGAGCTGAAGGAGGTAACAACTAAGGTGATTATGTTGGGAGCTTCTTCATATACAAATATCACTACTTTCATTCAAGATATGATCGAAAAAGCCAAGTCACCTTTGTATTTCATACATGTGTAAAATAAGCTAAAGGAATTTCTCAAATTAATTAAAAGACCTCCCAAAGGTATCATATTACATCCTCTCAATGAAGTAAATCAAAGTCTCAAGAGATCAACAAAGGTGGATTTTACTTTTTTGAATTTTGAGTAGTCTTATTTTTTGAGTAGTCATATTTTTTAAGGATTGAAAAGTAATATATAATGTATATGGGTAGATGAATTATCAGACCATTATTAAATATAATAGTATTAAATAATTATCAATTTTTAATAGACAACGTATGATTTTGGTGAATATTTGATATTTAATAAATTATTTAAGGAAAAAATGATATCTCAAAAAATGTTGTGATGTGAATGATAATATATTTTATTTAGTTAACTAGGATAATGTCCTAGAGCAAAAAATAAGAGAAATCCCCTAGGAAAAGCTCCCAGTAGAGAGAAAGTAGAGCTGATTTAAACCTATCAAAACATTTAGCAATGTGCTAACTATTTGGCATGGATCAAAATCACAAACCAAGTATGACTAACCTAAGATAAAAGAGAACACCCTATAATACTAGAGGTACCACCACTACAAACTACCCAACGAATCAGGGATAACAAATAAAAAATTTAACATTTTATTCATCCTATAGTAATGTTTGTCTTACAAAAACCCATAGATTATACATTCCATAAAAAATAGGGAAATCTCCTTAGGCCCTTTCAAGAATACACACTAATAAAATGACCAACAACTTCATGGACTTAATCTAATTCTATGATATCATCTCTAAATTTTAATCTACTTTCAACACCATGTCCAAAGCTCACCCTAGACACTACCTTAATTAGAGTCACATGCACCTCATCTTCGGTCATGTTACAACATGGAGGAGGAGATAAAAATCAATCATGAGGAAGTTTTGAACCTAGCTTGGCTGTAAAGAATTCTATGTTGTTTTATACTTTGAGGATGCCATCTAAAGTTACATGGATATGATCCATAGACGTGAGCCCCACATAATGAAATAGAATCTCCAAATTTAGATACTCTTGGTGGAAAGTGAAATATCTCACCACATTGGAAGTTAAATCCACCCCATTGATATCCTATGTTATGTCAAACACATTTTTGTAACCACCAACTACTTTGGATCAACCATGAATGATTTCAAAACATTTGTAATTTCTTTCTCCTCAATTTCATCAATTGTGGCCATAATATGCCACATCTTCTTTAGCCAAAACCACATCAGAGGGATCTAAATCTCCTTGTTGATATTGTCTATGAAATAGGAGGAGGTCAAGTCCCCAATGATCTAATACAAATAATCCACCCTTCAACCAACCTGTATCTTAGGGTGAACCATATGCTCCACCTTAACTCACTTTCCTTTTAGAATATTTGTAACATACAAGAAATAAGAAACCCAACCACTGACCAACAAGAGTTTTAGATGAGGTGAGGCTTCTTGCTATTCACATACTAAAATCCATAGGAATTTTTTCTTTATTATTACAATTATCAAATACATGAGAAACTTCAAGTAATTTCTTCACCCAAAATGATTTCCATGAAATAACCTCACCATCCCATCACTATAACACATTAATCACACTTTTGATCTGCTACCATATTAACATCACAAGTTAATAAAGTATACAAATACTTATGGTAAGGTCAGTGGGAGAGGGAGGAATTCCAAGAATCTAACTTTTTGATAGACTAGGGGACTAACCCCAACATTCATTTCCCAATCTAGGATATAACTACCTCTCTATTTTATATAGTGAAACTCCATGTACTCAAAATACTCTCTCAACCCATTCACTTCATCCAAGTTAATCTAAATTTTCCAAGCTTTGGCATTGATAAATAAAAGAACATTGATGACTATGTGTGACTCACCTTTGTCGATCATATATACCCATACATGAATTTAAGCCATTTGAATGGATATTAAAAATATTGAGCCTTTAATACATTATTATTATTATTATCTACTCCTAGATCATGGGAAATTATTATAAGAGGTTGACCATCATGATCCCTATATACTCCATCATTACTCACTAAACTTGGATTGCCTTTTGAGGCCCCATCAATTTTTTTTTTTACCTTTCCACAATCAAGGGGTCTCTAACAGTGACTGGGTGTATTCCTTTCTGACTCTACTACCACAAGCACCTTATTAGGTGAGCAATCATCAAGATAGTTTAAGATCTAATCATCCTCATTTTGATCTTAGGATAGTCCTTTGACACCACAAGCCTAAGCAAAATCCTTCATAAATTTCCTTATATCTTTCCACAACCATATTTTAGTTTGATAAGAGTTTGATAAAATTCTCATATTTCTTTTAAGAAAAATATTCCACAAAATAATAGAAGGGGCAATTTTCCAAATCAGTTTCAAATAAAGAGAGACTAGCTCAAGTTTCCATTGAAACAAAAATATCATGAGATTCATATGAAAAGGGAGATGAAAGCTAAATCTACTCATAAATAGACCCCATAATGTCTAGGTGAAAATGCAGTGTAGCAGGTTATGGTCACTCATCTCTTCATCTATTTGACACAATGGGAAGTGGAAGGAGCAAAGCAACCTCTCTTTATTATCTAATAAAAGGTTAGGATATAGTTATGACCTAATATCCAAAGGAGAAGTTTTTTATGAATGTATTTCAGGATCCATATATAATCAGTTGGAAAAAATTTAAGTATCACCACCTCTATTTTTAGGATGACTTGGTAATCCTAGTCTACTGAAACTTAGTTAAATGGGCATCCTTCTTAGATAAGAATGTATACATAAAAATCCTTGGGAACTACAAAATTATTTTATTCCTCCTTTATGCAAGAGGCCTCCCATTAAGGGAGATCATTAGGGCACACCATCAAATTCCAACTCACTGAGCTACAGGTTTGTAAATATTCAAACACATTTGAACCCCATTTATTTTTAGCAAAGGCCATGAAATACCCCATATTTTAAAATTCCAAAAGAGATTATGAATGTAAACAAGCATCTCTCAAAAAATATAATTTGGATCTCTTACCAAGCTTCCACTAGATATATGAAAGAACATACTTCCGACACAATTTCACAAAGATCTAAATTAATGAACCTTGAGGTAATTATAATTGAGTGCACAAGTAAAGAACATTATGAGAATATAAATATTTATGTTGATGTACCTGAATCCAAACAATATATTAGCACACATAAATTTTCCTTAATAACATGGATCTAGGTGCCTTATTCACTCGATCCAACCTTATCAAGCCTAGTTACACCCCCACCCATGAGCTTTAGGAGTGCACATTGTATCCAAATATACCAAATAATATTTTTCATTTACCCTTTGGACCATTCGAAAGAAAATAGGCATAAAAAAAATAGACATAACTTATAAGAAGTATTGAATGAGCTAAATTCTTCTAGTAGTAGTCATCCATTTCCCTTTCTAAGATGTTAACATTTTTTACACCTAATCCATCATTGGATTCCATATAGCATAAGAACATCTGCAAACAAAAAAAATTAGTTTAGGATAGGAACTTGGGAGAACACTTTATTTTGGACCCAAAATATCCATAATGTTTTATTTTAGAATGTAACTGACATTAAGGATTAAAAAAAATGATTTTTGACCTTTTGACCTAGTGTTAACTCATAGAAATCCAAAATTAATTATAGATATCTTACATCCTTTTCTAAGGGATATCTTAATAGGAAAGTATCATCTATGAAATGAAGATGGGAGATATTCTCCATATTTGCACTGGTAGTTATCCCTTTTAAGTTACTAGCTTGAATGGCCCCTTTTAAGGGATGCCCTAAATCCTCAACCAAAATGTAAAAAATATAAAGGAAGAGTGAGTGTCCCTACCTAAGGTATATATAGAAATTGAACAATACTAAGAAAGATGTTGTTGACATAAAATTATCAACCCATGATGTCTAATACTTATATAAAGTAAAATTTTCTAGAATCTAATCTAGAAAATCCCATTTAGCTCCATCATTTACTTTTACCTTATCCAATTTGATACACATCCTTGAATTATTTGACTATTAGAGGGAATAAAAGGTCTTGTGCATTGTCACAATACAATCCAATATCTGTCTACTCAAGATAAAACCACCTTGTTCTTCTAAAATGATCACATCCAGACACTCTTTTAGCCAGTTCACCATTAATTTGGTTACAATTTTATAAAGAGAGTTATAAAGGGAAAAAAGATGATAATAATAAAAATGGGGATAATTTTGATCATTTGGAATGGTAGATAGAAAAGAATTATTCCATTATTTTAAGATATTTTTACTTTTCCTATACTCCTCAACTCCCTCCCAAACCTCTTTATTAATAAGATCCCAAAAATGATGAAAGAAACCTACTTAGAAACCACTAAGACTAGTTGCTTTATTAGCTCCTAGACTAAAGATAACCCTCTTGACTTTCTCGAGGGTGGTCTGTGTGAATAAATTTTGGTTAATTGCATCTAAAATAAGGGAAGGAATAAACTGGTTGAACTAATATTACATTTCACTTCTGAGTAAAGTTTATTTTTTGAAGAAATGATTTTAGAAGGAAAATGCTTCATTTTTTATATCATTGATATCATCCAGCTCTCTCCCCTCTAGGGTCAAAATATTACCTATTTTTTTTCTTGTTTCTATGGATTATAATTGAAAGATGGAAGAAATTTGTATTCTTATCCCCTTATTTAAACCAAGATGATCTAGATTTCAATTTATATAAATTTTCCTCTTGAAAAGAATCTTTTGTTATTCCTTCATAAGATCTTTTCCAAAATTTGAAAATCATCATACAATTCTCTTTTCTCTAGAACATGTTGAAGAAGGCCAAGCTCATCTTCAATTTTATATTTTTTATCAAAGACATTTTCAATATTTTTATTATTCTATAATAGAGTAATGATTTTAACCTACTTACATTTATAATAAAGAATGAAGCATTTAGAGCCATAAACTTTCAAGTTCCAATAGGTCTCTACTAGCTAGATGAAATAAGGCTCTTGGAGCCATATAAAATTGAACTTTAAGGGAATACTATGATGTTTCACATCCTACTCTTTTTATATGAATTTGAAATGAAAGTGGATGATTTTAGATATGAAAGTGAATTTATTTTTTAACAATTTAGCATGTATTAAAAACTTATCTAGTTTCTCAAGAATCAACCGATCCCTTTGATGCATGTTATTCTAGGTGAAGCCTTGATTATAGGAATCAAGATCAGAGAGCCTAAACCTTAATAGAAAGAATTGAAGTCACTCATTTCTTGGGTTAGTATAATAAATCCTCCATTTATAAAAGGTTCTGAGGATGCCATTTAAACCTCCTCCTAATATCCAATCCACCACATCCATACCCCTATTTAGGCAATGTAACTAATCCCATAATAATTTTTTATCATCTAGGGAAGTAGGGCCATAGGCATTGAACAATAAGAAGTGACCTTTTACTTATAGTTTATTTACCATTATGTTGAAAACCTATTTATTATAAAGAATAATATTATAGTTACATACCTTAGGATTTCACAAAATACCTATGCTACCTACTAAATCACAAGCATCTTTAACTAACCAATCCATTCCAAACCAATAAAATCTAGCAACACCTTATCATTGAACCTTACCAACCTTAATCTCTTTTAGCATGAGAATATCAGGTTTCTAGATATCAATTAACCACTTAACCAAGCATCATGTGTCAAAAGCATGGAGGTATTTGACATTTCAACATAATATTTTCATAATCCCTTGGTGGTAGAGGGACCTCTACCACCCAACTGCATCTTTATGAATTTATTTTGGCTCCTCTACACTAAGTTGGCTTGACTGTTAGACTAGATATTCTATTATTTGAATTTATTTTATAGGTTCTTAGAGGACTAGTGGAGGGTAGGAGTTTAGAATCTGTCAAAATCAAAATTCTCTTGGAGGATATGATAGAGACCTAAGTTTATTTGAATTATGAATTTAAATTCCATGAGGAGAGGGGACTACACTCTGAAGACTTGTCAAGAGGATAATGAGAGTCCTTTGAAGGAACCGTTAATCATTCAACCTCCCAAGGAAGAGAGTTCTCCCCACATGTCTAGGGAAGAACACTCGGAGGAACATTATCTTTATTCATAAATTACATCATATTTATAAAATTTTGACCAAATTATTTCCAATAAGCCTTAAGGACTATGATCTAAGGTGTTTCTATGATTTACCAATCCAATTACTAAAATCATTCAAACCTCTTGTGGCTTAGCTTTTCTCACACTTCTCTATCAACATTACCAAAAGGTATCTTACACCCAAAATACAAAGATGAGTAAAGGAACCAATCAACCTATCAATGAATATGTCTTGATGTACAAGATAATATTGGATAAAATGACCATCCAAATGATAGATAAATAGGTTTAGGATATCTTCAATCAAAGTTTTCTTACCCCAAATGTTACATGAGTCTATTATTTTCAAAAGTTCAAAACTTTTGATGACTTATGCCATATTGTTCACAATCATGAAATGAAACATATTTCATTGAACAAAATTCATTTTATAGCATACACACTAAATACATATAATACCAATATTACTTTCAAACTAATTTATGAGGTAAAACCTAAAAAAACTAAAAAGGAAACTACTACTATGGTTAATGCAGTGTCACAACAACCTAATAGGCTTATCTTATCCAATGCACCAAGGAGAAAATTTTTAGGGTTACCTAAATCTCTAGCTTTATTACTTCTAAATCTTATGGAGTGCCACCTCATATCACTCCCTTATCTTATAGAGGTAGATAGGCATCTACTTCTACCCAAAAGATATCATGAAAATGACTATTATGACTATCACTAAGAACCTAGACATTCTACAAACAAATGTTTTACCTTTAAGTCTAAGTTCCAAGACCTCATCAATGACAAAATAATTAAATTTTATGATCCTATGAAGAAATTAGGTTCACAACATGGTGATCACCAGAATCATGAAAATATAATAATACTTTAAAATACCATACTAATAAGTATCCAAAGGTGAAAATGGTATATAATGCACATACTCCTCCATCAAATTATGGTCACTCATTATATGTGATTATAAATACTTATACACGACATATGCCTCCCATGATTTAGAGACCTTTTATTACTTTTACTGATAGAGAGATTGTATATGATGACACAAATCTTCATTCATTATTGATTTTTTCAAACCTTGATCACTAGCTTATAAATAGTGTTATGTTTTGTAATAGTGCTAGAGTGAATGTTTGTACCATAACATTACTTACATATTTAGGTTCTATATATTATGATTTTTAGTCTTCATTGAAATTAGTCAAAACTTTTGATTGGACATCATAACATGTTCTTAGCATAATTTAATTACATTTTTAGGTGGGTTTGACACATGTGGTCACAAAATTTTTATTTATACCTTACATGAGAGTCTTTGATATGTTTTTGGGATGACATTAGATACATACACTATGTGCAGTACCTTATATAGTGTATGGGTGTGCATAATACATTCATGCAAATAGAGTAATTATATTTTATATAATTTTATAGGAACACCCAATTAAAAAATATATATTTTATTCTAAGGCAATTAATTATCAAACCTAGTAAGGTTCATCATGTGTAAAAGGGAAACCAATAATTAATCCCCTTTCTTAGGTGGCCAATACATGAGAAACCATTTCATCAAAGATACTTAATGGATTCCACAGGATCCTCATCTACTACTATACAACATATTCAGTTGCATATACCAACCAAACATGTTCATATTTCTATTATTCCAAATAAATTATTGAACACTCAATGATGGGTTCCACAAATAACTATTCCTTATATTGCTTCCACATGAACACAAAGTTTGTTTATACAGATGTAGAGCATTATAGATCCTAAAATTTTAGATATTACACATATACATGGTCCTTGGTAGTACCACATATTTTTTACACTAGGTTTCAATTGGGGATGTGTGTGTGTGTGTGTGTGTGAGTGTGACCATCCCTTGGATAAGAGCATAGGATATTATCTCCTTTTCATCTATGTTATTGGTTTCATGTTGATTGATAGAATATAATTTATCTATATGTACACATATATATTTCACATAACTTTTGAGTGTGATACATGCATACCCAATCACATGATATATGCACATATAAATGTTGGGCCTTCCCTCTACTCATGTCATCAGTACAATGGGTGTATCTTATTTTTTCATCTCAATACACCCATGTTATATTATTATATGATCACTTTCCATTATCATGTTTGATCTTACATACTTATGCATGCCTTTATCCATGCTTATATATTTCATATTGTAATTGATATACTATGTATTAGGTGTGACTCTTAGAATCCCATTAATATTAAAAAAAAAAAAAATAGCAACCAAATGGTTCTAGGTTGTTACCCAACTTGTTTAACTGTCACGAGATAAACTACTTCTTAATGTAGAGTGGTGGTTTCATCATGAGATAGAGAACTCTATGTCCCCTTGAATAAAACTATTATTCCCCCTTTTATGATCATGTTGAAGTGATAAAAAAATGTGTAGGTCTTCTTCATGCTACCATTATGGCATAGGTGCACAAATAATTTAAGGATCTTTTTGTGCAACCTAATAAAAGACTATTTCATTTCAAAGATGATCATGCATCAAAATCCTAGGGTAAGATTTTATGATCTTAAAGCTCATAAATTTCAGTTAAATGGTAAAAACATATTTTTTACTTTATGCATAAATCCATAGCATTTCTTTCCACTATGTGAGGCAATTCCACATTTTCCAACCACCTACTATATCACAAATAATCCTCATATTCCCAATGCCCATCACACTATCTCCATTCCAACTTTCACTGACCTTAATTTGACCTCGGGTCCCTAATTTTAACACATCATCTTTATTTAATGAAACTTTATCCTCTATGATACACACTTGTACTAATAACAACATAGGTTGTGTTGTCTTCTTTTCAACTGTAATAAACATCCCTTCAACCCCCATTTCCTATGTTTTGGGTAAGAGAGAGTTTTCCATATATTCCACTAGATCATATACTATTATTTTTGTATGGGTTAAATGTAGGAAATTAAGAAGGCCCCACAATGATGTTGATAAAACCACAAATGGAAATTTTGAAACAAATTCAATCACTACCATTCAAATGAATGCAACTATCCTCCTTTGGGCCAATCAAATGTCTATAAATATCTACAAGTCAAGTGTTTCATAACCAACATTTATGCAAAATGTAGAAGAATACACAAGGCATGAGAACTATTTAGCATCATACCTCAAAGAAATGTGGTCTCATGGAATGCTCTGATTACAGGTTATGCACAAAATGGCTTTTGCAAGGAGGCTCTCAAACTCTTTGAACTAATGATGTAATCTAGAACAAACCCTAACCATGTAAGATTTTTTTGTGTTTTATTAGCATGCATATATATAGGATTAGTGGATTAGGGCTATAAATACTTTAATGGCATGAGTGAATCTAATCGCATTACACCTATAATTGATCATTATGTGTGCATGGTTGACATTCTTGGCTATTTTGGCTATCTTTGGGAATCTCTAAACTTTATGATCAAAATGTTAATTAAGGCTATGGTGGTTATGTGGATGTGTTTGCTTGGTGTCTATAGACCACATAAGAATGTAGAGTTAGGAGTATTTACAACAACTCTTCTTTTTGAGTTAGATCCTAAAAATGTTTTTACTTATGTTCTTTTGTCAAACATCTATGAAGAAGTGGGGAGACAGGGTGAGGTTCAAATGGTAAGAAAATTGATGCATGATAGAGGAATTGAAAAGATACCTGATTGTAGTTCAATTTAAGGATATAAAATGGTACATGTTTTTTTCTATGGGAGATAGAACACACCCTTAAACATAGGAAATCTATGTCAAATTTGGAGAAATTATTTTTAGAGATGAAGGCAGTAGGGTATAATCCAGATTCAAGACATGCACGTGGAGGAGGAAAAAATATTAGTCCTCTGCCACCATAGTGATAAGTTGGAAATTTCCTTTGGATTGTTAATGACACCTAGAAAAATTATTAGAGTCATCAATAACCTTTGAGTATATGTTGACTGTCACACCACAACAAAGTTTATATACAAAATTATTGTAAGACAAATTATTTTTAAGAGATGCAAAGTGGTTCCATCATTTTAAACAAGGGAAATGTTCTTTCAAATATTATTGGTGATGCTAAGTAAGGTGATCTGTATACATGGGCTTGCACTCTAATAAAGTGCACCTTGTCAGTCCTTCAGTGACAAAAAAGGGATAGTGTTTTATTTCAAGTTTATTGAAAATGGTTTTTCCAAAGTGTTTAGAGATCTAAACTTCATAAGTATATCATTTAATGTGCATCACTTCCTAAATATACTTCTAGGGTATTTTTTATAACCCTATTTTATGATATTGCAAAGGTGTCATGGCATTGAACTATTTTAAGGAAACCTACAAATGAAAAGCAGGAGGAAGTGGAGAATGGGAAAAAACAAAAGGAGAGGAATGCTTGAAGGTAATAAAAACATGCTTGGAAAAGATGGGGAGAGTATCTTTAGATACTCTTTACTCCAACATTTATCATTTTATATGTCTCTTTTGTCTCTATTGTTTGTATTATCTCATGGCTATGTCTAGTTTTCCATTTGAGATTAAATTATCTATATTAGATTATGTATGCAAATTCAATTTCACATATGTTCATATGGATTTTGCCTTAGTTATGGTGAGATATTTTTAATTTTGCTTTTAATTCCCTTTGCTTTGTGGGATACTGAATACGTTTGTGAACTCAATATATTTTTTATTAAATTTGATTTGATTTTGTTTGTTTTAATTAAGACAACATAAATTATTAAAATTTATATATGCGAGAATAAAATTAATTTTTTTATTATATTGTAAATGACATATATGTGGGGTTCCTGAAACACTTTTATAATGTGTATTAAAAATATAATAGAATTTGAATATGAGAAGTAAAATTATAAAATATATTATATTATAAATACATTTATATGGTATTAAACATTTGGTAAAACAAGATTTATAATTGATACTAGTGAAAGGAGGGTTAGATAGTGATTTGAAAAGATTTTAATAGGCTATGGCCCTCTTAAGCCTAATCAATTTAAGAACAATAAAAAGAAGTACAAGATTTGTAGTTAAAATCGATCAAACAATGAAAAATAATAATTTATAATCATTATTTATTTGAAACTTGAATGATGTAAACCACAAGAACTTCTAATTATATATCATAACATGATTAAATTAGATATTCACTTCATATAATGCATAACCAATTAATATAGAATAAAGATTACATTTTACATTATAAAATATTAAATAAAAACATTGTTAGTAAATTGCATACCCAACAAATCATAGTGAAACAAAATTCCATGTGATGCAATTGAAGTCTACTTACAAACCTCAACCACAACATTATTAAACTTCTTAAATTTTTGAATATGTTTCATAATAAAATATTCAATTAAAAATGCTTAAAGACTAATTAGGTTTGAAGTTTGATGGGTGGGACGCCATCTAGAGTCTTAAGTCATGGATAAGAATTGGCTCTCAATGACAAAATTTCAGCATGATCTTAAAAAGTAAGAGAGGAAATAATTTTTGATAGTTGACGGCAATAAATATTGTCACTTGACTCCATGTCTATCACATGTGTCAATCTTCTATAGAAATTAGCACATGTCATTTTTTGAAGAATTATAAATGTATATTTTTTGCAAAATTATAGTCCATTAAATTTACTAATTGAAAATATTTTATTTGATTTTTTAAAAAAAATGTGTCTAAAGGTATTTATAATGTTGAGTAAGCATATATCTAAATCAGTGGGCTCCTTTGATTAAGCAACCATAAGTAAGGGGCATTCATGACATCAAAATCACAAAGGACACGATCCTTGCCTTAACTGCCTGACTCTCTCTATTAGGGATTTAGAGGGATTTGTAACTTGGTGAATGGATATAAGTAACCATCATCCTAACTAGTCTAACTAAAACCTTCTTGATATTTTTTAATTTAAAGAAATAAAATTTATGAAAACTAATTCTTTATACCAAAAAAAATATTTCTTTTTCAAAAAAAATGATACACAATTCTCTTTTTGCCATATCCCTATTTTTACCGTAAAACACAATCAATTTTTTTGTAAACCATATCCGATCCATCTATGGGGTACAATTCTCACTGACCAATCGATAGTAAAGGACTACCTTCCACTATCATGCCCTACTTTGTATGCATGTAGGGATTGACATTGCATATGCTACAAATCTAAGCCTTTGATGTAAGAATAACATATATAGAGATAAGAACAATAATATATACTACTTAAAAATGATTATTCTTTTATAAATATTTTTATATATTTTATGTTATAAATCATTGTGACATATACTAAAGTTGAATATTATCGATGTAAGTAAAGTTTTTTTCCTCATATTTTTAAAATTTTATCATCATTTTTATATTATTATTATTATTATTATTATTATTATTATTATTATTATTATTATTATTATTATTATTATTTATTAATTAATTATTACTAATTTAAAAAATAATATTTATCCTATCATTATATCATATTTAACATCAATTAAAATAAATCATTTTTTATAAATAAAAAATAATTTTAATTTATGAGTTTATTTTGTATAAATCATTTTGAGACATCTAATAAATATACAATAAAAATGATTAATAACAACACTTTTTATATTAGTCAATGATATAAAATATTAAGATTATTTAGGCACTGATTAGTAAATCACAACTTTCTCTCAAGGTTATGGCTTATCTTTATATTCGATAAATTATTCTTTATATATATTTATTTTTTAACAAGTTGACAAACTATAAAATCATAAGAACGCTTTGGCTAGACACTATCTATTATGATGTGAAGGCATAATAGCATTGATCAATTCCTAAATTATCTATATACTCATAATTTGATCCTCAAAACAATTAACCCAATGAACTCCTTTGACTAAATCACCCATTACAATACAATCAATTTCAAATTAGTAAATATCACCAACTTCAACAAGAATATTATGTACCTATTCAAACGGATTTGATATCATTATTTGTAGATCCATGCATGAATACCAATTCTATTTTTATGATGCATTCCTTTCATATAAACAAAGATAATGGAAAATGGTGAAGTTTTAAGACAAGAAAAGCACAAACCAATAGACATGGGAAATAGAAGCAAAACCATTCAATCACAACATAAATGCTTTGCAGATAAATGCAAAAAAAAAAGTTTGGTTGCCTAGTCAACCTTAAAAAACATTTTTATTACTTGATAATTTAGGATAACAAGTAAAATTTAATCTATTAATTCCAATTACTATTTAGTTCATTGAATCATGGAAGCAAGTGTATGATATTATCAATACACACTCCAACTTGGTTGTCATGAAAATATGTAAATAAGCAGCCTAAATACGTAGTTAAAACTTATTTCAACAATAAAAGCTTTTCCATTTCTAAATAAAACATGTCACTTCCTTTTTATTTATCTACTATTTGATTCATCCACTATCCCATTACAAGACTAGCCGTTCAAATGACATCACAAATTCATAGTGATAATAATATTACTAAAGGCAAGGACTAGCCACTACATGGCCCTTTGTGTTATAAATCATTGCCACATATACTAAAGATGAATATTATCAATGTAAGTAAAGCTATTATTTATATTTTTTAAAATTTTGTCATTATTTTTATAATGTTTATTTTTATTTATTAATTAATTATTACTAATTTAAATAATATTTATCTTATCATTATATCATATTTAATAGCAATTAAATTAAACGCTTTTCATAAATAAAAATAATTTTAATTTGTGAGTTTATTTTGCATAAATCATTTCAAGACATTAAAGAAATGTTATAACAAAAATGATCAATAACAACACTTTTTATACACTATATTTAAAATACAATTTTATATACGACACAAGATATTTCTAATACATACTATATTAGTCAATTATATGATGTATTAAGGTTATTCAGGTACTAATTAGTAAATCATGAATTTATCTCAAGGTTATGGCTTATTTTTATATTCGATAAATTATTCTTTATAATATTTAGTTTTTAACAAGTTGACAAACTATAAAATCCTGACAATGCTTTGGCTACATACCATTTTTTCTAATGTGAAGGCATGGGAACATTGATCATTTCCTATATTATCTATATACTCATAATTTGATCTTGAAAACAACTAAACCAGTGAGTTTCTTTGGCTAAGCAGACACAACTAAGGCACATCCACATCATCAAAATAACTTAGTATAATATAATCAAGTTGAAATTAGTAAATATCAACTAATTTGATAAGAATATTATATACCTATTCAAAAAGGTTTGATATCATTATTTGTAGATCCATACATGATACACTTACCAATACCAGATATATTTATATGATGCAATATTTTAATATAAATAAAGACAATGACAAGTGGTGAAGGTGTAACACAATCAAATAAAAAACCAATAGATGTGGGTAATAGAAGGAAAAACATTCAATCATAGCATGGATGCTTTGTAGATCAATGCCAAAAAAAAATTTAGTCACTTGGTCAACGTAGAAAAAATACCATTTCTATTATTCGATAATTAAGGATAACAAGTAAAATTTAATCTATTCATTCCAATTATTCTATTTAGTTCATTGAAGCATGGAATTAAGTCTATGATATGAACAATACATACTCCAATTTGGTTGTCATGAAACTATGCAAATAAGTAGCCCAAATACGTAGTTAAAGCTTCTTTCAATGATAAAGGCTTCTCCGTTTGCGATTAAAGCATTATCCCTTATTTTCTCTTTATCTACTATTTGCTTTTTCCACTACCCCATTACAATATTATCCCTTCAAATAACATTTCAAATTCATAATAATACTATTACTAAAGGCATGCACTAGCCTTATTTTTTTTTTCAAAATGCATCTTCATATTAATTAATTAAAAAATGTAAAAATAGAGTACATAAATCATTAACAATAAAATGTTTAGTCTTTACAGGTAAAAAAATAAAGTGACTTAATCCTCACACAATAAAAGCTTATCTTGAAAAATAGTTAAAAAAAAAAAGAAAAACACTTTTACTTTTCATCTCACATAAATGTTTTGATAACTTTATGTTTAGAGGAAACATGAAACTCTAAGTCGGTATGATTTTTATGTATTGAATATTAATAATATTTTAATTTTCCATTTCATTTAAATGTTTTTAATAATTTTATGTTTAAAGGAAACATGAAACTCGAAGTAAATGATAACAAATTTTTTACTAAGCATTATATTTCTTATAAGGACAATTACCTAGTTATAGTTAAAGAGAGAAACAAGAGCAGCCTTGAATTCACTCCCACCTAAGATTTTTTAATATCTATGAGTTTGCTCTTAGTATCCAATCCCTAGATTTTAGCTTCTTTTATGGTGGCCTTCAGTTTATCTAGTGGATGTGTTCATTGTGCCTCTATTTTGTTGTGTTTACTTTGAAGCACGAGCTATGGCCTATATTATATGGTTTTGGAAGATTTCATGGTTCATGTTTCATGTGGATGGTGGTTGTGGTCATGGTCCTTCCCTTCTAAGCATGTGTGAATCCATGAAAGGTGGTTTATTTGGGTTTTTAAAATCCTATGATAAAAGGTTTGTGTCATCCTTTTTCATATCTGGCTTTTCTTGTTTCTTGTTTTGAAAATTCCTCGCTTGGTGCTTTAGAGTAATGAATATAATGGGTTTTAAGATACCTTTGTATGCTTTAGTGGGTCAGATACTAGGCAAATTTGGGTTTATCCTTTGTAAAGATAGAAAGAAGTGATCTTTTTGGTTGTTATATGTCTACTTGGTTGTCATAAAGAGGATTTTTAGGGCTCTTAGGTGGTTTTATACCCTTCTCTTATTTATTTTTTTATGTGAAACTCATGGCATAGAAAGTTTGTATCTTTAGTGAGATAGTTTCAATCAATTTTATCATCCACATTGATGATCTACTGCATATATGGGCATATTTGTTCAAGTCAAGATCAAAGGTATGGAAGATTGAAGCTAGATCAGGGTTCATCATTGGTCCTTATCTCATTAGAGCAAGTCAGATCCATATTTTTTTAGGTATAATGAGGGCTTATTTAGCACTCTGGTTGTAGTCTTTGTTGCTTTAGTTGTCAATTTATGATGATGGGTTATAGATGATGGTTTGGTCAATCTTTATTAGCCTTGAAAGTTGTTATAATTTGTTGGACACTATATGTTTTTTAGCATTTGGTGATGTTTTTCTAACATTTAGTTGATGGTTTCCTTGATGTAGTTTGATCCATTATTGGGTGAACCTACCTTAAGTTTGGTTCTTTATGTACTTCATTGTTTTATCTTCTCAACTTTGTAACAGGGCTTCTGACTTTGTCAAACCCCTCAATTTGCCCTTATAAAAAAAAAACATGAAACTTTAAGTTGGAATGATTTTTAAAATTTGATATTAAATAAAATTGATTTTCTCAAAATAAACATTCTAAGACCATAACTTTATTTTGAAAAATATTTTTTATAAAAAGAAGCAAACTTTATTTTTCATCTCATGTAATTTTTTTTAATAATTTCATGTTAAAGGAAACATGAAATTCTAAGATGGAATGAAATTTTATATTAAATATTAAATAATATATAATAATTTTAATATATCTATATTAAAAAATGAGTAAATTGGTATTATGGCCTTTTAAATCATAAGGCAAATTTGCCACAGTCAATATTTTTTACTAATTAAAAGAATAAAAAAATTATAGGCTACATAATAGATCAATATTTAGGTCATTAAAAATGATGATGGCCCCTTAATTTTTTTCATATTATATAAGGTACAAAGCATCAAATGCAAGCACTAAAGTATGGCACCTAACAGATAGGGAGCAATTGTTACATATAGTGTGTTAGAATTAAAGTGTTAACAAAAGAAGGATGGGATGGACATAAGAGGGTGCTAAAATACACAATTTCAATAGATTTGAAAGTGTTCAGGGAAGAGGCAAGACCATTGACCATGTGTTGAAATCATAGCATAATGATGTATGGTAGTTTTCAAGAGAGATAATATTTTACATGTGATACATGTTGGTTGTTTAACTGAGGTTTTAGATATTTATGTGCACCTTGAATTGTATATATGATGTACTCACCTCATTTGAAGGATAATGATATTGATG
Organism: Torreya grandis; assembly: GCA_037957365.1. Lineage (NCBI taxonomy): Eukaryota > Viridiplantae > Streptophyta > Pinopsida > Cupressales > Taxaceae > Torreya > Torreya grandis. The sequence continues at coordinate 1,323,138 of JARHVA010000582.1, forward strand.
TTAGATAATGAGGAGGAGGGGTCCCTCAAGACTAAATCCTCATTATAATGGATGAAAGATCATATATTTTATAAAAGGCATAACTTTTGATCTAGAATTTTATTTTATTTTTCTTATTTTATATTTAATAGATACATAATAATAGAAACTAAGTACTAATTTAGATTATACAAAATATGAAAATAAACATGACAATATAAATTAAATGGGACTAATTGATATTTTGATTACTCAATTTATAAATGAAAAAGTAAGAGAAGGATGATGTAATATTCTAATATTTATTACATGTTGATCACATAAAATGTCATTGAGTTTAGAAATTATATGTATGTTCTTTGTTGCCTATTCAGATCAAAAATAATATCTAAAAACATGTCTATATGTTTATAGCAAAGATAGATGCTTGTGATAGTTGACACTAGCAAAGTTTTATTGATAGTTTCCCTGTACATAATAGGGGTTTGAAACTTCTAGGAGCCCTATACATGTACAACCTGATAAAAACATTTACACCTTTTCCTTATGAATAGTGGTCATGGATTCACTAATGTAGGGGCTCCAAAGAGTAGTCATGGGGTCAAATATTTTATAATAATATAATATTATTTATAATAGTTCACACTTTAAGTCTCTTCATATCCAAGTATGTATATATACAATTTTCAATTTATACTTCAATCCACTAGGTGTGCGTAAGTGTTTCCATAGTATCCATGTGAGTAAAATAGACGATCATGGTAATTTTTAATTATATCTATAAATTTATATTTGTAATGATCACATGATCCCCACTTACATGATTTTAACACTATGACTAAGACCTACGTCATATTCACACATTAGACCATATTCTATTATAATGCCTCACCTACACTCACCTTGGCTTATGCCCATGTATAGATATTAATCAGGTTTGGACCTTATAAATAAGTGATGTAAAATTATTGGAAACATGTTATATGTTATGTACCTTTTGATTATTTCATATTAGATGATGGGAAGAGAGATATATGTTTATGGTTATGATAAAAAACACTTTATTATTATATTTTTATTTAGATTTCTTCATAAGATAGAGATGTCTTGTTAAGTTTTTTTTATGCAAGAAATAATTATATATGAATAAGTTCCAATCTTATTCATATATTTATGATGATATTAATTGGTGAGGTTTGTGTTGAGCCCATAATGTATTTATCTGAGTCCATGAGCAATAGTATGAGTTCCATCAATAGACATATATAAGTGAATGTGGAGCCCCTCAATGATATTGGTGATAACACTCACCTTATATACGATTGGTTTATGCATAATATTGGCCACATGGACATCTAACACATGAAGCTTTGGAGGCATTACTACAAGTACATTATTTTAAATGGGGATAATAATCTACATAATAATGACAGTAGATAAAAAAATTACTAAATTTTAAAGGATTTATGATTGCTAATGTATAAATGTAACAATGTAAAAATTGTCATGGGATTATAAAATATTATCCATTTAAATGATCATTGAGTGAACCGCAACCAATGTGGAAAAATAAAACAATTAACAAAAATATAAATAAATGTCACATGATGTAATTATGAGGAACAAGGAAGCATCCATCAATCAAATGGAAGCCATGGTGGATGCCATAATTCAGCAAAGGATCTAATATAAAATATGTCACAGTGGTTGGCTAGTCTTTAGTATGTAAGTGGACAATGAATAGTAGAAGGAAGGAGACTGAAATACCATAGTCAACTAGCCCCTACCAAGAGTTAAAATAAATAGAGAAGGAAGAAACCACAAGAAATCATAGAATTTATAACAATATCCATTTTCAATCAATTTTTATTATACAAAAGATCAAAAAGTGGTTCTAGCCATTAATGACCGTAAGGACTCACTTGAGAAAGGGTGAGTTATTTAATAAAAGGAAGAAGGATGGATTGTGGAAGGATACTTACTTATAATTAAAAAAAGGAAGGAATAATAAAAACTATATAAAATTTTTATGGTGGCGAGTAATATCACACATTGTTGATTATCAACAACACTGTGTTCATTTTAGTGGAATTAGTTCAACTATTTAAGTGGGTTGCTTCTATTCAACTAGTAAAAGGGTTCAATTTTATGGATCTCCCAATGATGATTGAAACTATCTTGACATCCATTTTTTATGTTTATTAAGATATGAAATAATACATTGTGATATCATTATGTGTTGACAGAGTAAGGACAAAGTATGAGTGTGCACTAGAGAAACTATTGCCTAGTTGAGTCAGGAATTAACATAGTGATTATACATTATTTAATGGGTCGTGCCATTATAGAGATGAGTAAAATGATGTTAAATAAGGCTAATCATATCTTTAATGGTAAAAAAATGATCTATGGATAAAAGAGTGGGAGGATTCCTTGGTTAATGAGGGAGCCAAGCTGCGAGAATTAAAGTAAGAGATGTGTTTCATGAAATCCATTTTCATGTATGTCCTCCAAACACTGTGTTTCATATCTCTTTGGGGCATTTTTCCAACCATATTTTAAAATATATTATTAGTTCCTAACATCTCATATCCGTTATGCTCCAACACCACCTCAGTTTTTGCTTTGTTTGTGGAAGGAATTGGCCCAGATAAAATCCTTGAGAATCTTTTCAAGCTTCTAAATAGATTACTTGGAGGGTATCCAACATGAAGAATAATAAACATGAGTATCCACCAACACACTTAAAATTTCTTAGCAAGGAATAGGTGCTTGGTTACCCAATAAGAAAGGGTTTTTGCAACCTGATCCACCTCATATTGCCAAAGGATAAAAGGGGAATCTTGGAATGCAAAGTGGATACCCAAAAATTTATAAATCTCATCATGTTGAAGCCATTTCCAATCATATTGAATCACCTATGGAGGCGAAATAAATAAGGATTATTTATAACACTATGTCTTTTGCCATTGAAATGAAGATTTAGAGGTGAGTCATAAAGTATCTAGACATTGCATATCATTAGCAATATTAAGAAATGAATCATCCCTAAATTAACCATTAAGGAGTTGTGAGGGTTCCTTATTATGGAGAGAAATGCCTCAAATAAGACCTTGGGATTGAGCATTGGCCAGAAGGTATCTGATTCCTTCAATAACAAGCACATATAGAGTAAGTGCCAATGGGAAAATTTACTAAATGGATTTAAAGAGACTGAATTATTCAAAGTTGATGCTTCAATCTATATAGGATCCACAAATCATGGACAAGGAAGATTAAATCTTGGAATCAAGGTTTTTCTTAAATAAATTCAATGGTATCTATCTCCTAAGGAACATATTAACTTGGCTTCTTTAACTTGAAAAGTGGATTTTCCATTTTATTTCTCCTACATCACAAATGGTTTATTTGTTATTAATGTCTCTAGTAAATAAAATAGAGATAAAATCTTTTGGGGTGTCCCTTGGTTCTTGAAAAATGTTTGTCTTTATATTTTTAATTAGAAAAGGGATTTTGATGTTTAAAATTTGGATCTTCAAATAACTCTAGTCTGGATTAGAATTTGTGGTTTACCCTTAGAATTATGGAATGGCTATACTTTGTGCCATATTGGATTTGAAATTGGACCCTTACCTAACATTGATATAACAACATTGAATAGATTTGTATTAAATCATTCTATATTATGCATCACTCTTAACTTAACATTCATCTAGTCAAAGAGATCGAACTAGTGGTTGGTGATCATACTTCAGTCCAATAAGTTGATTATGATAAGCTTCCCTTCAAGTGCAATGGTTGTCATATTTAGGGTAATTTTTGGTAAAATTTCTCCCTATTGGCTAAGCCCCACAATCCATTTGCTTTTTCCCTACCCAAACCCAATCACCCCCTCCCCCAAAAAAATATATTATGTTAAATAGTTCCATAAATCCCAGTCTCATCCCACTTCTTTCATTAAGGTTCTAGCAGAGGTTGATCTTTTAGACTCTAAGATTTTTATGGCTATTCCACTTTCCACAATACTTGTTGTTAACCCTACCCAAGATTTATCCCCTTTTCCTTCGATTTTTGTGGTTAATAGTACTCCCCTCCCTCTCTCTCATCCTTGTTTTTATCCCCCTTCTCGATTGTTTGGTAAACCCCTTGGGCTCCCTAGTGCCAATTCTGACTCTAATTACATTCCTAATTTGTTTTTGGGGGAAATTAAAATATCAAGGAAAATATATATTTTAAATTATTCTAATCTTATTCATGAGAAACAACTTCATTTGTCTCCTCTCACTATAAAAAATCTGAACCTAGGCAAAGGAAGAGGAAAAGGTTTAACTTAAACTCTTAAGGGGGTGGAACAAATATATAAGGCCCTCTTTCAAGCTCTAATTATAAAGGAGAGAAAATATTAAAATAAGGAATGAGGAATATCCTTTCTAATGAGCAATGAATATCCTATCTTGTAATATTAGTTAGATGGGATACCCTAACAAATTTTAGTTTCTATTTAAGAAACTAAGCTTATTGAAGAAGTTTATTTTGATCAGTGTTCCAAATTATTCAAACTCTTTGCCCGTAAGGGTCAAACAAGTGGTCTATGTGTCTTTTTTATTAAATATATAGTTACATGCTCAATTACAGACTCTAGAAATAATGATATAAGGTCCACTCCATAATGCATCAAACTTGGTATGCTTACCAATATTAGCTATATCAGTATACCAATTCAAGACAAGATCACCTTCTTGGTATGTTATTTAAATAACTCTCTTGTCAAAGTTTCTATTCACTTGTTATTGGTGGTATTCCATGGTGTGCATAGCATGATTCCTTACTTCCTCCAATGCCACTAGTTTTGCCTACCTTATCTCCATAGGATCATTCTCCATCTTGTTAAGTTGATATGTAAAGTCAAGATATAGTAATTCAAGTGAAATAAGTAACTTAGCTTATCTCCCATAGACAAGCATATAAGGAGAGTTATTAATAACAACTTTGGGAGTGATCCTATCAGCCCATAGGGTTATCTTAATATTATTATGCCAAATCCTTTGATTGTCCTCTATAACTCTCTTTATAATTATGATCAAGATCTTATTAGTGCACTCATCTATCACATTACCTTGGGGACATTAATTAGAGGAAGTACTAAAGTAAATGCCATATTATACAGCCCATTTCATTGTATTTACACCAATAAAATCCATGGCATTATCAAAAATTATGGTTGTAGGTACTCCAAACCTTGTTATTATGATATCATAAAAGTTAAGAACTGAAGTTTCATTAGCCTCCTTGAAATCTACTTCATTTACACATATTTTAAAATATACTGTAGCTGTGATAACCCATTGGTCACCAGCACTAAGTGGAGGGTTGATCATTCCAATTACATCAATCCCCCATTGCATGAATGGTTGTTCAACATGGATTGGGTGAAGAGTAAGGGATACAAATATTGATTTAAATTCATATAATGGACACTTTTGGCACTTAATAACCCAAGCATATGCATCCTTGAATAGTTTAGGCCAATAATATCCAACCCTCAATATTTTTTTATTTGTGGTTCTAGGTGCAAAATGACCTCCTTCTAGCCCATCATGGAGTTATTCTAAGATTTTATCAATATAATATATCTCTACACATATGAGTAGTATCTCATTGATATCTTTCATAAAAATAACTCCATCCATAAAGACATAAGGTATTTCTTACAGTCTAAAGTATGTCCTTTTTTGCTAGATCTAAATCCCTAGGACACTAATCTATTTCAAGGAATATCACTATTTCTTGTGTCCAACTTATAGGAGATGAAGTAGAAGCTATATTAGACCCTTCTTTAAATTCCAAAACCATATATTCTTCTTCCTTTAAGTTTGATGCTAGATGCTCACATAACCCTCTTCCTCTTACTAGTTTCGTCACCTTGATTTCAACATCATATTTCATCACTTTAGTTATCCACCCATCCCTTTTATCCTTCAAGTCTTTATTCAAAAGGAAGTATCTTATGATTAGAGGGGTTACCATCACATGAATTTTTAATTTGACACCATATGTTTGAAATTATTAAGACTACAACCAACACTTGCTTCTCAACATATGTCTACCTTTCTTCATAGTCTTTTAGTCCTTCATCATTTTGTTTCATCAACATAGAAGAGATGGCGTTAATGTTAACAAAATCATACAAAAATAAATCTTTAGATAAATTTGGATTAGTTAGTGTAGGTGCTCGAGCAATAGATTTCTTTGTGGCCTCAAAATGAGCTTTTCCTTATTATTTCCAATGGAATGCTTCTTTTTTTATTCAACGTAGCTATTATGGGCTTCACAAGAGTACCAAATCGAAGTATAAACCTTCTAACAAAGTTAATATTTCTAAGGAAAATTTGCAAAGCCTTTATATGCTTAGATAATGATAGAGCTAGAATAACCTCACCTTTATCAAGACCAATAGCTATTCCAGCTTTATAAATAATGTGTCCAAGTAAACTACCTTTGTGAACAATAAATACACATTTCTTTTGATTGAGGGAAACTCCACATTGTGTACACATTTCAAGGACTAGCCTTAGATGCTTCAAGTGGTCACTAGTATTCTTTTATAAAACTATTTGTCATCAAGATATATTAATACCATCTCATTGACCAAGCTTTGGAAATCCATATCCATGGCTCTTTGGAATGTAGTACCCGCATTAAACCTATGAAAATCTCCTTCTTACAAATAATGGATTTGGATATGTTGTATTGATGGGTGCTTAGTGATAGTGTTTTATTCTTTGCATTCATCATTCATTTTCATGCCTTGTGCAAGTTGTGTCTCTCACAATTCATATGAAGTGTTTTACTTATTTTTCTAAGCTAGAGAATTTATAAACTACTAGTGTTGCTACTAGCACCTCTTATTTGATCTTCCTAATAAATTAAAAACCTCTCAAACCATCATATTGCAACATAAATGTGATCAAAATTATTTTACATTAGCATAATCAAATTATAGACTAATGTTTCATAGTTCATCTTCAACAAGCTAAGGACTTCATATTTGTTGCATGGCCTTCAAGTTATGTTATTAGTTTTAGTATTCATTTATCTATTCCTATGAAAAGTCTATAAATAGTTTTTTAATGTCTTTAGTTTTCTATACACGTGACATTTTGAATGAGAAATTTCATTTTAGTGAGATATCTCTCCAAGTGGAATCCTTGATAGAGCAACATAGGCTCAAGGTTATCAAAATCAGAAAGTCATTTCCAAGTGAAGATTTTAGATTGCACCTTTTTAACTTGCCAAGAGTTGAATAAAATGGGCTTAGAATTTTATACAAAATGCTTATAGTACAATGTTTAAATGGTGTTTCACATTTCAAATGCTTGTATTTCCACTATGCCACTGACTATGGCAGAACCAATTCGTGCATCATAACATTGTAAATAACCTCTTGGATATATGAAATATAAAGCATTTAATATGTAGCTTATGCTTTTGTTTGACATCAAGGCATGGATTCCAATCTTGAGGAGAAATAACATCTTGAATGATACACATGTACTTTTTAAAGTAATAAATTGATTTAATACCATGAGTTATAACAATAAAAAGGTTAATTTTAGTAGTTATTGAAAGAAATTATTGAGTTAAATCAATCAAAAAATACATTTGAGAAGAGGTTTAATCAAATCAAAAGATTCCAAAATAATCTGAGCAACAAATAATCCCTTAATTTTGACAAGTAAAAAGGTAACAAGAAACATATAGAAACAAAGTTTTTTCCAATTGGGATTGCCACAAGGTGAATCTATTTATATGTAATGTTAAAGAATCTTTTTTTAAGATTCGAGGCATTTGATCATGCAAAAATCTAATCTATCACATAGTGCAATGCTCTCCCAAAGAAAAACAATAGATATACTACTTTTGACTAGAGGGAGACAAAAAACTTCTCAAGCTACCCAATTAAAGCCCTAAGTCTACTTACCATTAGCCCATAGGAAATCTCTGAAAATATTGCAAGATTGTCATAAGATGTTTTTCATGGTGTTTTGTAAGAATACTAGCCTAAATCAATAAAAATCTTTGTTAAAGATGAAGGTTTGATGATCTAAAAAATAATTTTCTTTTTTACTTTTTACAAAACATATTGTGATAACTAACAAGCAATGTTTTTAAAATAAAAATATTTAATTAAATAATTATTAAATACTACTTAAAACCTATATGACATCCTAAAAAAATAAAACTCTATATAAACGTTCTATAAATTTGATTGATTAAGGAAAGTTGGTTAAGCTGACATAAAATGACATCATTCAATTTTTTTTGAAATAATAATAATAATAATAATAATAATAATAATAATAATAATAATAATAATAATAATAATAAAATCTCTATTATTTCAAGCTTTTGAAGATTTGTGGCACTTGAGCTTGAAATCAAATTTTCAGTGGACACACAAATTCAAAAAAATTGGTCATTCTTGACTTCCATTTTTTATTTAGAATATAAGTTATGATTTACTCTCTTAAATGGAATTAATTGAGATATCATTGGGATTTTAAAGATTGTAATAATTAAGAATGATACCCTTACTAAATCTCAGATACCCCTACTAGATCTCAAGTGTTCCCTATCCTTCCTTAGGAGATAGCTAGATATCATTGAATGAAAGTAAAAGATTATTGGTCTAGATATGAATGAAAACATAGAGGTTCACCACATGTGCATTGATTCATATGGATAGACGGAGCACCAAATATGGATAACCTTGAATGGAAAAATGATTTTGAATGAAAAATGTTGATAAACACTTCTATTCAATTGTGTATGATTTGAATTATTGAGAAGATCCACACCAATGAAATATACAAGTATGTTATCAATCATTGAGTAATCTATGTTTTATACAATATATATATTTTATAAATGTAACTAACAAATTGTTATATATTAATAATTATAGGCGTGTCAAAATTTTATTCAACATTCATGTCTTCGAAATACAAGATAACTTACATAGGTGGATATGGAATGTGATTATGAAAAATTACTTAATTATGTAGAACATCATACATTGCATAGAGAGGGTGCTTGCCTGCGTAAGAAAAGAAGAAAATTGGTTTTTAGGTAAGATTTTGTATCATATAAATAGTTTTAAAAGAATTATCTATAATATTTGTAAAAGAACAAACAATTGACTTGTTCTTTCTTCTAGGTGTGGTGGACCATGGCCATTGAATCTAAATGGATCAAAATTATATGAAGACATAAACATAGGAAATAAAATTTTTGAGCTTGAAAGAAATGATGATAGATTGAATACATACAATCGCTATATATTATATCTATGGAGAGCAAATGTATTTTGGCAACCTATTCTATCCAAATACGTTGTGGTCAAATACATTGCTAACTATGCAGTAAAGGCAGAGAAGAATTATGAAACTTATCATCAAATGTTGATGTATCTTATAAACATTGAAAACCATAATGAATTAGTAGGAAAAGAATACATAATATTTCTAACTGAGATAATTGTTAAAAGAGATATCGGGGCATAAGAAACATGCCACATGTTGTTGGAGCTTATGTTCGTAGAGAGCAGTAGATTATTTGTGAAATTAAATGTTTCACATCATGTGTTCAAACCTCTACACTAAAATGAGGAAGATGATCATGAAGAACATACAATGTCTTTCATTGATAGATATAATAATAGGCATTTTTCTATGGAAAGCATACCACTTATTGAGGTAGCTAGATCTTGGACATATAATCCAAGGTGAAAAAAGAGAACAAATGGGAAACATGGAGTATTTCAACTATTTTGAGAGTATTTCTAAGGTTTTCCTTCATCCCTCAACATGAATTAAATAAATGGATTGATTTATATTGGTCAGAGTTGTTACTTTACAAGCCATTCCATGATATATAAAGAGATATTAGAATTGATGATGAAGAAATAATTTCAAATTGGGATTCATTCAATTATAATTATTAGCATGTGGAGAGAAGATCAATTCTAGAAGATGTTGAAAGTCATGGTGACACTGAAGATGAGGATAATCAACCTATTCAACAAAACATAGTGGATCATGAATGGGAAATAATATCCAGGATATAACGTGGTGAAGTTATGGAAGTTAGTGAGATAGATATTGGGGAAAGAAGAGATATTGATAGATAAGCATTAAGGAATAGTGAATATATAGTTGAATAATACACAAATAAAGCAATTAGATTCATAAGCATCATGAAAGATAAAAGATTTCTTATAGATGATGATATAACACTAATGATGAATTATGAAACTTTGGGTGCCAAATAAAAAAATCACTTGATATGGTTATGACACATTATCATGTAGTTTAAAATACTTCACCCTTACGCATGATAGTTCAAGGAACAATAAGAAATGGAAAATCATATCTAATAGGTGTCATTCATCAAGCTTTTCAAGATACATTATTTCTAGATCGATCTCCACTTCTATTACTTGCACCAACTAGAATTGTAACATTCAATATTGGTGACTCAACTATTCATGAACAAATTCGAATCCCAATTATAGATTTTGTTGAATTGGAAGGAACAAGACTTACAAGTTTCCAAGAGGATATCCACCACATAAAATACATATTGATTGATGAAATGAGCTTCCTTGGGAAAAATTTGCTATAAAACCTAGACTCTAGACTTGATCAAGCATTTCCTAACAATGCAAACATGAGTTTTTATGATATTTATATTATTTTGGTCAGAGATTTGGGTCAACTTCCTCTTATTAGTAATATACCACCATACTATAGCAAAAAACAAGCAAAACTATTATTGGAAGAATTAAAAATAGTTGTTACTTTGGACAAGATATTTAGATAGGAAGGAGAAAATAATGACCAAAAAAGGTTTCATCGCCTACTCACAAATATGAGAGATGCAAATCTGATAATAAATGATTGGAGGCTAGTGATAACAAAAACTAATATTGAAATAGATAGAGAAAGAAATCAAGAGTTCAAATTTATTTTCCATAAATCATAATGTGCATAACCACAATAAAAGAAAATTATATTCGTTGAAAAGACTAGTTGCACATATCATTGCAACCAGAGTAGGAAGTGACAATGCACCAATGGGAGGTCCAAATGATGACCTTGATGTTGATTTACTGATTGTAATTGATGCAAGGGTCATGTTATCTTCCAGTCTTTGGATAGAAGTAGGTCTAGTAAATGGAGCTCTAGGGTATATCACAAGTATAATCTACAAACATGGGAGTGCCCCACAAGAACCACCAAGATATGTTATGGTCAAGTTTGACAGTTAATTGAAAATACCATTTGAAGATGAAACTCCATATACAGTTCCAATTACACCAATACAAGGGGGATGCACAACCCAACTACCCTTATGGTTGGCTTGGGCATTAACAATACACAAATCACAAGGTTTGGATCTTTCAAAAACCATTATTGATATAGGTCATAGAGAAAGAATAGGATTAAAATTTATATCAATATCCTATGTCAAGTCCTTGGAAAGACTATGAATATTACCTCCATTTACATATGACCACTATGAAAAGCTAAAAACTGAAAAACAACTTTCCAGATGAAAAATTGAGGAAGAGAGATTGAAAATCTTAGAGGAAAAATAAATCCATATAATTATGAAAAATTACTTTTTTCATAATTAAATTTTTCTAAATTTACACTTTACACTTTTCTACATTTTTTCACATTTATATCCCTCACAAGCACACATAGGGTTTCAAGGAAAAGGAGACTAATTTATGAAACTATGTGAATCATCAAGGTTCGGGATCATAAACACAAAGTAAGCACAGACATGTGTAAGTGACAATATAATCACTATTCCATAC